>CM041294.1:171056724-171165693 GCA_023052935.1 Piezodorus guildinii | reverse complement strand
ATCCTCCCAATTATTAAAATTATCTCTTTTCCTCTTAGCATTCTCGATACATAGCAGAAGCTTGTAAAAAGGTGAACGTTTTCAAATATCTCGGCTCTTCTTTGGATGCTGCAGGGTCGTCTGAGCATGACGTAAACAAATTAAAATAAAAAAACTAAAAAAAAAAAAAAACTATTCCTTTACAATCCATGTATGAAGAGTCTTGGATTCATTACTTATAAAGATTCGTACTATTTCACAACCAATGGTCAGCCACCAATTTCCCCTCAATCTTCGGGAACCTGCATTATTGGTTGGGTATGCATGGCAGAAATAACAAAATAAACAATATTCTGCCTCAGTCTGGATCGAACCTGGGACCTGGAAAACAGTATAATAATCTGGTGCGCACAACACACGACTTTCTTATTTATAACTAATTAAGACTTTTTAAACAAATTAAGAAGCGGAAAAAAATTATTAAGGAATTAATTAAATTCGATTTAGGTGTTTTTTTTTTTTAATAATCAATTATATTATCATAGAAAATAATCAGTTGGTTTATCAGATTTTCATCAATAACTTTTACAAGCTTTTTTATAAGATGATATTTTTTCTAAAATCTTTAGCTTTCCAAAGGTATATTATACACCTATATTATTGTGTTTAAATTAAAAACACAAAAATTACATGAAAAAATATTTTTTCTCTTTCCTCCTAAAAAATATCGAATTCGATCAACTTATATATTTTTCTAATTTTTAGCAATGCTAACAAGATGAGCTGGCCAATTTCGCAGAAGCTACAAAATTAAAGGTACATTCTAAAAGATTGGCATTTAAGCCATGTCAGACTATTTCAATCAGAAAAAAAACCTACATAATATTAAAGGCCATCTAATATTACATCGGTATATCGAGTTTCATCAAAATCGTTAATGCAGTTTTTGAGAAAATCGTGAAAAGGTGCTAAATGCACGGTATAAAGTATTGTAGGACTTCCGGTTAGCCGATTTTAGTGAAAATGTTGCTGTAACATCGCTGGAGTATAGTTATCTTAAACATGTAGTTTCAGTTTTAGAGGTCTTTTCGTTATTGCGCTGGACTTACCACGGACGGACAGACACACACTCAGACCTTTTTGCGGCCTGATATTATTAATTAATGAATTCTATAGAAACATGGGTTTTATTAAAAAATAGATTATATTATTATCTAAACAACATTAGTTTTATCGTTTTTATACCTCTATTAACTTTTAAAAGCTTGTGTATGAGATAATATTTTTCTAAAATCTTTAGCTTTCCAAGGGTATATCATACATATATATTACTGTTCTTCTGTTCAAAAAACGAAAAATTGCATAAATTTTTTTTTCTGTTTTCTTCTTTAGTTGGGTATGGAATTCATTCAATTTAAATATTTATCTGTTTTTTATCAGTGGTAACAAGATAATATAGTTATTTTTATAGAATCAACAAATTAAGGTACTTTAGAGAAAGAAAATTTAAAATATCGGCATTTAAGCCCAGTCAGACATTTAAATCCGAATGAAACCTAAAATAATGATAAAGCCCATTAAATTTTACATCGATATAGTGAGGTTTAATCAAAATCGTCGAAACCGTTTTCGGTAAAAAAGGTGCGAAATGCATGGTATAAAGTGGCTCTTCTGATAAGCTCATTTTGATGAAATAGGTTTTGTTAACGTCTCGGGCGTATATTAGTCTTAAATATGAAATTTCAGTTTCAAGGAGTTACTGTTTCCACCCGGGAGATACCACACACAACACAGACCACACACACACACACACACAAACACAACAACAGACCTCGTGTCACACAGTGTTGTGGGACTTGGTTATTCGGATTTCAGGGGACCCTAAAACGTGTATTTCCGTTTGAAAATTGGAATTCGACAATTTACACGATTGCAATACTTTCCCTTACTATATATTTCATGATCACCCTATTGTTTTTAGTTCCTCTGTGAAAAATCTTGGCATCATCATCGACAAACCTGTCCTGGAAACCCCAAATTGCCAAATTTCCCGTCGATCGATTTGCACCTTAAAATTATTCCACCGATCCGCCACCTCCTACCACTATCATACCCGTTAAACTCCTAGTCTCATCACTCATTTCCCCACTTTGACTATTAGTTGTGTGGCGTTATGGCGCCTCTCGAAGGTGCTCGAGGACAGATTGAGAAAAATTATGAATTGTTTTTTAGATTTGTGTTCGGCACTCGAGACGGTCTCATGTAATCCCACCTCTACGACGAGTTAAAGTGGTTAACTCCAAACTTCGAAGACAATATTTCCTTGGATCATTCCTTTATCAAATCATTAACTCCCAACCACCATTTTACGTCTACAGCCTTCTGGTATTTAAATCTCAACCCATCACCAGGAAACAAGATCCGTCTGTCTGACCTCCAAACTCCTTTCCACAAGAACCAAAAAATACGATTGCTCCTTTTTAGCCGTTCCACTGCCTTATGGAATATCTTCCCTTCAAACATCCGACATGCTCCTTCTCTACCATCATTCAAATCCCTCCTCTTTCAATATTTACTTTCTCTCCAGTCCGATGTAAGCTAATTTTTAATTCCTTATATGCCTATTTATGTGAGGTGATTTGTTTATATACTTTAATGAGATGTAAAAGATATTATTCTAGGTTGATTCTTATTTATTTATTTTTGAATATGTACATAGAGATGTCACAATGACCTTTTATTTATTTTTTTTCTCTTCTTTTTTTTTTGTTATTTAAATGTAGTAAATAAAGTGTTTTAGGCCAGATTTAAATTATTATTTTGACCATTAATGTTATTCTGAAGGGACATTGTCCCAGAATAAAGTTATTTTCTATTTCTATTTCTATTTCTATATACGTAAGTGAAAGTAATGATGCTCCATTCACTAGACCACGGCGATCCCCGTGTCAAAATAAAAATAATAAATAAAATATTATAATAAACATATTATTACCTGATACAATTATTTGTTAATAATAAACTTGTGTTGTAATTTGCTGCGTCATTTAATAGTAAGGGATAAATTATAGATAAAACGATCACATGGCAACTATTTAGGTTACAATTATTGTTATCATCGAGCATAAAACATGTTGTATCGCGTTTCTAATAAATCCATTAGTTCGTCAAAATGTAGGATAAAAAGTATGAATTACAAAATGCCGATAACGAAAAAATAATGTGAAGAAGAGAGATTGAAGGAATCCATGTTATGATATCCGGTATATGTGTGGAAATGTACTATCTTGTTTGAAACTAAACAAATCCTCTAGCGACGGAAACAGAAGTTCTCATGTGAAAAGCGACGAGGAATATACTGGGACCACCACCCTACGTAGGCTTGACGAAAGCAGGATGTTCCACATGGAGGAACTCGTGTCCGATAACGACGAAGAAAACCGTTCTGAAAGAAAAACGAGCACTGACACAGTACACTCCGTCAGTTCTGGGAGATCTTCCGTCACGCTCCTGTTCCGGACGTGGAAGAATCAGTAGAAGAGGAAGGACCGATCAACTATCTCTTCCCGCGAAAGACGGAAAGCATCGAGGACTACAGGGCATTGCCAAAGATTATCGGGATATTGAATATGCCGGCACCGGAAAAGAGGTTGTCTTTTGAAGAGGAACAACACCGGAAGTCCGATTACTCTCGTGACGATCCGCAATCTTCGAGACCAACATCGCAAGAACTGCGATCCATATTGAAGTCAATCTGCTCCTTAGAACGTGTACCGTCACATGAAGAGCCTTACGAACCGACGGAAACCAAACAGATGAAAACCGTATCAACGGAAACCGAACATTCGGAAACCGAACCGGCGGAAACGAACCGGCGGAGACCAAACCAGCGGAAACCGAACCGGCGAAGACCAAACCGACCGAAACCAAACCGACGGAAAAAGAATCGAAACCGCAGACGCAGGCAGACGTAGAATATAAGCCCGATGATCCACCCGACAATCAGGGCACAACATGAAAAACGGAGTACTACGATACACGTGGTGGTCGGTCCTCTACCATAACAGAATGAGAACTTTCTAATGTAATTGAAATATTTTTGTTAATACATTGTATGTTTAAAGATAATACATATGTTTAATACTGGTGTTAGTTTTATTCCAACACGAGCACTGACTATGCAGTTTTGGTACGAAGCATTGTACTGCGCATGCTCTGATGGGCTGACACTGGATGTTGTTATAATAATTAATTCCTTTACAAAAAATAATAACAGGATTAACGTTTTTTTTAATAAGCACCACTTACAATTTCAATAATATAATCAACTGATAAGGTTAAAATACTGTTGGTACTTATATATATAATAATAATAATAGACTTACCGAACCCGAAGGTTCGATGCCGATACCACCATATTCCGTCTACACAGACTCGTCCAATGTTCTCCGTTCAAGCCCAAGACCCCAAGATCAGCCTTAACGCAATCCTCCCATCGACGCTTCGGCCTAACTTTTGGACGCCTGCCAGTCGGATTAGCAAATACAAACTTTATCGGAATCCATTTCTCACCGAGCCCAATAATTTTACTCGCCCATTTGAGTCTCCGCGACGCTATCAACTCAATTATATTCTCAGGATACAAGCTCCGCAATTCCGCGTTGTGCAACCTTCTAAACTCCTCAGTGGCTTCATCTCTCATCGGACCAAATATTTTACGCAGTACCTTACTTTCGAAAACCTTAAGCCTTTGTTCATCCTTCAAAGTAAGCGGCCACGTTTCCCATCCGTAAAGAACCGTCGGAAGAATAATAGTTTTATAAATTCTAACCTTTAATTTTTTAGATAGAAGCCGCGAACTAAGTAACATAGCAACTGAATAATAACACGCATTAATCGGACCACCTTTCATCGGAATTTTATTTCTTCCTGGATTTCATTTTTTCTTGTTATCATTGAACCTAAATACTTGAATGTCTCTGTGTTCAAAAGTATGCCCTGATACATCAATATCATCAGATCGCCACCGTTTCTGCTACTAATCATATATTCCGTCTTACCGGTATTTAATTCGAGTCCTATTTTTTTACCGGTTCTTATTAACACACTTGTATTTAGTTGTATGGTTTCCGTGTCTTCATCTAGCAGTACCAGATCATCGGCATACCCCAAAACCGGAATCTTGTCACCCATATTTAAGCCTTTCTCGGTACACATCACCTTTTCTATGACATATTCTAAAGCTATATTAAATAACACAGGTGAAAGGGAGTCACCCTGTTTCAAACCCGATCGCACCTCAAATCTCTCGGAGTAATTATGACCGATTCTAACTGTATGAAATGTTTCCGACAAGCACATCTCTACTAGGTTTACTAACTTTCTAGCTATTCCCTTTTCAATCATGATGCCATTTATGTATATATTCCTAAAATGTTTTTCCTTGTTGAGGGAAGGAGGAATCCCATTGGAAGAGGATGGGCACAGAAGAGAAGGGTGAGGTAATCGGAAAGGATGAGTCGTCAAAGAAAGCCTGTTCTAAAAAGAAAAAAAAACGCGAATTATTACAAAATGGTTTATTATTTATTAATAATTATATTAGGGCATAACTCATTATATAGCTCATTATAAGCAATTAACTAATATGAAAAGCAATGAATAATTCAAAGGAAAATGGCATATCACCACTTCTAACTTCAAAACCCTATCTCTGCTAGTTCTAAATCAATTTCAATAATTCATTTTTACTTTCACTTATGTATAGTAAGGGGAAGTATTGCGATCGTGAAAATTTTCGAATTCCAGTTTTCAAAGGAAATACACGTTTTAGGGTCCCCTGAGTCCAAATGACCAAGTCCCGCAAAAAGGTCTGAGTGTGTCCCCGTGTGTGTGTGTGTGGTAAGTCCAGCACGAAAACAAAAATTCCTTTGAAAATTAAATTTCATATTTAAGACAACTAGAGGTCTGAGACGTGACAACACTTTTTTCATCAAAATGAGCTTACCAGAAGAGGCACTTTATACTATGCATTTGGCACCTTTTTTCGATTTTCTCGAAAACGGTTCCGACGATTTTGATTAAACTCGCTATATCGATGTAAAATTTAATGGGCTTTAATAACATGTAGGTTTTATTCTGATTAAAATGGTCTGACAGGGCTTAAATGCCGATATTTTAAATTTTCTTCCCCTAAAGTACCTTTATTTTTTTATATTTAATAATAATAACTAGATTATCTTGTTAACGCTGATGAAAAACAGGTAAATATATAAATTGAATAAATTCGATACTCAACTAAAGGAGAAAACAGAAAAAATATATTTTTAATGAAATTTTTCGTTTTTGAACATAAGAGCAGTAATATACATGTATGATATACCGTTGGAAAGCTAAAGAGTTTAGAAAAAATATCATCTCATACACAAGCTTTTAGAAGTTAATAGAGAGTGATGAGAAGAAGATAAAACTAACTGATTATTTTAGATAATAATATAATAGATTTTTTAATAAAACACATGTTTCTATATAAATTCAATTTGATTAATTCCTTAATAGTTTCACGTATTTTTATCTCTAACTGTATTTGAAAATTCTTTCATTGATTTTAAAAATCGAGGTAAGTGAAAGTCGTGTGTTGCCCGCACCAGATTTTTTGTTTTCGTTTTGTAGGAAATTTAGTCTATATTAATATTATAAAGCTGAAGAGTTTGTTTGTTTGTTTGGTTGAACGCACTAATCTCAGAAACTACTGGTTCAAATTGAAAAAAAAATTTTGTGTCGGATAGTCCATTTATCGAGGAAGGCTATAGGCTATACAACATCACGACCAATAGTACCGAAGAATCAGTGGAAAATCTGGGAAAAAAACAGGGAAAACTGGCCTCGAATCCCAACGATTCCAAATGATTTACCTTTTAATTTTGAAATAATTCAATTTCCCGTTTAGTCATCTTTTGCCGTAACAATTAATAAATCACATGGGCAAGCATTTAAACACATAGGAATCGATTTACGTCAAGATCGGGTTGCGAGAACATCAGCATGTTCTTCTACCACAAGGAAATAAAACCAAATATATCATTTAAGCAGAAATACTTTGAAATATTGGCTCGTCCGAAAATTTGTTAGAGGTTTTTAAAATAAAATTTACCTTCTGTTTTTTTCTACTAAAAATGAATCACGAGGCTAATGTTTATTTATATGCCTTTTATCCTCATGAACATGAGACTCACACACTGAAGCATCTTTTTCCGCGTGAAAATGAAAAGAACCACCTTTTGAACTCCAGTGATGTTTTACTACGTGTCGGAGACCAAACTACGTTTATGGGAGTATCGGTGTTCATCGGTCAAAGTTCGAAAATAAACAAGAGTCTAACGGTAAAGACATGCACATGATGATCGACTTTACGTTTGTTGAGGCCTCAATTCTAGTTTTCTATAAAATTGTAAAAGAGCAAAACAATAAAACCCCAAACATATTTTTCTCCATTTTCGAAAATAACAAGCGTATATATAGCAAGATTTCGATTTGTTTTCTGTTTTTTTTGTTTATCGAGCTTTACTGATTCTCAAACTATCTACATGTTTTTCTATATCTTAAAAATAACTGAGTTGTGTGTTTATCTAAGATTAAATATCAATTTTTCTCTTTTCTTTTGTTTTAATACTTCCTGGTATTTGGTTTGTAAAACTCTAATAATTTTTCTCTCTATCTTTTAACATAACCTCATTAATCCATTAAATTACTCTTAATCGGTCGCAAATTTAAAAATAATCAGCTGATGTATGATGATTTAGAATTTTTTTTTTCTCGGGTTCTGCAACTTGCGTCACATTCCGAATTTACTATCCATGAAGATCAGTGCTCCCTATCCCTGCAGCCCTCCTCTGGCCACCACGTCCTTCCTCACACTCTCTATCCACGTTTTGCGGGGTCTTCCTCGTCTCCGCCTCTTCTGCGCAGAGCACTTCATCATTTTATGTGGCCACCGCGTCTCGTCCATCCTGGATATGCCGCAGGCTCTTCTCCAAAAGTACATCCCCAGAGCCAACAATCTCCTTTCAGACTATTTTAGCACTGTCCATGTTTCTGTCCCATATAAAGTGGCTCCTAAGAGGAAGGAATGGTAAACATTCGTAAGAAGCGACACCTGTTTGCTCCAGAGAACACCACTCAAGATACCTGTGATCCTTCTACCACTTCCAATTTTATTTTCGATATTTTTTTGCCATCGTTCCGAAATCCGAAACGCCAACATATTTAAAGATGTTGCTCTGTAGGATTTTTAAAAGAATATATTTTGTTTGTTTATTTAACGTCACTTTATGCTACTATGACTAATCGGACAATGCTACAGTGGGAGTCCTAAATTTTGCCTATCCAGGTTTTATTGGGATCTTTAACAAGTACCTGACATCGCACAGGCTCGGAACCACTCTTTTAAGGTCCCCTCCGAAGGAAGGCATAACTAAGGATTTTCTACTCCCATTAAAAAATACTAGGACCACCTGCGGGTTTGAACCCGTGACCCTTGGCATGGGAGGGTGTTATGCTAACCACCCAGCTACAAGTGATCCCAAAGAATATATTTTAAAGTACTTAAATGAAATGTTTTAGTTTTATTTTCTTTTGGCAGAAGAACATACTGATTTTCTCCGCAATCCGATCTTGACAGCGCGACATATAGTTGGCCGTGTGAAAAGCAGTCTTGACGTAAATCGATTCCTACGTGTTTAAATTTTCGCCCCTGTGATTTATTAATTGTTACGACAAAAGATAACTTAACGGGAAATTAAATTATTTTAAAATTAAAAGGTAAATCATTTAGAATTATTGGGATGCGAGGTTAATTTTCCTCGTTTTTTCCACATTTTCCACTGATTCTTCGCTCCTATTGGTCGCAATGTGATGTTTTATAGCTTATAGCCTTCCTCGATAAGTGGACTATCCAACAAAAAAGGAATTTTTCAAGTTGAACCAGTAGCTTCTGAGATCAGTGTGTTCAAAAAAACAACAAACTCTTCAGCTTTATAATATTAGTATAGATATGTGTAAGTTAAGTTTTTAAATAATAATATCTTGTTTACTTTAATCTTCTCCTGAATTGCCACCTTTGGAAAGAAAATCCGATTCCTTCATTAAATAAAGTTTATATATTGATTAAAGATATCAATTAAGCTAGTTTTTGAAATTACCGCTGCCTTAGAAAAACAGTCAGTCAAAAACATAGCACTTACATAAAAAATTGTGGAAGGTATTGTAAAGTGGAAAAAGGGTGGTTGTTTTAACGGTTTTATATTGTTATAAATTTTTTCAAATTATATTTTACAAAATAAATTAAGGTATCACTTGTAGCTGGGTGGTTAGCATAACAGCCTCCTATGCCAAAGGTCACGGGTTCAAATTCACAGGTGGTCCTAGGATTTTTTAATGGGAGTAAAGAATCCTTAGTTATACTGTCCTTTGGAGGAGACGTTAAAAATTGGTCTCGAGTCAGTGCGATGTCAGGTACTCGTTTAAGATCCCTATCCTAATAAAACCTGGATAGGCAAAATGTAGGACTTCCACTGTAGCATCGTCCGATTAGGCATAGTAGCATAAAGCGACGTTAAATAAATAAACAAACAAAAATAAATGAATTAAAAAAATAAATAATAATTATTATTATATTATTTAATCTAAAATATATGTTTCCAATGAAACTAAATATAATTGTATTTAAGGGAAAGAAAGAGAGGAGATTCCAACGAGGAAAGTAGTAAGAAATGACCCATGCATACTCATTTTCAAGTTAAGCCTCTTGTTGAAAACTAAAGGGAACTTTTTAACAAGCACTTCAGTAAATTGTCCAAGTTTTAAAACGATTTCTTGTGGAATATCTTCGGCCTTGACTGGAAACTGTATTCTCAACGGCCAATTGCTAGTTATTCAAGGTTAAATAAGTTATTAAACAGATTTTTGCTGTAACTCTAAGTGTATTAATATATTTTATTACTTTCACTTATTATGTATAGTAAGGGGAAGTATTGCGATCGTGAAAATTTTCGAATTCCAGTTTTCAAAGGAAATACACGTTTTAGGGTCCCCTGAGTCCAAATGACCAAGTCCCGCAAAAAGGTCTGAGTGTGTCCCCGTGTGTGTGTGTGTGGTAAGTCCAGCACGAAAACAAAAATTCCTTTGAAAATTAAATTTCATATTTAAGACAACTAGAGGTCTGAGACGTGACAACACTTTTTTCATCAAAATGAGCTTACCAGAAGAGGCACTTTATACTATGCATTTGGCACCTTTTTTCGATTTTCTCGAAAACGGTTCCGACGATTTTGATTAAACTCGCTATATCGATGTAAAATTTAATGGGCTTTAATAACATGTAGGTTTTATTCTGATTAAAATGGTCTGACAGGGCTTAAATGCCGATATTTTAAATTGTCTTTCTCTAAAGTACCTTTAATATTGTCGATTCTATAAGAATAACTATATTATCTTGTTAACGCTGATGAAAAACAGGTAAATATATAAATTGAATAAATTCGATACCCAACTGAAGGAGAAAACTGAAAAAATATTTTTTTAATGAAATTTTTCGTTTTTGAACATAAGAGCAGTAATTACATGTATGATATACCGTTGGAAAGTTAAAGATTTTAGAAAAAATATTATCTCATACACAAGCTTTTAAAAGTTAATAGAGAGTGATGAAATAAACATAAAACTAACTGATTATTTTATATAATAATATAATAGTAGTTATAGTTATTATACTATTATATTATATAATAGTATAATAACACACGTTTTTTTAGAAATTCAATTTAATTAATTCCTTAATAGTTTCACTCATTTTTATCTCTTACTGTATTTGAAAATTCTTTAATCGATTTTAAAAACGGAGGTAAGTGAAAGTCGTGTGTTGCCCGCACCAGATTTTTTAAAATTGGTTTTGGCCACTCTATAATTCTGGTCAAACTAAAATTAAATTAATATTAAATAGTTGACCGTCTGTTTAATGTGAAAGATGATATTGTTCCGTTGGCGGTGCGAAGTGAATAGAAAAAATCTGTTGAGCGTGACACACACTAACTTCCACTTATCTCTGTTGTTAAAACCAAACAAAGAATTTTTAAATATTGAAGTTAAAGATGAAAAAAGTTATGGAATTACATTTCGTTTAGATAGAAACGTGTGTTTCTTCAAATAATCTTCCATATTATAATCTAAAACAATCACTTTATTTTATCCCATTTCTATTATTCCCCATTACACATTACAAATTTGTATACAAGATATTTTTCTAAAATTTCCAACATTCCAGCGGTATATGATACAATGACTAAGGAAAAATGCGATTCAGTTTTATATACGTAGATAAAGATACCTTAGGAAAAATAGATAAATTAAAAAAAAAAACCTATCTACTAAAGTAATAGTAGATTGTTTTTTTCTTTTAAATGACCCTCCTTCTGACTCTTATAAACACAGCAAGAAAAGAATTAGAGGAATCGGTCAAGCCGTTCACGCGTGATGGTTAGATAGATTATAGATCAGGTTATCAGAACTCATCGTCCCAGCTACATCTTCCAATCCCTTCAATTTAAATCATCAATTCAGTCCCGTTCTACTAGATCCCGTCTTTCTGACCTCTACCCTCCTCCTCACCGTACTGCTGCCTTTGACAAGTCCTTTCTAGCAAAAGCAACCACTCTTTGGAATTCTATTCCTCCTGAGATCCGTCATGTAAGTACTGCTTCCTCCTTCAAATCGCTACTTTTCAACCACCTTCACCTTACCCAGTCAAACAGACAATAACTTCAAACTGCAGATGCTATAAATACCAATTATTATTATTTTTTTTTGTGTGTGTGTTTGTATTACTCAAATTATCATTGATGAACCAGCTATTTCTGTTTTTTTTTTTGTTTTTCTTATTCCGAAAGTCTGACTTGTAAAGATGTACATATATTACTACCTTAATTATTTTTTAGTTTAGTATTTTGTTATTCTAAGCCATGACCACACTGTTCCGGTCATCAATTATGTATTTTATTTTATTCTTAAGGGACTTTAGTCCCCGGATAATAAAGAAATTTTTTCATTTCATTTCATTATATATATATATATATATATTGTAATGTATTGAGGATACTGAGGGGAGTTCATAATTAAATAATTTTAATATTAAACAATTAATGATAACGAACCTTTGTCGGCAAAACATCAAAAGGTGTTTACCTAGCCCCCTAGATTTCCCATCGGTATGGGCCCCCCAGCGGTACCAGAAACCTCTGGAAGTTTCCCCCAGCGGCGGCCAACAAGAATATTAAGATTGGTGAAAAAATAAGGAGAATAGCACAAAGGCTATACCGCCAACCGGGGCACTTCCCATCTCGGCCCACCCGAGGTGACGAGAATAAGAGAGAAGAACCGAAGAGGTAGGCAAGTTTTATCCTCAAGAAGAGGGAGTCGGGTTCCAGCTACGAGAAGAGGAGGTGGCCGTCGGGGTTCTGAGAGCAGCTGGAGGATGAAGCAGAGAAAGGGGACCTAAGACTGATTTCACCTTCGCCAGCCGGTTCAGTGTTTCAAAGGTATATCGTTATTTGTGATATTGTATGGCAAATGTAGTAGTGAAAATCAGTATTCTCAATCAAAGTTCTAGGCAATGTGTTGATATAATTTATATGTGTTAGTGAATAATTATAATAACGTATTAATTGAATCTTGTTTACTTTAATCTTACCCTGCATGCGACCTATTGGATTGGTAAACACGATACCTTTTGAAAGGAAATTCATTGGTATCATTAAATATAGTTTATATAAAGGTTAAATATATTAAGTAAGCTAGTTTTTAAAGGTACCGCTGCCTTAGAAAAGCAACAGGGCAAAAACATAGCAATATATATATGAGGGGAGCAATATATAAATATATGGAGAGAAAAATAGATAGATTATTATTAACTTGCGAAATAGAAAAAAAAAATTATATACCAAAGTAACTTTCATCTATGACCCATGAGCAATCCTACTTATGTTCGAGAGCGATAAATCATGAATCGATTATGAATGTTAATTCGATTGAGATAATCGATTAATCATCCTAATTATCCCAGCCGTGATGGATCGATAGCCGGAACCTACCACCTGATTAGTGGATAAGTTCCATCGAGATGTGTTTCATTAGCCGCAGCTCGGGTGATGAGCTTTCCTTAACAATGATTTACGGCCATTCTCAGAGTCCGAGATAGTTCGATGGCCTTCGTTTCATTAGAGTAATTGACAAGCCCCTTCTGCCATCTAGCAGTCGGCCTTCAATGAGCCTGATAATTAATCAATCGAAAGGTTAGGTCCAGAGCGAGTTTCGCTAGTATTTAACAATCATGCTTTAGGTTACCCTTGCGGAGGATCAGTTTTGGAATCGAAAATATATTGTGCGAATTTATTAATATAAAAAAAAAAAAAAAAAAAAAAAACCTGTTCCACTACAACCCATAAAGAGTCTTGGACTCAGTACATATAGAGATTCGTACTGTTACTAGGCCAACGGCCGTGCAATCAGGTGATTCGGCAGAGATCACGCTCAGCCGCCAGGTTTTTTCCCCTTTTTTTGGTACCCACTTTACAGAGACTGGGTCGGCCACAGGAGTGTCTCCAAACCCTATGGTCGCCCCCCAGCTGAAATAACAGAGTAAATAATATTCCGCCACAACAGGGATTCGAACCCAGGACCAGAGGCATAGTAGACTAGCGCTCTATCCACTAGACCACGCCGATCCCTTTCTTTTTTTTTTAATTTATTAATATAGAAATCTTTAACGAGTACCTGATATCACACAGGCATCAAATCGAAGGACGGCATAACTGAGGATTGTTTACTCCCATTAAAAACTCCTAGGACCACCTGCAGGCTTAAACATAGAAGGCTGTCAAGCTTGTTACTATGCTACAGGTGACCCCTGATTTAATAATTTAAAATTGTTTGAGTTCACAACAATTAGTTAGTTTTATCGGTTTTTCATCACTCTCCATAAACTTTACAATTTTGCGTATAAGATAATATTTGTTTCTAAAATCTTTACCATTCCAAGGGTTACAGTATACGTCTATATCATTGTACTTATCTTAAAAACAAAAAACAATTGGGTATAGGGACCGTCTTGGGACACACCCACCCTCTATAAAAGTTGGTACCGAAAATTTGGAGAAACCTGGGCTCCGAGCGTGATTATCACCTCCTTGCACACTCGTTGGCTGTGAAACAATACGAATCTCCATAAGTACTGAACCCGAGACCCTTCTCGTCGTTGAGATGTAGGCTTTTTTTTAGGTTTTATGGTAGGTCAAAGGTTGCGAATTTCTCTAATTCCATTACTTGCAGTTATCCGATTATATTTAGGTCTATGGAAACTTTTTGAGTAGTATATAATAGAAAAAAAAAACAATATTCTTACGTGAGAATTAGTAAACCTGTCTATTTATATTGTATAGTAGGGGGTAAAAAAACAAAGCATGTCTTCATCTTATTGGTAGTTTTTGTTTTGATTTGATATCTACAAAATTAGTAGAATTAGATAGATTTTCCTACACATGTTTTCTGCCACGAAGCTGAATTAAAACGTCAAAATTAGAGTATTGGCGAAAAATGTATTTATGGTTTTGTGAAGGGGGCAAGGTCTGGAATATTTCTAATGGATTGATCCATATGTGTAATATTGTGTTGCAAAGCTAAAAATCTGGTGCGGGCAACACACGACTTTCAATTTTCTCCATCTTCAAAATCGATTAAAGAATTTTCAAATACAGTTAGAGATAAAGATGTGTGAAACCATTATAAAATTAATTAAATTGAATTTCTACAAAAACATGCGTTTTATTAAAAAATATATTGTATCATTATCTAAGACAATCAGTTATTTTTATCGGTTTTTCATCTCTCTTTAATAACTTTTACAAGCTTGTGAATAAGATAATATAATATTTTTTTCTGAAATCTTTACCATTCCAACGGTACAGTATACGTCTATATCATTGTACTTATCTTTAAAAAAAATGTATATTTTTAATGTTTTTTTTTAATCAATTATCAAATTTGTTCAACTTATATATTTACCGGTTTTGTATCAATGCTAACAGGGTGATGTGGTTGATTTATTCAAATCTACAAAATTGAGGGTACTTTAGAGGAAGACAATTTAAAATATTGGCATTTAAGCCCTGTTATTTATACACTATTTCAATCATAATAAAATTTACATCATATTTAAGCACATTAAATTTTACATCAATATAGCGAGTTTAATTAAAATCGTTTGTAAGATCTCATACCTATAATTACTCAAATTATTATACTAATTATAAAATATAACCACTTGGTATGTGTATATTACAAGTGCATAAGGTATATATTGCACGTAAATGAATTTATATTACAGTAAACTAAAAAAAAAAAAAATTAATTGGGTGAAAGGTTGACGTCACCAGCAGTAGGAGTGACGTCATTGTTACTGACGGTGTCGTCATTGCTCCCAGCGGAGCCCTAAAGGGCGATAAAACGAAACTCGGTATATAATTCCAGAATTCAAAGTTTGGTTTTTGTTAATTTTATGTCATGGGGAGTGGGTTTTGTTTTAAAACGTCACACAAAAAAAAGTTACCTGTATCTCTCTCACAAAAAAAATCAGGTGCGCTCAACACAAGACTTTCACTTACCTCCAATATTTACATCAATTAAAAAAATTTTAAACAAATTTAGAAACGAATATAAATTGTTAAAGAAATATTTACATTGGATTTTAAAAGGCAGATGTGTTTTATGGAAAAATCTATTATATGATTATAATAGTTTATTATTATATCTACGGTGATAACCATAATTCCTCTCTTGTCCACAACTACTACTCTCTGGAATTCCCTACCTACTCTTATCCGTCTTGCTTCTTCCCTACCATCATTCAAGTCCCAGCTGTTCCACCATCTACTGTCATCCCAAAGAGACTCACAACAAGGCAGATATTTCAAATTAAATATCTATTAAAAAAAGAAAATTTATCATTTCTTGTTCATATTTTACTTACTTATAGAATCAATAATTATGAATCAGTTTCAATGCTTAGTTTTGTTCAACACATTAATCTATAAGAAGTTATTTATTTATTTTACTCTTTTGTTTTATTATATACTTGTCAAAGTTTTCCTTTGACGAAGTTGTCTAAACTCCTGAACAGGTGGTAATCTTCTGTTGGGGACGATTCGGGAGAATATGGTGGGTGCGGAAGAACTTCGTAGCCCAGTTCTTTCAGTTATTGCACGGTATGTTTTGAAACATGGGGTCTTGCTGACGCTCAGTGAGATCATGAGGTACCCATGTATTGGGATACTTTACTTTCCCAATACACTTTAAATGTCTAGAAACGGTAGATGCACTTGCATTTAGTTGTGCTGAAAGTCCTTTAACTGTTTGGTAGGGATTTCCCTCTACTGTATGTTTGAGGACATCGTTGTCGGACGGAGGACTTCCTCGGGGCAAGTCGGTATCCCCAGCTGAAAAGTTAGCAAACCAACGGCGAACGGTCCTTTCCTAAGCGCCTTGCAAATATTTCCAGCGGCATCAGCTGCTGAATGGCCGAGTTTAAACTCGTACGAAAATATGACTCTCGAAAATCGCGTGTTTCCATGTTCATATTTTGAGGTATACTAAAAAGTGGGTAATTGATTGGGAAGCTAATGTTTATAATACAAAGGTAGAGGATTAGTAACTGTTTACTTTAAATATGTAAACATTCGGAAGATAACAACAGAGACCTGCAAAATCCTTTATGTATTTCAAAACTATAAAAACCGACATTTCATGTGAAACATCCCAATATATCTTAATTTTTCATATCAATTATTCTTAAGGGACCCTATCACAGATTTTATTTTTTTGTTATTTATTATTTATTTTTTTATTCTAATTATGTTTGAAAAGAGTAATATTTCGTGATATTTCCTATCTCAATGGTCGCCTCCCTCAAGGTAGTATCCTTGGACCCATCCTCTACACAGTCTATACAGCTGATATCCCAACCCATCCCAACACTTTCCTTTCTACCTATGCTGATGACACTTGTGTGTTATCAGTCAATAACGATCCTACTATTGCCTCTCAAACTCTTCAATTCCATTTCAGAGAGCTTGAGATATGGTGTCAGAATTCGAGAATCAATATCAATTCCAACAAATCCCACCAAATTACCTTTACCCTTCGTCGTAAACCTATGACATCCTGCCCTACAGTTTCCTTTAATAATATTCCGCTTGTTCCAGTTGAACAGATCCGCTACCTAGGACTACTACTTGACAAACGTCTAACATGGAATCCCCACACACGACTGAAACGACAAGAAACTGCCCGTCGCTTTCGCTTACTACAACACTTACTGGACAGACGCTCCAACCTTCCACTTATCTACAAAAGGCTCATCTATATCACCATCATAAGGCCTATCTGGACTTACGGAGTTGAGCTTTGGGGCTCTACGAAACCATCAAATTCTTCCCGTATTCAATCCTTACAATCCAAAATCCTTCGAAAAATCCTCCATGCTCCTTACTTTGTCACAAATAAACTCATCCATAAAGATCTTAACATCCCATATGTTGCTGATTTGGCCCGAACCAGGTATCAATCCTTCCATGACAAACTCCACTCCCATTTAATCCTCTAGTTTCAATTCTTCCTTCCTCTAGATGGCCTCGAGACCTTCTAGTTTATTTACTTAGTTGAGTGATGCCAATGGGCATTTTCTCTTCGCGTTTTTTTCATGTATTTTATCATTATTAACATATTTACTTGTTGTATTACAAAATACAGTTGTAAATTTCAATAAAAATATTTAAATTAAAAAAAAAAAAATGGTCGCCATTTTGTAATCCAACCGTTTTGAGTTGGCATACGTGTAATTTTTGCTTTACGATGAAAATGCCTAAAACGCATTAAAATTGTTGGTAAAATGGGTTGCATTTTTCGTGCTGGCTCACGGACTATTCCTGTAATTGTCTAACGGTCAACTAATTATATTACTATAACAAATCTCTTCTCTCTCTCTCTCTCTCTCTCTCTCTATATATATATATATATATATATATATATATATATATATATATTTTTATTTTTTTTTTTTTTTTTTTTTCCCTTGATCATCGCATCACTCGTGAACGGCTTCACCGATTTCGCTGAGACATAGTTCAGACAGGACATGTCGGGTCGGCTAGTTATTAAATAAATAAACAACATTGTTGATTACAAATGTATATTTGACGTCACAAAGCAGAGATCAGCTGCAGTGGTAGGCGGCGAAGAAGCCGGCAAGGAAGCCAGTGGTCACGAAGAGGTTCTTGTTGCAGAAGGTGACAGCCTCGTCGACGAGGAGCTCCAACAGAGTCATGTCCTCCGGCACTATGCCACAGAAGGAGCAGGGAGCACCCCTGTTCTCGATGTGCCCCGCCATCCTGATGGCCATTAGCCCAGCAGCCACAGCCAGCCCCCACCCCTTGCCCGCCACCTTGGCTAGGCACCCGCTCACCACGCCGGCTGCAGAGCCCATGATCAGTTGGCTCTGGACTGTCGTCGACTCCAGGACACGGAACAGCTCCTCCTTCGTCCTTCTCCAGCAGTTCAGTTCCTCTTCCTCCATCTGTCGGGCCATCCTGCCCTTCATCATCGCGGCGGACGCGGACATCGAGCTTTCCATTCTTCTTGTATTCCTATCACAGTCTTAGTCAAAATCTAAAGAAACGACATCG
Organism: Piezodorus guildinii; assembly: GCA_023052935.1. Taxonomy (NCBI): domain Eukaryota; kingdom Metazoa; phylum Arthropoda; class Insecta; order Hemiptera; family Pentatomidae; genus Piezodorus; species Piezodorus guildinii. Next base: position 171,146,932 of record CM041294.1, on the reverse strand, counting down.
TCCTAACACACTCGACCAAAGAAAAACTTCGAATTTCGTACATATCTATGCCTTAACCTGTATCGACATTGAAGTTAATCGTTAACGACTCGTTCATTTTTTAAGAAGTTCAATTCATGCCTTATCATTGATAACCAAACAACATCATGTAATAAGCTCGGTTGCTATCATTGATGGGAATAAAAAACACATTAAAGTTCGGCTTTTAAGCTCTTCCATACTATTTAAATCATATTGAATTTTTTTTTATAACTTCATTTTTTTATCCACACCTGTTTATACATACATATAAAAATCAGTGGATTGTCTGTCAGATATATAACAATAAAAAGTGGCATGTCAGGCATGAGGAAGATGACAATACCCAGTGGCACTCTTCCGTGGCATGTTTCAATTCAAAAGATTGCAGAAGATCTCTCATCCATGACCTTTTCGGCCTTCTCCTGATGTTTCCATTTGTTCTATGAGAGGGTTGTAATGACCTAGTGATTTGTTGTGAAATCGAGAGTAGTGAGTTAGTATGTATTTGGTAGGCATGTGTAAGTCTGTATGTAAAGTTGTGTTTGAAACATACCAAGGTGCTTGCGTAATTCGTCTAAGTATTTTTGAGTGGAAAGTTTGAAGTCTTTGTATGTGAGTTTTTTTTTGCAGCTCCGAAGATTTGAGAGGCGTAAGACCATATTGGTTTTAGTAAGTATGTGTAGGTGGCAAGTTTATGTCTTAATGTTAGTTTTGATTGTCGTCTGAGTAGTGTGAGCAGTAGTCTACTTCATTGGTTTAATGTCTTTCGTTTTTTTCTTAATGTGCGGGCCCAAGTCATTCTCCTGTCAAAAGTTAGTGCCTAGGTAGTTGACACTGTTGTTTGTGGTATTGGTACATTATCGATTTACGCTGGTGGGCAGGTTTCACGTTTTAGTGTAAATGTCATATGTTGGCATTTGTCATAGTTTAATCTTGTTTTCCAAAGCTTGCACCAATCCTGTACTTTTTGTTAGTGATGTTGTGTAGTCAGTTAGGCTTGAGTATGATCTTCATGTTTTGATAAGATTACAGTGTCGTCTGCGTATGTTGCCGTCAGCATGTTTGAACTGTCTGGTATAATATTGAAATTTAAAGGAAACTAATTGCCATTTGAGTTTTACTTTCACTTAATTATATATGAAATATGATTTAATATAATATAAGTTTCATTCTCACTGAAATAATCTGACAGATATTAAATGCCGATATTTTAAATTTTATTTATATAAAACACATTCTAAAACAATAACCACGTTTCATGTTTTAATTAATAAAATACGGATAAATATGTAAGTTAAACGAATTCGATATCCAACATAAAAAAAAAAAAAATGATATAAATTTGTATGCAATTTATGTTTTTGAACTTAACATTAATATAGAAATATAACATACTGTTAGAGAGCTAAATATTTTAGAAAAAAATATTATCTCTTACAAAAGTTTAAGAAGGTAAGTTAAGGTTACATAAATTACTGATTGTTGTAGATAATAATATAATAGATTAATTTATAAAGCACATGTTTCTATTGAAACTCAAAGTAATTAATTCTTAAGCAATTTACTTAAATCTTTAAGTATATTTAATTTTTTTTTCTTCGAATATTGTATCGTCAGCAGACGGGAAGGGGCGCTGAACTGTTCGGTACGCCGCGAATACAGCTTCACTAAGATTTAAGATAATTTTTTTTTTTTTTAATATTTTATTGATATTTACAACTGTACATACAATATATACAACAAGTAAATGGGCTTATTTACACTTATGGGCGTGATAATGTCCCATATAGTATACCTAAGTATTTCTGTATCTATACTATTACTGATCAGATTAAGACGAGTTTGCTTCTAGATAGATTGAATTTCAATTGTCATTCAAATGAGTACTTATAGTTTTTGTGGATGCCTATATTTTTCGAGTTATTCGGAAACCAATTTTGTTGTACGTTTTAGACAAATATTTTTTAAAATCACTCCGAGGACGAATTTTCCCAAACCCTGCCTTATTGCACATCTAGACGGTAAGACGTACCACTAGAACAAATTTCAACTTCACAACCAAAGTCGTTATTGAGAAACTGCGATGACCAAAAAATCGAGTGATTTTTTCATCATTAATTTTTTTTCGTCATTCATCATCGTCATTCGTTATTACCTTATATCTTTTAATCTTATATTTTTTTTCACTAATTCTACATTTTTTTAAATCTCAGTCCGCTATATTATTAATATGAATTTAAATAAATCATTAGCCAATCCTTTAGTTTTTTTTCTTCAACAAACAATCGAATCAGTAAACATAACATAGCTTCTTGGAAAAGCTCTAACGAACATTCTAGTTCCCATATTTTCCGTCCCACGCAATGAGCGTTTTTTAAACCAAAAAACATCACTTCTTTAGACACCGTCTCAGAACCAAGTATGTATCTTTTTTCTTATTGATTAGGATATTTTTTTCATCGCCTATTTCTTTCTCCCTCTTTCCATACTCATATCTTTCTCCGTTACATATCCTGACATATAATTGTTAGTTTAATATTACATTATTTTAAAATTTAAATAATTTTTTGTTCATACTGTTTCTCTTTTTTAATGACTATGTTCTTTTTATATATTACCTATACTCTTAACTATTTTTTTAATATATTACCGTCATATATCACTTCAAAATTGTTCATATTTAAAATTTTAATTGTTCACATATTTTTCCTTTGTCATTTTTTCATTTGCTTAGTCTCTCTTTATATATTCTTATTACAATATTATCATCTCAATTCTGTTTACTTCTATACTTTATAACTATCATCTTAATTTCGTTTATTTCCATACTTCATAACTGTCATTTTATTATCATTTTACATTTAATTTTATTTATGTTCCCATATTATATTACTGTCATATTATTATTATATACCTAACGCATTATTAAGTCTATAATTACATTGGTTGTTATCTTTTTTCTTTTAGCCCTGATGAAGGCCCACATTGTAGACCGAAACATCGGCACATAATTAAAATAGCACTTGTTTTAAATGTGTGTTTCTAATTTATGACCGCACCCCCAAACATCTTCCTCATCAAAAAATCGAGTGGAATGGAACTTTCTTTTATAAATATAGATTAAATTTATATAATATATGTAACAATAATAAATTTAATACCCTATTCATAACCGTTTGTAGTGTAAATCCTGCCCATAGGACCTTCTCCCCTTTAATTCTGCCCCTGCCAGAACTTTATTAGCAATCGCTTTTGTTTCGAGCCAGGTAGGGAGCTCCAGGACCGAGATTGGGTCAACCATAATTTCATTTATTCATAAAATAATAAAGCTCTTATATTTTCCTCTATACGAGCTCTCCCCTATTGTACATTATGAGCAACGTTTTAAATATTAATTTTGTTTTTATGTGACAGAGTTATCTCATCCTCATTTTTTCCTCCTAATGCTTTTGCGAGATTTTAGTCTTTCCCTGTTCATCACTTCACATTACCTTCCCCAACTTTGTATTTCAGATAATATTTTTACTTTCCCTTACTATATATGAAATATATATAGTAAGGGAAGGTATTGCGATAGTGAAAATTTCCAAATCCAGTTTTCAACAGCAATACACGTTTTAGCCAATAACCAAGTCCCGAAAAAAGGTCTGTGTGTGTGAGTGTGAGTGTCCGTGTGTGAAACGAAAAGTTATATGAAATTGAAATTTCATTTTAAGACAACTATACGCTCGAAGCGTTACAAAACCTTTTTCATCAAAATGAGCTTACCAGAAGAGCCACTTTATAACATGCATTTTGCACCTTTTTACGATTTCCTCGAAAACGGCTACAACAATTTTGATTAAACTCGCTATATCGATGTAAAATTTAATGGGCTTTAATATGATGTAGGTTTCATTCTGATTAAAATAGTCTGTCACGGCTTAAATACCAATATATTTAAATTTTCTTTCTCTAAAGTACCTTCAATTTTGTAGATTCTATAAAAAAAAAAAAAAAAAGTGAAATGAAGATGAAAGTCGCTTGGTGTTAAGTTCAGCCGTAAGTCTATATACAGCCGTCGCACAGGAGGCAATATGACCGATTTAGGTGGACAAAATTCCGAAACTTGTCTATATTTAACCTTTGGGGTCCCAGATTACGGGAAAACATATTATAAGAAAAACTATAAAAACTAATTTATTTTTGACACGATCGGCGACCGCACTGTGGTCAAACATAAAATTTATTTGCTGAAATCTAAAAATTCCCTATATTTTACGTTTGAAGTCCTAGAATACGGGAAAAACAATACAAAATATCTAATTATGGCTCGGAGTTGCTAAAACCTGCTAATAAATGCATTTAAGAAATTCTTGAAATTATAGATTGTAAAACTTTTGATTCTGAAAAAAAATTATATATCACCAAAAACGAAAAAAAAAAAAACGCAAAAATTCTTTGTACTATCTAAATAATAGAAGGATTGATGAAACAAATGCTACAAACAAATCCTTGGGATAACTCGGGGGTTATATAATTTTTCGTTATTGAATAGAGGCATACATTTACAAATTGCTAAATCAACTCTACAGGTGAGATTACAATGTATATTCAATAACGAGTTTAGAAATATAATGTCTTACCTTTCTCAGCAATGTCCATTGTTAAATAAAAGCAAAAATACTTTAAGTTAAACACAATAAATGGCCATCGAATAAAGATAATCCCACTGCCGGTTATTAGGCACTTGTGCAAACAGGAATGATTCATTCATTTACTATTTATTTTTAAACACGGTATAGTGGGGAATATTAGTATTAAGGGTCTTGCCAACTAATAATAAAAAGGTGAAGTACTGGAAAATTCTAAACTTTTGACTTGACTTTTGTCTACCTAAATTGGTTTTAATTAGTGATTTAATTATTGTTTTTAACCTATTCTTCTCTTACTGTATTTAAAAATTGATTTTAATAACGAAGGCAAATTAATGTCGTGTGTTTCGCGCAACCGATTTTTTGGAAATTAATTGATTCACTGAGAAACTAAGTATAATCACATCATCTAATCACATATGTTTTTAAATCTGAAGGTATCTTAAGTTTATTAGCGTTAAAAAATATTTATTCGGAAAATATAACCATTTTGAAAGAGATGTTGGTCGTTTAGCTCAATGCGAACAAACAGCAGTTGATGTAAAAACTTTTAGACGACACTTTTATTCTAGAAAGTTTAAAGAATCTTTCGAACTGGCATTTATACCAATTCTCAGGACAAAGCTACGGACATTTCAAAGTAATGCAATTGAAACTTCTTCTATATCTGTCTGTATAAAGTATATCTTTAAGAAAGACATGTACAACTGTCTAGAAGAGATATAAACAATTTATTAAACCACTTCATTATATATATATATATATATATATATATATATATATATATATATATATATATATATATATATATGATTCATTTTAATAGATCATAAGATGATTGTACTATAATATTATAAAAAAATATAATTAATATTCATAGAAGAAAAGAGAATGTAAAATGAAACTTTATTATGATGCGAAATCTCATAGGCATAAAATAAATGACAAAATAAAAAAATTAACAGGACAAAAACATTAATAATAATTCTAATAAGTGTATACAATTACGTTTAAATGATAAAATTATATACAAGCAAAATAAAATAAATAAAAAAGTCACAATTACATCCTTATGTATATATTATAAATCACTAGAAACAACTAGTCCGGGTGGCATTCAGTAAATGAAACAATTAATTATTTTCAGCCATTTATTTTCTGCCAACGTTTCGACCCCCATTGAGGGTCATCATCAAGGCGTATTGTAGGCGAATGTAAACTAGTTTCCATTCTCTAATCTATCTAATCATCTAATTAGTTTCTACTTATTTTGTTCATTTATTTTATTCCTAATAGGTTTTGCCCCATAGTAAAGTTTCATTTTCTATTCCCTTTTGTTGTATGAATGATAATTATATTTTTTTATTATTTCATAGCACAATCATCGAATGATCAAGTCTTAAAATGAATTCTATACATAATATATTGAAGAGGTTTAAAAATGTTTGTAAAATCTTTGCTAGACAGCTGTACATGTCATTCTAAAAGATATACTTTATATACATATATATATATATATATATATATATATATATATATATATATATATATATATATATATATATATATAATATATAAGAAGTTTCAATTGCATTATACGCCCTGTAGGGGAATCGAAACTAATTAGATGATTAGATAGATTGGGGGCTAGAAACTAGTTTCCATATGCCTACAATAGCTCTGATGCCCACAATGGGGGTTGAAACGTTGGCAGAAATTAAATGGTTGAAACTACTTGATTGTTTCATTCACGATCCCACCGACTCATACTTTAGTAATTCCAACGGTCACTAATTGTACCACAATATTATAATCAAAATAAAATATAATTTTTTTTTTCGAGATGTGCTATTCTCAAGTCAGTGGTGGAGGATTAGGTGTTTCAGAGCTGTATATCAAAGAAGTTGGTTGAATCTTCAAGTCCTTCCGTACATAGCACTCTGGGAACATACTGTCCCTGGTGTTTCCCTTGTCTTCAGACTAGTTGCCCTTTTGTTTTTATTAAAGTATTGTTTTTTTTCTTTCACGGAGATTTTTTTTAATGATACTTTTCAATACTTCTATTCGTCGAAAAAGTTTTCGATGAAACAAAGTTTAATTTTACTTACCGAATGTATTTTATTCAATTAAAAAGCGGTGGGTTGTAAAAAAAAGTAAAATTTATGAAAATAAACATTAATTAACACAATCAACATGTAAAAAATATTGTGTTCTATAAAATACAATATTGTGCACGAATATTGACAATTACAAGACACATCACGATTGCTGGCAAATTTTCGAATACTTTTGGACAGATTTGATTCTATAGCTTCTTGCAAAACATCATCAATAAACAGATCATCATCAAATCGTAACATATTAACTATATCCTCTAGTTATCATAAATAAAAACGGATAGAAGAGAAAAAAGCAAAAAATATTTTTTTTAAACACATTCTTGTGTTTTCGAACATAAACACAGTAATGTGATCGTATGATATATTGTTGGAAAGCAAGAGATTTTAGAAAAAAAATATTATCTGACAGACTTGTTGAAGACAATGGAGAAAGACGAAAATTGAATTAAACTAATTTATCGCTACAAAAAATATCTTATATTACTTAATAAAATACATGTTTCTATTAAAACTAAATGTAGGGTATCACCTGTAGCATATTGCATAACTAGCAGAACAGTCTTCAATGCCAAAGGTCGAGAGTTCGAACCCACAGGTGGGCCTAGGATTTTTTAATGGAGTAAAAAATACTTAGTTACGCCGTCCTTCGGAGGGGACGTAAGAAGGTGGCCCCGAGCCTGTGCGATGCCATATATTCGTTAAAAACCCTATCCTAATTAAACCTGGATAGGAAAAATTTAGGTAGCATAAACAATTTAGTATCGTCCGATTAGCCACAGTAGCATAAAGTGATGATAAATAAACAAACAAACAAATTAAATGTACTTTTTACTCCCCCTTACAAATATGTAATTCATCTCTAACTAGATGTAAAAACTCTTTTTAATAATGGAGGTTAGTGAAAGTCGTGTGTCACGCTTACTAGATTTTTTACTTTCCCTCACCAAAATATATTTCATCTCTAGCTTTTAAAGCTCTTATATTAATTTTAACATTGGAGGTAAGTTCAAGTTGGGTGCTCCCAGGTTTTAATTTAAATCTCGCCGGTCTTGGCTACTTCGACACTTACAAATGCCATTAAATGATGTAAACATATTTTTGTTTCAACCGAAAAAAAAAATTTAAGTCGAACGACAAAGCGTGAAGACAGAAAATTAAGAATAAATTCTAATCTAATAAGTCACTGAGAATAAATCCCTTAAAAGACCTAGCTTGACAATAATGGTTGCGAACTACGATGGGAGAAGCTACGGGTGTTAACTCCTCTTGGCAGATGGCCTACAAGTTAATTACTCCTCTAATCCATTCCAACACTACTTACAAACACTTGTCTTATATCTTCTGCACCCCGTGTTTTTTATTTATTGCTTTACTGAATTTTACTTTCACTTACTTAAGTATGAAATATAGGGTTGTATCACATGAAAAGTGGACATGAAAACAAGATAATTGTATTCGAAGTATTTACCTTCTTTTTCTACACATTTTTCCCAACGTAACACTAACTTTTTCATCCCCGAACTGAAAAACTCTGAGCTTTGATGTGAAACAAAATCTGAAAACGTACTTATCACTTGATCATCATTTTCAAAAAGTTTTCTTTTGACGAAGTTGTCTAAATTCCTGAAAAGGTGGTAATCTGTTGGAGAATATGATGAGTGCGGAAGAACTTCGTAGCCCAGTTCTTTCAATTTTTGCACGGTATGTTTTGAAACATGGGATCTATAGATGCACTTGCATTTAGTTGTACTGAGATCCTTTAACTGTTTAGTAGGGGTTTTCTTCTACTGTGTGTTTGAGGACATCGATGTCTATTACGGAAGGAGGTCATCCTCGGGGCAAGTTTTCCAAGTCGGTATCCCCAGCTGAAAACTTAGCAAACCAACGGCGAATGGTCCGTTTATTTACACTACCCAAACGCCTTGCAAATATTTCTAGCGGCCTCAGCTGCTGAATGGCCGAGTTTAAATTCGTCCAAAAAATATTACTCGAAAATCGCGTGTTTCCATGTTCATATTTAGGAGGTATACTAAAAAGTGGGTAATTGATTGGGAAGGTAATGTTTATAATACAAAGGTAGAAGATTAGTAACTGTTTACTTTAAATATGTAAACATTCGGAATAAAACAACAGAGACCTGCAAAATCATTTATGTATTTCAGAAAATATAAAAACGGGCATTTCATGTGAAACAACCCAATATAAACCAAACGCATTTATACAGGACTGCGTTACTATTTCCTTTTCTTTCGATTTTCATTAAATAATTCAAATAAACTTTCCTGACTCCAGAACACCTTACATTTTATCTTCATCATCTATAATAACCGAGTTATCAGGGAATCACATCTCTTACAAATTGTGGCTTGACCATATAAGATGATTTTTTTTTTTTTTTTTGCTCTTCGTTCATCGCATTGTGACGATCTTGAAAATCTATTCCATTTTTCTCTATCTTCAATAATAACCTATTTTTAGTAGAATTACATCTATTATAATTTGTTACTTGAATATGCATATAGATTTTTATTTAATTTATCGCCTTTCACTGATTCTAAGATTCTGTACATATTTTTCTCCGCTTTCAAAAATAAATGAATTATGAGCGTATTTATGGGTGAACTTTATTATATTATTTATTTTTTGTTATTTGGTCGAATACTAAGGTTCATTATTGAAAATTAACAACCAATATAAGAATAGATTGTTTAATAAAACACATGTTTCTATAGAAAGCGACGTTCTGTAAACATTTATACTGGAGTTCTGACACTGGTCAGATCCTCCACTCATGTACTGTATGTTTTTGGCTATTGCGCCCTAACTCAGCCTCTAGAGGCTAAGACCAGTGATGCGGCTGAGAGAGAGGCGCTGGGATCTTTTTGATTCCGCTTTTTTCCTCCACAAGTGGAGGGAAAAGCCCAGTATGGGGTCCCCTTAGCAGTTGCCATTGTTTGTATAATGTTTATTTGTTTGCCAACTCTGTATTTATTTCAATTATAGGTTGTTGTTTTATTATTATTATTAGTGTATTGTAATATATATATATATATATATATATATATATAATATATTATATAAAATGAATTTATTTCTATTCTATGTGATTTGACTTTATCATTATTTTCTGTATATATTGTATGAATGTAGTCTCATATCAGCATTACTATTGTTCATTATGAAACAGATTGGAATAATTCTCAATAAATAAATATTTAATTTAAAAAAAAATATTTGATATTTTCTAATCGAAGTGTACTTAAAAATTTCTAAATTAATTTTAACAACGGTGGTAAATGAATGTCGTGGTTGCGCGCACCAGATGATTAATGCATATTCCCGTAAAAGTATTTTCTTATAATTTTTAATAAACATGCATAATCAAATATCATTCATTTAATTATATATTTAGTAATAATTGAAAAAAATATTTACTTATGCAGTGTTTTACTTTTTTTCGTGAAGAAAGTAATATTGAAAAGGCATGCGAGCTCATTTTTTAAAGTGACTTCTGAAATATTTGAACACTAGCAGGATGAAGGATCACCTTTCTTAAAATAGCCGATGATTGGAGGTGTGTGTCGCTAATGGTATTGTTCTAGCGAGGGCAAGAGTATGCAATAGTTCGCCGGGAGGCGAAGGTCAGGGTTCAAACAGCACCGCTTTCAGAACTATCGAACTCCTTCTAAACTGTCTATAATACATAATGGGATTGAAAGGGAAAAATCTGGAGCGGGTAACACGCGAATTTCACTTACCTACGATGTTAAAATCGATTAAAGAATTTTTAAATACAATTAGAGATAAAAATGAGTGAAACTAATAAAGAATTAATTATTTTTTTTATATAAGAACATACGTTTTATTAAAAAATCTATTACATTATTACCGAAAACAATCAGCTATTTTTATCGGCTTATCATCACTCTTTGTTAACTTTTAATAGCTTGTGTATAAGATAATATTTTTATAAAATCTTGAGCTCTCAAACGATATATTACTGTTTTATGTTCAAAAAGAAAAAAATTCATTAAAATTTTTTTGCAGTTTTTTCCTATACTTAATATTGAATTTGTTCAACTTATATATTTACCTGTTTTTTATCAATGATAACAATACAAAAACAAAGTACCTACAAAATTAAAGATACTTTAGAGAAAGAAAATTTTAAAAATCGGCATTTACGCCTTGTCGGACTGTTTTAATTATAATGAAACCAACAAGATATTAAAGCCCGTTATATTCTGTCTTCTCCATAAGTTGGGTATCGAATTCATTCAATTCATATATTTACCTGTTTTTCATCAGTGGTAACAAGATAATATAGTTATTTTTATAGAATCAACAAAATTAAAGGTAATTTAGAGAAAGAAAATTTCAAATATCGGCATTTAGACCCTGTGAGACCATTTAAATTCGAATAAAACCTAAATGATAATAAAGTCCATTAAATTTTACATCGATATAGCAAGTCGTCGGAACCGATTTCGAGAAAATCGTAAAGAGGTGCTAAATGCGTTGTATAAAGTGGCTCGTTAGGTACGCCGATTTAATGAAAAAGATGCTGTAACATCTTGGGTGAATAGTACCAAATATGAATTTTCAGTTTTGTATACCTTTTCGTTTTTGTGCGTGACTTACCACCCACACATACAAACACGGACACACACAGACACAGACCTTTTGGCGAAACTTGGTTATTTGGACACAGAGGATCCTAAACCGTGTATTTCCGTCGGAAACTAGAATTAGAAAAATTTCACGTTCGCAATATTTTTCCTAATCATATTTCATACTTGTATCTCAAAGTTGAAATTTTTACTGAAGTTAGATGTCATAAGCACTTCTAAGTGTGTATTTTTTAGATTTTTATCTGGTCTCCCAACAGATATATCACAGGTCAATAAAATATTTGTTTATAATTGTATATTTATTAGTCATCGCACTGTTGGTATTCTACAGAATAGTAACTGTTCTTTTGAATGTACCAGCAAAAAAAATATTAAGCTATGGAAATTATCCCTTCTTTAAAAAATCTGTACAAAAATTGTGTTGTTTTTTTTATTACTATGACTTCGAGCTATTAATAATACATGAAGAAATACATTTAACTGTCATATTGGTATTAGTTGTAGAGCAAAGTTTATAGAACTAAATACTTTTTATATAAGGGTCTAGGGCAAGAAATAACTTAATCATTAAAAATCTGGTCTAAAAATCTAAAAAATCTAAAACGAAATGGCAGATAAGGCTGCCAAAGAAGCCCTTACACTCCCAGGTCGTGGTAGGACACTACTGACACCATCAGAGCTAGCACGTCCACTAATGGAAAATGTATTGAAGAAATGGGAAGAAACTTGGAACAACAGCTATCCAAGTAAGCTCAAAGCGATTAAGAAAGAGGTAAAACCTTGGAAAACCTCAAGTCGCACCGAAGAGGTGGTCCTGGCCCGCCTGAGAATCGGACACACACGGCTAACGCATGGGCACATAATATCAAAAGAATTGCCCCCAAGATGCAAGGGGAACCTTGACCATAGCTCATATTTTTGAAGAATGTTCCTTCTACATCAGACAGCTGAACAAAAATAGAATACCAAGCAACGTCGCAGATGCTTTGGGAAACAATGGAAAAAGGATTGATGAATTAATGTGTCTCCTCTCTCAAATGGATTTTTACAAGCTTATTTGAACTACTCTTGTTTTCTTTGGAGTTAAATTATTTTATATATATATATATATATTTTTTTTTTTTTTTTTTTTTAATTTTTTTTTTTTTTCTATTGTATTTTATTTTACTTATTTTTGTAATTACTTTTCTAATTATTATATTTATTACTTTATTTTTCAATTAAATATTAATGTATTACTATTACTTATTTATTTTTATTATTATCTATTTTATCTACTTGTTTTTATCTTTATTTATTACTATTATTTTTTATTTTATTTATTTATTTTTACTTATTTTTTTATTTATTTATTCTTTTCTCATGAATATTATCTAACATTCATTTATCTCAAGTAGAATTATACATATATTATAATATCTTTTAATGAATATCTCTTTTAATATTTTAACTTATACTATCTTAACCTAATCTTCTATAAAATGAATATATCTGGCACTGATGACCGCGATGTTTTGTGCCATTAAAATTTTAAAAACCAACCAACCAACCAAAAATCTGGTGCGGGCATCACACGACTTTCACTCACCTCCGTTTCTAAAATCTATTCAAGAATTTTCAAGTACAGTAAGAGATAAAAATTAGTAAAACCATTAAAATTAAATTAAATGGAATTCCTATAGAAACATGTGTTTTATTATAAATCTATTATATTATTATCTAAAATAATCAGTTAGTTTTATCGGCTTTTTATCACATTCTATTAACTGTTATAAGCTCTTGTGCACTATATAATATTTTTTTCTAAAATCTTTATCTTTCAAACGGTATATCATACATGTATATTACTGTTCTTATATTAAAAAAAAAATGCATTAAAAAAATATGTTTTCAGTTTTCTCCTTTATTTGCTTTTCAGATTCGCTCAACTTGCATATTAAGCTGTTTTATATCAGTGGTAACAAGATAATATAGTTATTTATATAGAATCAACAAAATTAAAGGTACTTTAGAGAAAGAAAATTTAAAATATCGGAATTAAAGCCCTGTCAGACTATTTTTATCAGAATTAAACCTACATGATATAAAAACCCATTATTTAAATTTTACATAGATATAGCGAGTTTAATCAAAATCGTTGGAACCGTTTTCGAGAAAATCGAAAAAAGGTGCAAAATGCATGGTATGAAGTGCCTCTTCTGGTCAGTTCATTTTTATGAAAAAGGTTTTGTTATGTCTCGGGCGTATGTTTATCTTAAATATGAAATTTCAGTTTCACACACACAGACCTTGCGTCACACAGAGTTCTGGGACTTGGTTATTTGGACTCAGGGGATCCTAAATTGTGTATTTCCGTTGAAAACTGGAATTCGAAAATTTTCACGATCGGGAAGTATTGCGATCGTGAAAATTTTCGATATATAGTAAGTGAAAGTAAAAATGGCCAACAAAAAAATTATTGAGCCTACAAAACCGTAAGGAATTTACTCTGCAAATGTCAAAAGTTTCCAAGATGGTCAAGCAACCATTTTTTTTAATTTTTTTTTTATCTTTTGTTATGGAATGACCTGATTGTCATATAACTGCTCGAAGGTACGAATTAATAAATTAATTGAAAATAAATAATAATAATAACATCTTATTCAAGTATATATGTATTATACACCCCGTAGGCGTTGATTAAATACAGCCGCGGAAGTGAAAACCAGGTCGCTATTTCATTAGAGTATATTAACAACTTCACGAATTAAGAGCCTCAAGTTTATTCCAAATCTGTCAAAAGTTTTGCCAGATCCAGGGATCTCGAGGACTAAAAGCTTAGCTTTAATATTCCTGGATCAATGCACTAAGCAATTAATTAATTTATAAATTATTGCTTAATACAGGTTTTTTTTATTATTTATAAATATTTATAATTGTATTGGTTAATTATTCAGGTAAATGACCTATGAGATAACATACATGAATCAGGTAGGAAGAGAGACTGCCCATTGGCAACAATCCAGTAGGTAATTTAAACCTACGGTCTCGAGGCCATCTTCTTTTCAGACGCCTCGGATGATCGTCAGGAATGGAAGAGTAGGCAAGGATTGAAACTAGTGGGTTAGAGATGGAGTGGAGTTGGGAAGATTGATACCTAGTTCGGGCCAAATCAGCAACATATTCTATACTAAGGTCTTTATAGATCAGTTTATTCTTGACAAAGTAAAGAGCATTGAGGATTTTCCAAAGGGTTTTGTATTGTAAAGATTGAAGAAGGGAAGAATTTTATGGTTTTGTAAAGCACCAAAGCTCAACTACGGTTGCACATTCTATACTTTAAGTCAGGGTAAAAATTTCTTATTATCATGATGTTGCAACATTTAATTAAAAAATGTTTTTTTTTAAATAATTAAAAACAGTATGTCCAGGATTTTTTAGGCAACCCATTCTTCACATATTCTCTAATATACTAAATTTGTTATAAAATATGTTTCATTCAATTATCAGCTCGGTGCAGATCGTTTCAAGTTCGAATCTTCTACTATGATCTTTCACAATGTAGACATGGCTTTAAGAAAGTTCCTCACACTGTTAAGCGGTAAAAGAGGTCTCTATTAAGTAAGTATTTTTTTATTTTTTTTTTGCGAAAATATCAGCATTTAAGCTCTATCAGACTATTCCAATCGGAATGAAACCTATATCATATTAAAGCCCATTCAATTATACATCGATTTAGCAAGGATAACATCGTAAAAATGTGCAAAATAGTGTGAGTATCACTTCACGATTTTAGTAAAAAAGTTGTCTTAAATATAAAATTTGAGTTTTGTATGACTTTTCGTTTTCGTGCTAGACTTACCACACATACAAATAAATCCTCAGACCTTTTCGGGCAACATGCTTATTTGGACTCAGGGGATCCTAAAACTCGTTGAAAATTAGTATTTGAAAATTTTCACGATCGAAATAATTTTCCTTCCTATATATATTTCATATTCAGTTGGGTGACAATAATAGAAGATAATGTATTAAAAAAATTAGAGTAAACTTAATTTATAAACCTTATAAATTCTGTCTAAATGTGCATTTTTGCATTATAACAATCTAAAAACCATTTTTTATTTCTCGAGAGCTAAGCTCTCAATTCCAACTAAACTGTAATTTTCCACACGTTTAATAGTTATTATCTCGTAAAAAAAAAAACTAAGTTGAAGGCTATTAAAAACATTAAACTTCCACCGATAAAATTTTAACGACTATGTTGTTGCTCATAATTATAATTAATTATACTTATAATTAAACTGTTTTACCAATAATATAATTAAAAGATTAAAACCGACGTTACTGTTACGTTAGCGTCAGTCGATACAGGTATTACTGGAATGCGTTTTAATATCGTGAAATAACTGTACACCTCCACAACCCGTGAAGATTAATGGGCTTAGTACATATAATTTTTTTTTTAATAAGATTTTATTTTTCGAGATTTGCCACAGTCCTATACTTGATACATATTGTGGTATTGCAAAAATTACATGTTACACTTATGTGTTATTTACAAGCCGAGTTAATGGTACTTGTAGCCTAATTTGGTATTTAAATAGCAGGAAAAATCACAAAACAAAAACCTACACATTAAAAAAAAAATTAAAGTAAAACGAAAAAGAAATTAAAGTAAAAAATAAAATAAAGAAAAACAAAAATATCAATCTTTTGGTTATATTGGAAATTATTAAATTAATATATATGAATGAATGAATGAAAAAAGAACTTTATTCTGGGACTAAGTCCCTTGAGAATAATACACATGTACAAAAAAAAAATAATGATTACAACTGGCCAAAAAACACATAAAAAACTAAAAATATTAATGATTACAAAAATTATTTACAATTATTTTAATTGATGAAAAGAGAGTGAAATGAAAAATATAAATTTAAAAAAAATATATAGTAATATCTAAATGTAATATAGAACTAACAAACCAAAAAAACAACAAAAAAAAAAACATCAGAATAATTGAAAATAGAAATGAAAATAAACTTTACTATCATTTATGGTATGAAGTGTAGACATTTCTCACATCACATTAATCGCTGTACTGAAATTAGTTGGCATCTGATTGGGAGGCAAGAAGGTGTTTAAAAAGAAGAGATTTGAAAGAAGATTGGGAAGGAGCATGACGGATGTGTGATGGGATGGTATTCCATAAGAAAGTGGACCGGGCTAAGAAGGAAAATTCATATTTTTTGGTTCTATGGGAAGGCGTATAGAGGTCGGAAAGACGGGATCTGGTTTCCTGAGTATGGATTGTGGATTTAAATTGCAGGAGACTATAGATGTAAGAGGGGCGGTGGGAGCGGATGACTTGATAGAGAAAGGAACCAAGGAAATATTGCCTTCGAATCGAGGGAAATAGCCAATTTGACTCATCATAGAGGTGGGACACATGTGACCGTCTAGAGGTACCGAAGACAAATCTTAAGAAACAGTTCATGACTCGTTTCAATCTGCCCTCAAGCAACCTCGAGAGCCCACCATACACCGCACAACTATAGTCAAAATGGGGGAAAATAAGAGAGGATACTAGGAGCTTCCGGGAGGATTCTGGGAGAAGGTGACGGGACCGCTGAAATAGTTTTAGTGTGCTGATCGATCTTTTGGAAATTTGGGCAATATTTATATATATATATATATATATATATATATATATATATATATATATATATATATATATATATATATATAAAACACACACCTGTCATGTTGTTGACAAACAGTGAATGTGATAGTTCAATGAAGGTGATGTGGCCTAATTAGTATGATGGAGAGAGGATGCACAGCGGGACCTCTTCCTGGCGTGTTTCTTAATTAGCATTTATGTTAGGAGGTCCCTCATCCAACTTCTTTTCAGCCTTATGCGAGATATGTGGGGCATGTAGGTAGTGGCCATGCTTTGTATTAGGGATTTGGCATTTCCGTGTAAGTTATTGTAAAAGCGTTTGTAGAGGGTCCGAATCTGTTCATTGACTGTTGGCATGTGAAGGTCTGTATGTAAGGTTTTTTTTTTTTTTGGGTTTTTGAAAATAATTTATTTATTGAGATAAATTACAATGTATGTAGTGTTGCTAACGTACCATTGTGAGTTTGTTATAGTTCTGAAAGTTTTGGATTGAATAATTAAAGTTTTACGTATGTGTGTCTTTTTGACAGTCTCGTATATCTGTAATATACTTTTATGTATTTATGATACTGAGGGGTGTAAATTCATCATTTGATAATTATTATTGTATTAAATAATTATTAATAGGTCATTGTCGGCGAAAGTTCAAAAGGTTAGGAGATTGGACCAGAAAGGAATGATCAAAAATTGTATGAATGTAAAGGTCAGATTCTTAATGTAATTTTCCATTTTGGAAAATAACGAATACGTTTTTTAGGAGTGCCTGTAATCTATTGATTATTAAAAGTACATTTAGATCCGTTCTTTCTCTAAGTCAAGAGCCGTGTAAGGGGTTCTTTAGATTAATATCACGTTTACATGCAAGGTTTTTTTTTTTTTATTAACTAATTTATAAAGGCAGGGTTCGTCCAAGGTGGGTCAGCCTGCGGCTAAAATAACATACTAAATAATTGTTTAAAAAATTTTTTTTCTACAATTTTTTTATGCAGTTATCAGTAAGGGAACAATAAAATTCTCGCATTTTTAATTGATATAGTTTAGTACAACTAGATTTTTTTTAGAAAATAAATGATTATTAAATTTAAATCACTATCTATAGCTTCACATCTAATGAATTTTTTGAAATTTAAGATGCTTATTCCTAAGGGCAATATTCTGATACCCATTCCCCACGGCTGATATCCCAGCCCATCCTGCCACTTTCCTTTCTACCTACGCTGATGACACCTGTTTGTTATCAGTCAATACTGATCGCACTATTGTCTCTCAAACCTTCAATCTCACATTAGAGAACTTGAAGTATGGTGTCAGAATTCGGAAGATAAAAAAAACAAATTCCCACAAATCCCATCGAATAACCTTCACCCTGCCTTGTAAAGCTATTATGTCTTGCCCTACAGTATCCTTCAACAACACTCCACATTTCCCTGTTGAACAGATCCAATTTTTAGGGCTCCATCTGGACAAAAGTCTTACTTTGAATCCTCACACAAGACTGAAACGACTTACGGAGTAGACCTTTGGGTATAACTAAACCATCAAATTCTTCTCTTAATCCTTACAATCCAAAATCTTTCGGAAAAACCTCAATGATCCTTATTTTGTCTGGAATCAACTCATCGATAAACACGTTAATGTTCCCTATGCTGCTGACTTGATCCGAACCAGGTACCACTCCTTTTATTACAAACTCCATCCCACTCTAATCCTCTAGTTTCAAATATTGCTACCTGTACAGTCCTTGATAATCCTCCGAGGCGTCTGAAAAGAAGAAGACCCTGAGACCTTCTGGTATAGCATAGTTTTCTGCCAACGGGGAATATATCTACATGTAAATCACGACAGTATAATCTTTTATCACATTTACTAGATGTATTTTATTATACATTTGTAAATATCGATAAATCAATTAAATTAAAAAAAATATATTTATTTAATAGTTGACTATTCCTTACATATATTTACAACTCTACTCTACGCACTACTCATTTTCCTCTCTTATGGAAACATTCCACAATAATTCTCTTCCTAAAACAGGTAAACCTCCTAACACTACTATTCCGTTTCCCAACATTCAACCGTTCAGCAAGGGCTCCGAGTCGTTGACCATATTTCCTCTGCCCTTGAGAACAAGGAGTACTGCTGGGGTGCATTTCTGGACATGACGCAAGCATTTGACCGGGTGTGGCACCCGGGATTACTCTTCAAGCTCAAAAACCATTTACCCCAATCCTTATACCTAGTCCTCTGATTCTATCTATCAAACCGCTCCTTCCGAGTTCGTTGTGGTGCAGAATATTCCAATTATTATCCAGTCGAATCCGGTGTTCCTCAGGGCAGTGTCCTTGGTCATATCCTCTACAATATATACACGGCTGATATTCCTGTTTGCCCTAATTCCTTCCTAGCAACGTACGCTGATGACACAGCTATCCTATCCTCTCAGGTAGATCCCGAAATTGCATCTATAGGCCTCCAAACGCACCTTTCTCAAATTGAAGACTGGTGTAACAACTGGAGAATCAAAGTCAGTCAATCCAAATTCAAACATGTCACCTTTACCCTTCGAAGACAATCCTGCCCTCCAGTTCTCTTTCACTCCGTTCCGCTTCCTTTCTCCAACACAGTCCGGTATCTTGGCTTCCTATCTGGACCTACAAACCTTAGCCATACAGCCAAAAACCCCTTACTCCAAACACCCTAGTCCTCCTTAAGCTCAAATCCTTATCCAGTCTTCCACACATCCTACCATCCTCCTAGAAGGTTGAAACGGCAGTGGCCTCGAGACCTCTTGTAAAATGTATATTGGAGTTCTAGCATTGGCTAGATTCTCCACTCACGTGCTGTATGCTTGTGAATTGTATATAGGTATGAGTGACTTTTGCATATTTTTATTGATTTTGTTTTGTATATATTTATATTGTATTATTATTATATAAATTTATTGTTTTGTATATATCGTGTGAATGCAGTATGTTGTATGTTGTACTTTATCCCTATTAAAAATGTCCTAAAGAGGACAGATTGTAATATTGCTCAATAAAGAATTGTTTCTTAAAAAAAAATAGTTGACTGACATATACGAACTCTATTCTTGTTTTCGCAGTGATCTGCACATACACCCGAATAGACTATAAAATAACATGTCAATAACAGAAATTCCAGTAAGAAGAAGGCTAAATAGAAGCTGGTTGAGAGACCTCCTCTGCCTAAATTAAAGCCTAGGAAGTGGTGCTGCTGGGCAGTTTCCTTCCCCATGGCTATCATGCCTGCTAACTTACTTTTCATATAGCACGTTTGCTTACTGTCAGATAGCTTTTGATAGATGATTGGAGAAATAAAAAAAAAATATTATCCCGTTCTACCAGATCTCGTCTTTCTGGCCTCTACCCTCCTCCTCACCGTACTGCTGCCTTTGACAAGTCCTTTCTAGCCAAAGCAACCTATCTTTGGAATTCTATACCTCCTGAGATTCGTCATATAAGAACGGCTTCCTCCTTCAAATCGCTCCTTTTCAACCACCTTCTTCTTACCCAGTCCAACAGACAATAACTTCAAACTGCAGATGCTATAAATACCGATTATTATTTTTTTTTTTTTTGTGTGTGTGTTAGTTTATATTACTCAAATTATCACTGATGAATTAGCTATTTCTGTTTTTTTGTTTTTTTCATTCTGTAAGTCTAGCTTGTAAAGATTTACATATATTACGACCTTAATTATTTTTTTAGTTTAGTAATTTGTCATTCTAAGCCATGACCACACTGTTCCGGTCATCAATTATGTATTTTATTTTATTGTTAAGGGACTTTAGTCCTAGGATAATAAAAAAGCTTTTTCATTTCATATTTCTAGTAATTGAGAATATATGTTTTCTCCTACAATTTTTCATATTGCTACAGTCAAGACAATGACGGGTGGACCACGCCAGGAGGGGCCTAGATGGGGCTAGAGACTTCTGGACCTGGACAGTCCTCGAAGTGCCTGAAACTGGTACAAATACCGGTCCACTACGCCTGGGTTAGTTAGGCTTAATCCGGCTTAACAAGTATCAGTGATGTATCAGTGAACAGTGACAGTGAACAGTTCGTGACAGTGTGACAGTATAGTGAAACTGTGTGTCAGTATAGTGATAACCGGTCGGTGGGAAATTAGAAGACTGTAGTTTATATATGTAAGTTCTAGAATAAGTCTGGCATATTGTATAAGTTTACGTAAGTAGCTTATTTGTTGGGAATACCTCATTTTATATGTATACTGTTAGTAGTTAAGCTAGTATTTCAATTATTATTGTAACTATAGTGGTTAGTAATCCCTTTGTATTTGTACATTCTGTATTTAATAAATCATTGTAATTTGTAAACTGGAGTAGTTCATTTCTCACACCCCGTAGCCCGTAACAATATGTTATACTTATTAGTTTCTTAATTCCATTATTGTCATGGTAAGATCTTTCTTGTTGACAAAATAATAATACTGCAAATATTAGACTAGTAGGGTAAAATCATATAAACATTTGTGCGTTGAAAGTTTCATGAGATGATTAACTGAATGGACAATATAAAAACCATTGCTGATCACCTAAAAAAATAAAAATGCCAAAAAAAAGAGGAAAAAAATCCTTAATAAATGGATTAGAATTTCGACAATTTCATCTGTAAATCATATGTCTAACTGTTACAATCTTGCATTTAGTGCGTTGGAAGCCTGGAGCTGTTGTGATCTGGCATTAAACAGGTTGGAACTTGCAACAGTACTGCCCCGCCCACAAAGCCTAAGCAGCTAACACAGTCCCGCCTCACGCGGAAAAACGTAGATATTCGCCCAGGCGTGATCGTGTTAAACCATTTTTCTGATTGCTTCCTACAAAAATTTCGAGCTTCCTTAACATGCCAATTTAGTTTTAATGTTAAGTATACATTTAATCATTGTATTTTCTAGACGCAGTTATATATTTTTAAAAACATACACACAACGCCTAAAAGCTTGACGTAATGCAGATACCATGTTATAGTGAAACTATCGGATTGGTCCGCAATGAAACAATATGGAACATGGAACACGGGAAGCCAATAATGGAATATCGCACTCAAGTGCCCTTTTATATTCTTCTACTAAAAGGGTTATAGTTGCACAGTTTTTAATAGTAGCGGCGTTGCCCTAGAAGGTTTAGTACCTAAAGAAGTATAGTATTCAGCATGATTCCAATAGTTTTTTACATCAATAAATATTAGTTGTAATACTTTATGATATAAAAACTTGGTGCGGGCAACACACGACTTTTATCTACCTCCGTTTTAAAAGTCGATTAAAGAATTTTCAAACTTAGTTGGAGATAAAACCCAGTGAAACTATTAAATAATTAATTCAATTAGAAGATGGCCACGAGACCTTCTAGTGTAGATAACCCAGTGGAGTGTTGCCAATGGGCGTATTCTCTTCATGTCTTTTCATGCATATTATCTGTATTATGTGCAAATTTACATGATGTATTTACTAATACAGTTGTAAACTTCAATAAATTAATAAATAAATTCAATTGGATTTCTATAGAAATATAATATAATCATCGAAAATAATCAGTTATTTTTATCGGCTTTTCATCACTCTTTAACTTTTACAAGCTCGTGTATGAGATAATATTTTTTCTACAATGTTTAGCTTTCCAACGGTATATTATACATGTATATTACTGTTCTTGAATTAAAAAAAAAAAAAAAAATGCATTAAAAAAATGTATTTTCAGTTTTATTCTGTAGTTGGAAATTGAATTCGTTCAACATATATATTCAACTGTTTTTTATCAATAGTAACAATTAAACATGGTTATTTGTACAGAATCTACAAAATTAATGATAGTTTAGAGGAAGATAATTTAAAATTTCGGCATGTACACATCATCAGACTATTTTAATCAGAATAAATCCTACATGATACTAAAGCCTATTAAATTTTTTATCGATGTACTGAGTTTAATCAAAATCGTCGGAACCGTTTTCGAGAAAATCATAAAAAGATGCAATATGCATTGTATAAAGTGGCTCTTCTGGTCAGTCGAATTTAATAAAAATGTTTTTGTAACATCTCAGGCATATAGTTAGTTGTCTTAAATATGAAATTTCAGTTTCATAGGACTTTTTGTTTCCGCCCGGGAGTTACCATAATACATACACATACACACACACCTTTTTGCGGGGCTTGGTAATTCGGACTCAGAGGACCCTAAAACGTGTGTTTTTCAGTTAAAACATTTAGTTTATATCAAAATATATAACAATAGAAACAATTATATACAACAAAATCTCAATTATATCTACTTTTCGTTACTCTGTATAACATTTTATATGAGGTAACATTATTTCTAAAATATATCTCTACTCTTACGTGTTAAAAAGTATATTAAAAATATTTTTCTCCTCATGTGTCCCTAATAGAGAATATTAAATATTAAATGCTCGCCTGCGCATTGGACACGCCCTGCTAAAGGCCGCGCTTCTCGGTTAGAAAACATGTAGGTTTAGGCTAGGTGAAATATTGTGAGATTTGATGACAGTGAATTATTATACACTCTCACATACTTTCAACGTATTATAATAAATATTCAATTACCGAATTTTCTATATTACTTCATCATTTATTATTTTTATCTTTTATTATAAATAATGTTTATTTTCTTAAAATGGAGTTTCTACTTTTAAAAAACATGTTTTCATTATGTCATATTAAACTTGTTTGTTTTTATATAACTTTATCGTTTCGTTTATTTTTTATTTTATGTTTCTTTTTAAATAAAATTTAATGATATTATAGGAATTTCAAAAGGTAATATTTGATGTCTTTATCAATTTTTTTTATGTAAGGCTTTCCCCTCTTTAATTACTTTTCTGAACCCCCACAAGACCTCGCTTTATGATATTTCACCTCACCTACACAAACCTGTTATCTCATAGTCTAGCGTGACCTTAACGCACGGCTATCTCATGGCACGAGAAATTTAAAATATCGGCATCGAAGCCCTGTCAGACTATTTCAATAGGAATGTAACTTATGTTATTCATGGAAAAAAAAAATAAGGTATTATTATATTATAGCTCATTAAATTCCACACCTCTATGAGAGTTTAATCAAAATTAGTTCTGTTTTTGAGAAAATCGTAAAAAGGTGTAAAATGCTTGGTATAAAGTGGCTATTCTTCTCAGCTGATTTTGATAGAAAAGTTGCTGTATCATCTCGGGCATATACTTAAATATGAAATTTCAGTTTCATAGAACTTTTCGCTTTCGCGCTGGACTAACCACAAACATACTGACTGAGAACTTTTTTTCGGGGCTTGTTCATTTGGACTCGGGTCTCCTGATTTTTTTCCAATATATTTAGTTATTGACACCTTATGTCACTAACGTAATTTTGATTTTCTTTTTCAATATTGATGGCTCTGTTTTGTTTGTTTATTTATTTAACGTCCCCTTATGGTGATGTGGCTAATCGTACGATGCTACAGTGGGAAACATACATTTTGCCTATCCAGGTTTAATTAGGATAGGGATCTTTAACGAGTACCTGACATCGCACAGGCTCGGGACTACCTTTTAACGTCCCCTCCGAAGGACGGCATAACTAAGGATTTTTTACTCCCATTAAAAAATCCTAGGGCTACCTGCGGGTTTGAACTCGGGACCTTAGGCATAGGAGGCTGTTATGCTAACCACCTTGCTACAGGTAACCCCGATGGCTCTGTTTTAATTTTGATTGTTTAATCTTTCTGATAAATCTGTATGTTGTTTTCACTTTCATTATAGTGCAACTAGTAATTGACTTGGGGTGTAGCGATCAAGAGGAGTTATATGAAGTTATGCCGTCTGTCGGAGGGGACGTAAAAAGATGGTCCCAAGCCTTCGTGATGTCAGGTACTCGTTAAAGATCCCTATCAAAATCAAACCTGGGTAAGCAAAATTTAGGACTCCCGCTGTAGCATCCTCCGATTAGCCATAGTAGCATAAAGTGACTTTAAATAAATAAACCAACAATATCACGCCGAAGTTTCAAATCGTAGTCCCTGGAGAGCTTTTTTAAGTTAGCTAATAATAGGTGCGGGAGTTACACACACAGATCTTTTTGCGGGACTTGGTAATCTGGACTCAGGGGACCCTAAAAGGTGTATTTCCGTTGAAAACTGGAATACGAAAATTTTCTCGATCGCAACACTTTCCTTTACTGTATATTTCATATATAAGTAAGTATAAGTAAAATCAAAATAATAAAAAAAATCAGGTCGTGGTGAACATTGGAAAGTTCGCTGGGGAACTGTATACCCCAAGTCCCTGCTTAAAGGTTACTGAGGTCTTATCCACGATATATTATTTTCTCATTCAGAGAAAAATTTACATTTTTGATTAAACAATGTCCTAAATTGTGAAGTTACTTTTCTTTTTACTTTCCCTTGCCTATATATAAAATATATCGTAAGGAAAAAAGTATTGCGATTATGAAAATTTTAGTATTCCAGTCTTCAACAGAAATCCACATTTTAGGATCCTCTGTGGCTTAAATGCCGATATTTTAAATTTTATATTTACTACCTTTAATATTGTAGAATTTATAAAAATAACCATATCATCTCGTTACCATTGATAAAAACAGGCAAAGATACAAGTTGAACAAATTCGATTCCTTACTAAAAGAGAAAACTACTAAAAAAATAATTTTTTAATGTTATTTTTTGACATAAGAACAGTAATATACATGTATAATATACTGTTGAAAAGCAAAAATATTACCTTATACACAAGCTCGTAAAAGTTATTAAAGAGTGAGGAAAAGCCGATAAAACTAACTGATTATTTTAGATAATGATATAATCGAGTTTTTAATAAAACACATGCTTCTATAGAAATTCAATTTAATTAATTCTTTAATAGTTTTACTTATTACTTTCACTTACTATGGTAAGAGAAAGTATTGCAATCGTGAAAATTTTCGAATTCCAGTTTTCAACGGAAATACACGTTTTAGGGTGTGTGTGTGTGTGTGTGTGTGTGTGTGGTAACTCCCGGGCGGAAACGAAAAGTCCTTTCATATTTAAGACAACTATACGCCCTAGATGTTACAAAATCGTTTTTATCAAAATTGGCTAACCAGAAGAGCCACTTTATACCATACATTTTGCACCTTTTTTCAATTTTCTCAAAAACGGTTCCGACGATTTTGATTAAACTCGCTATATCGATGTAAAATTTAATAGGCTTCAATATCATGTACTTTCCATTCTGATTAAAATCGTCTGACAGGGCTTAAATGCCGATATTTTACTTTTTTTTCCTGTAATGTACATACTGTAATATTATCTTATTATCACCGATGAAAAACACACAAATACATAAGTTGAACGAATTCGATCTCTAACTAAAGGAGAAAACTGAAAACATATTTTTTTAATGCATTTTTTTTTATTTTCAACCTAGCAACAGTAATGTAATATACACGTATAATATAACGTGGGAAAGCTAAAGATTTTAAAATAAATATTATTTAATACACAAACTTGTAAAAGTTAATAGTGAGTGTTGAAAAGCAGATAAAACTAATTATTTAAGAAAATAATATAAAAGATTTTTTTATAAAACAAATGTTTCTATAGAAATTCAATTTAATTAATTCTTTAATAGTTTCACTTATTTTTATCTCTAACCGTATTTGAAAAATCTTTAATCGATTTTAAAAACGGAGGTAAGCGAAAGTCGTGTGTTGCCCGCACCAGATTTTTCATTTATTTTGATAACTGATATACGACGTATCTAATCATGTGATGATTTCATATTGAATTACAGCTGATGACTTATTACGCGATGATGAGGTCCTTGAACAGAGAAGATGACTGAAGAGGGATCATGAAGCTAAGGAGGCATCTCATCCAAGAGATCATTATCGGTGAGCAGATTACTCCACGATCTTAGAGATTATCAGTTCAAAGCTTATCTTCAGTTTTAGCCGGTCTCCATCTTGAATTTTAAAACATCATCACATAATATCTCAGTTTTACAATATTTTTATTCAACCTTTTTTGAAAAAAACTGCTGGTAGATGTTAATGATTATTCATTTAACATAAATTTATGCCACTATGGCTTATCGGACGATGTTACAGAGGGAGTCCTAAATTTTACTAATCCTGCTTAATTAGAATAGAGACCATTAACTAATACCTGACATCGCATAGGCTCGAGACCACGTTTTATCATCGTCTCCAAAGGACGGGTTAACCAAGGAATTTTCACTTCTGAAAAGTCATAGTGCTGTCTGTTGGATTTCAACTGTTATATAATAATAATTTTTTTTATTGCTTTTAAGATTTACACCTTTTAGCAAGAGGTTTGGCCTCTATTTCATTTAGACAGAATCAATTTTTTACATTTAGTAAGGAAATATTATAAATATTGAAATATGAGTTGAGCTTACTACTTTAGAAATGACGTTGTAAGAAAAAATAAATAACAATTAACAAAATAACTAAGAATGCAAATCTTGATTAAATAATAAACAAAGAAACTTTAAATAAAAAATAAATAATAATAAACTCAAGACAACCGAACAAAAACAGTTTTAAATAATAGATATCTTGATAACAAATTTATATAAACAAAAAGTAATGACATAACAAATGTCTATAAATTTTGTACTAGTCGTTCGTAACAAATCTTCTTATCTTTATAGCCTCTATTGAAAACAAAAATAGATCGTTCAACTTCTTATAGTTGGTAATTGTTAATAAGTCTTCTAAATTAAAATTTTTCATAACATGCTTAAATAAATAGAACTTTATGACTGGATCTAAAATTGGACACGATATTAGAAAATGTTAAATATTATCATAACCGTCGGTATTACATAGAGGGCAAGTCATATTGGGTTCAAATTTATAATATAATCCATTCACTATTATCCTCTGTGATTTCTCGCCTGCCAGTCTTAGTTTAGCGATTAACCTTATTTTGTTTATATTGCATCTAAGATTTAAATATTCTTCTCCGATTTGGAAGTTGGTTATATGGCGATATTTTTTACTGTAAGAGGAATTTTCAATAGCTTCTATATCCCTCGAATATAAATGATTAGCCATTTTCTAAAATAGTTTGCTCTTTTAATTCTGTTATATATTAAATACAACAGATGTTTTAATAAAAACAGCTGATATAATTGTGAGAGTAATAAAGAGTGTTTAAGTATGCTTTATTCACGAAGTATCCGTCCCATTGAGAAAATACGATGGTTCTTGGGCTGTGTCGGACAGTGAGAAATCCGCAATTTTTTCTGACCACCTTTCAACTGTTTTTCATCCTCACATAGACTTAACAGACACACAACACGAAAATTATGTGCAGAAATTCTTAGACTCCCCTCATCCTATGTCTCTTCCGCCAAAATCCTTTACTCCTTCCGAAGTATCTAGACAGATTATGAAAATGCCAAAAAGGAAGACTACTGGTGATGGCCTTATCACTGCTGAGGTACTTCGAAAAATCCCCAGAAAAGCTTTAGTTTTTCTTACAACACTGTACAATGCTATACTTAGGACAACTAACTTCCCTATCCAATGGAAATATTCTACAATTTCAATGGTACACAAACCCAACAAAGACAAACATAGACCTGACTCTTATAGACCTATTGGCCTTCTTCCGGTATGTTTTAAAATATTTGAAAAACTCTTGCATGAACGCATTATTAACATACTGACAGACCAAGACATATTACCAGATCATCTATTCGGATTTCGATCTTCTCATTCCACAACACAACAGCTAGGGTGTGGCATCAGGGTCTTCTTTTTAAACTGAAACCTAT
Source organism: Piezodorus guildinii (assembly GCA_023052935.1). Taxonomy (NCBI): domain Eukaryota; kingdom Metazoa; phylum Arthropoda; class Insecta; order Hemiptera; family Pentatomidae; genus Piezodorus; species Piezodorus guildinii. Next base: position 171,118,021 of record CM041294.1, on the reverse strand, counting down.
TCTTCCTTGCACATATTATTTAGTTCTACAGTCTTTTCTTCATGACCGTTTCTTCTCTGTCCGACAGGGTTCAGAGACCTCCTCCATAAAACCAATCTTTGCAGGTGTTCCCCAAGGTTCTATCCTGGCCCCACTTCTCTACTCAATATACACTTATGACTTACCAACAGACCAAAACATCGTAACTGCGACATATGCCAACGACACTGCTATTATTACGAGAAACACAGACCCAATACAGACCAGTTTGACATTACAACACCACTTGGACAATGTACAAAACTGGTGTAAGAAATGGAAATTAAAAATTAACCATGACAAGTCGCAACATGTTACATTTACTTTAAGACACGCAACCTGCCCTCCAGTTTATATAGACAACCACCAGATACCACAAACAAATACAGTAACGTACTTGGGACTAATCTTTGACAAAAGATTGACATGGGGCCCAAACGTCAAAACAAAACGCAAAACTTTAAACTTTCGACTCAGATTATTATATTCGATACTACATAAACACTCTATATTACGCATAAGACAGAAGCTTAACGTATATACTTATTTATTAAAACCTATTTGGACTTACGCATGCCAAATTTACAGACCTGCTAAAAAGACACACTTTTAAAAAATACAAACCTTTCAATCCAAATTTTTAAGACCGACAACGAACTCACCACCTTATGTTTCAAACGATACTCTTCATACCGACTTACGGATTCCGACTACAACAAACCACATTCGAATGTCGTACAAAAGATTTTACGACCAACTACATGGACACACTAACCAATTTGTTCAAAATATGGCTACAACTGACATCCCTGACATAACTCGGCGTAGACTGAAAAGGAGTTGGATGAGGGACCTCCTAGCCTAAAATAATAGATCCTGTTTGAATGTCAGGAGGATGCACCACTGGGTGCTGTCTCCCTCATGCCTAACCATGCCATGTCTCCTTGTTTATAAAATCCCATTTGCTTATTTTAAACATTTTACAGGTGCAAATAAAATCATTAATAACAAAAAAAAAGTATGCTTTCTAAGTTTATAATTATTTAATAGCATTAAGAAAATATAATATTAGCGACGATGAATAAATTTAAATCAAAACGTTCGTATAAGCCAGCTTACAAGGCTAGAGAAGTTATTACAAGAATCATTAGTATTAATTATGGAAATACAATAACTATTATAGTTAAGAAAGATAAATGACTAATTTCAGGAGGTTTAAGGTAAATTGGAACCTTAAGTAAGTGAAGTAAATCTTTCTGAACTTTTATATTGCAGGTTTAATTTTGAAGATGTAAATAAAAAAAACATTTCTGAAATTAAGATTTTTTTTTTAATAAATTAAAAATTCAGTTTCTTCAAATTCAAATGCACCAGTAAAATCATTAGGCTTAAAATTCAAAAGGTTTAATGAGGAAATAGAGACGTTTTCTCAAAGATATGATTATTTTTAAAACTTAACGAAATCGAGGAAGAGGAAAACAAAGTCTTAATAGTTTTAAGTTCTCTGTCTCCGAATATTTAACAAAAACTCTGAGAATTTTGTTTTCCACATCTCACTAATGAAATTCCTTTCAATGAATTACTAGTAACTCTCTCAGAATATATTGATCCTAGTTCTAGAATTCGTGCCAATAGTATAGGTTCATGTCTTGCATTCGACAGGACAGGAACATGAAAACATAAATAATTTTAGTCACAATTAAAAATCACTGTTATGTATCAAATACAACAGATGTTTCAATAAAAACAGCTGATATAATTGTGAGAATAATAAAGAGTGATTAAGTAGGTTTTGTTTGTTATTCGTTTAACGTCACTTTTACGCAACTATGGCTGATCGGACGATGCTACGGTGGAAATCATTTTGCCAATCCAGGTTTTGTTAGGATAGGGATCTTTAACGAGTACCTGACATCGCACAGGCTCGGGGCCACCTTTTAACGTTCCCTCCGAAGGACGGCATAACTGAGGGTTTTTTACTCCCATTAAAAAATCCTAGGGCCACCCGCGGTTTTGAACCCGCGACCATTGGCATTGAAAGCTGTTATGCTAGCTACTACGCTATGGGTGACCCCTGTGATTATGTAGGGTTTCTAAGTGTATAAATAGTATATATCATTAAGAAGATATACTATCAACCATTGAAATTGGGCATAGAAGGCTGTTACAGTAGCCACTACATAACATTATGGAATGGATGCATCATATATCTTCTGTTCTTTAACCTCAGTATTTTTAAAATGTTACCAATTTTAAGATTTTTATTGTAAATAGTAGCAAAGAATTATACTAGTTAAATTGCTAAATTTGCCTGTGTAGAGTGTGTGATTATTATTTAAAGACAAGGTCTCAAAATATTTAGCATTAAGGCAATTTAAAATTATTTCCCAATGACATCTTCGGACTACCAGTTCATAGAGAATTAAAATTTCTAATAAAAAACAAAACATTGAAATTGGCTTAGAACTAGCAGAGAAATAGCGTTTTGAAATTAGCAGTGGTGATATGCCATTTTCCTTTGAATTATTTATTGTTATTAATATTAGCTAACGTCCTATAAACAGTTATACTCTAGTATTGTTATAATTAAATAATAAACCATTGTGTAATAATTTGCAGCCTTGAGATAATAAACATATTTATAAACACTACAAATATACTTTACAACCCAATGATATTTTTGCATATCATTATGTTCGCCGGAATAGGACTAATTTACTGTTTCAAAGGATATGCCCGATTTTCATATTTTAAGAACTGTTTTAATTGTATTTTTTTTTAAATTCTAAGTTAAAGTCGCCATTCTTGTTGAAAGGATTCTTAACAATTGACATTTATTGTAACCAGGATACGGTAACGAAATCAATTCAATAACGTAATTAGTTTGATTGACTTTGATTAAAAGTTGAAAATTAAAAGTCCTGAAAATTAAAAGCAAACTTTTTTAAGTCAGTGTATGTCATCCATAAGTGTATATAAAAATTCTTAAATTGATTGGAGGTAATTTATAGTAGTGGGTTGCGAGCAGTAGATTTTTAGATATAATTCGCTTATAAATTGTCCCTAATTTATCTACAATCAACATCATCACTTATTGATTATTATTTATACCTTCTAAACAACAAGTTAAATTGAAAGCGTAAATGACCTCAGTATTTTACGCCCCTAAGTAAAAACAAACATTCCAGAATTTAGTAAAATACAAAACTAAAAACGTGAACAATGGCCTAAAAGGAAGGCATTAGACATACATTACGAAGAGAGTGTCCGCTATCGAGGGATATTATCAGAACTCGGAGGAGGCAGCGTATTGATGCCGGAGTTAAAAACCCTTCAGCCGCGGGCTGGAGTGGCTAGGTCCTCAAAGCCTCCTTTATCAGGCCACGTGCTGAGTGCTCTCCCATCAACAACCAACTTCTTTTCTCAATGCTTTGTTATTCTTCTCAAGGCTGTCTATCTCAACAGCTCTGCAAGGCCGTCTCGAGACTTTAAAACAAAAATTGTCGAGTTATGGTGAAGTATTTTTAAAACACATACTAATTATTATCTTTTAAACAAGATTGAAATAGTATGTCCGTTAACCCTTTATTTAGGAAATTGAAAATTAATACTAGGTCTGAGGGACTTTGATAAATCTCTCACTCTTATTCAATCCTTTTTAGTTTTACAAACTGAAATATGAAATATTTAGGAAGTATTGCGATCGTGAAGATTTTCATCCGATAAGTGTGTGTGTGTCTTTATTATTTTTTTATTTAATTTATTGTAACGTTTTAATTAATGTGGCATAATTTTTATCCTGATTGAAATACTCTGACAATGCTTAAATTTCCTTTCTCTAATGTACCTTTAATTTTGTACACCCTAAAAGATTAAACATATGATCTTATCAGCATTGACAAATAACAGCTTTATATAAAAGTTGAACGACTTTGATGATCGACTAAAGGTTAAAAGAGCATAAATGTTTCATAGATTTAATTTAGGTTTTTAATATAGAAAGAATAGTAATATAGACGTATGACCGTTGGAAATAAAAAGATTTTGGAAAAAAACTTAAACAGAAAGGTGTATAATTAATTTTAAATAAAAATCAGAGCATAAACTTATTAATAATTATTATGCGTTAAGAATTTAATATATTGGGTAGTGTCGCATGAAATGCCCGTTTTCAAGGTAAAGGATTTTTATTAAAAATACGATATGAAAACAAGATAATTTTATTTCAAGTATTTACCTTCTTTTTCTACACATTTTTCCCAACGTGACACCAACTTTTTTATCCCCGAACTGAAAAACTCTGAGCTTTGAAGTGAAACAAAATCTGAAAACGCACTTTTCACTTGATCATTATTTTCAAAAAGTTTTCCTTAGACGAAGTGTCTAAATTCCTGAACAGGTGGTAATCTGTTGGAGACAAGTCGGGAGAATATGGTGGGTGCGGAAGAACTTCGTAGCCCAGTTCTTTCAAGCAAAGAAACGGAGGTCTCAAGTCGTTTCAATTGCTGCCGCTCAGTGAGATCATGAGGTACCCATGTATCGAGCTCTTTAACTTTCCCAATACGCTTTAAATGTCTGGAAACGTTAGATGCACTTGCATTTAGTTCATGTGAAACAACCAAATAGTCATATTATTTGATTTCTAAACTATATTTTTCAACAAAACTGAATACAATTATTTATTCAAACTAACTTAAAAATGTTTTCAAAAACTTTAAGTGTATGAAATAATTTTTAAATTTATTTTAAAACAGCTGAGGCAAGTGAAAATAGTTTGTTGCCCGCACCAGATTTTTTTCGTTAGGCGCGACAGGCCGTGGAATCTTCTAACGACTTCACACCGCGATTCTCGATGATGTTATAGAAAAGATAATGATTCCCTACCCCTATCGTTAGCAAGATTGAAAAAGTCCTCCAGGGAGTTAACATTACCACTCAAACTCAGTAACATCTCGGCCATTGTGTCTCAGCGCTGAGTGGTCGGTATTCCAGGACTGAGTAGAGAGGATTGCTCTTAACGTGTGTACATATGTACAATTTTAGAGTAATACTATGTAATATTGGTATCAGATCAGTTATATTCATTGTTATTAGTGTGAGTAAAAAAAACATCACCGTTTTTACTTTCACTTACCCATATATGAAATAAATAGTAAGGGAAAGTTTTGCGATCCTGAAAATTTTTTAACTCCAGCTTTTAATGGAAATACCCTTTTTAGTGTCCCCTGAGTCCAGATTACCAAGTCCCGCAAAAAGATCTGTGTGTGTCACTCCCGTACCTATTGTTAGCTAACTTGAAAAAGTCCTACGATTTGAAACTTCGGATATTGTTGGTTTATTTATTTAAAGTCACTTTATGCTATTGTGGCTAATCGGACGATGCTACAGTGGGAGTTCTAAATTTTACCTACCCAGGTTTGATTTGGATAGGGATCTTTAACGAGTACCTGACATCGCGAAAGCTTGGGACCATCTTTTTACGTCCCCCTTCGACGGACAGCAAAAGTTCCTATAACTCCTCTTAATCGCTATAACACCCCATGTCAATTACTAGTTACACTAGTATCGAAGTCAAAACAACATTACAGATTTATCAGGAAGATTAAACTATCAAAATTAAAACAGAGCCATCGGGGTTAGCAGTTAGCCTGCTATGCCTAAGGTCCCGAGTTCAAACCCGCAGGTAGCCCTAGAATTTTTTAATGGAAGTAAAAAATCCTTAGTTATGCCGTCCTTCGGAGGGGACGTTAAAAGGTGGTCCCGAGCCTGTGCGATGTCAGGTACTCGTTAAAGATCCCTATCCTAATAAAACCTGGATAAGAAAAATTTAGGACTCCCACTGTAGCATCGTACGATTAGCCACATCACCATAAAGGGACGTTAAATAAATAAACAAACAAAACAGAGCCATCAATATTGAAAAAAAAAATTCAAAATTAAGTTAGTGACATGGGGTGTCAATAACTAAATACTTAGAAAAAAATTACCAGTTATTGTCACTCCTGAATAATACAATTTAAATTGATTATTTTAATTCAAAATTATGTCGGATTTCAGTTAGCAAACAAGGCTGATCTCGAGGGCTTGGGCTTGAATGGTGAACATTGGACGATTCTGTGTAGGTGGAATTTGGTGGTATCGGCATCGAACCTTCGGGTTCGCTAAGCCTAATATTATTATTATTTTTTTTTCCTGATCATTCCTTCCTCGCCTTTAAAGGCTATACGGGGGTTTCTCGGACCAGGGGGTAAGAATGGGGGATAAATGCCGAGATAAAAGCCACCTCAGAACCAAGACTCGAACTCGAAATGATTATTCTTCACAGGTTTATGGTCATCTGTAGGGTCTAGGTCACGCGCGCTAACCACCCCGCCTAAAAAACAAAACAAAATAAACTACTTACCTTTATTTCAAATAATGTAGGAAGAGAGTAGAAACAAATAAATTGAATGAGAATCCTTATGAAAATCAGAAAGTTGTTCCCTTCAACAGGCTACCAACTGAAGCCACGCGATATTAATTTTCTAAGCTGCCCTGTGGTTAGTTTCCTAATGAATTACGTTATAGACGACTTAGAGAACCTTCAAATTAAATTTCGGACTTGTTTCCTTTTAAGTTAAAGTAAAAGTTAAAGTTTGGGGTGTCAATAACTGTCTGGTTTACCATATTTGCCATAAGTGATTTTTTATATTTTATAAATATATTTGTTTAACAAAGTATTCAACTGTATAGAGTTTTGAATCAATTTCTAACTTCCCCCAGGAAGTTGAGAACCAGAGTCTAGCCTAGAGCCTATTCTAAACTCCACAGGCCTTACATAAATATATAAAGGTCAACATATCCTAGACACCAAACACATATTATGGTTGATGGTAATGGATGCAGTCAGTGGCTGCAACACACACTGAAGCCTAATGCACTGCCCACTCTAAAGCACTATTACATCACTCAGTCCATTGACACTTAGTATCATCTCGGCCATTGTATCTCAGCGCTGAGTGGTCGGTGCTCCAGGACTGAGAGGATTGCTTATAATGTATGTACATATTTGGAATTGAATAAAACTTGGTAATATTGTTATTCGATCAGTTGTACTCATTGTTATTGGACTGAATAAAAAATCTGGTGCGGGCAACACACGACTTTCACTTACCTCCATTTTTAAAATCAATGAAAGAATTTTCAAATACAGTTAGAGATAAAAATACGTGGACTTATTAAAGGAATTAATTAAATTGAATTTATATAGAAACATGTGTTTCATGACAAAATCTATTATATTATTATATAAAATAATCAGTTAGTTTTATCTTCATTTCATCACTCTCTATTGTCTTTTAAAAGCTTGAATATAAAATAATATTTTTTCTAAAATCTTTAGCTTTCTAACGGTATATCATACATGTATATTACTGCTCTTATGTTCAAAAACGAAAAAATTGCATTAAAAAAATATTTTTTCTGTTTTCTCCTTTAGTTGGTAATCGAATTTATTCAATTTATATATTTACTAGTTTTTCATCAGCGTTAACAAGATAATATAGTTATTTTTATTGAATCTACAAAAATTAAAGGTACTTCAGAGGAAGAAAATCTAAAATATCGGCATTTAAGCCCTGTCAGACCATTTTAATACAAATGAAACCTAAATGATATTGAAGCCAATTAAACTTTACATTGATATAGCGAGTTTAAACCAAATCGTCGGAACTGTTGTGGAGAAAATCGAAAAAAGGTGCAAAATGCATGGTATAAAGTGCCTCTTCTGGTAAGCTCATTTTGATGAAAAAGGTTTTGTTACGTCTCGGGCGTATAGTTGTCTTAATGATGAAATTTCAGTTTCATAGGACTTACCGTTTACGCCCAGGAGTTACCACACACACACAGACCTTTTTGCGGGACTTAATTATTTGGACTCAGGGGACCCTAAAACGTGCATTTCCGTTGAAAACCGGAATTCGAAAATTTTCAAGATCGCAACACTTTCCCTTACTACATATAGTAAGTGAAAGTAAAAAATTACCGGTTTTATTTAACACTAGATATTTATAGACATTTATTTTTCTTTCAGTATCCAACGTTATTGTTATTGTTATCATTGTAAATCCGAATACTATATTAAATTAATTTGTAAACACAATGCCTCCATGTGGGACTCAGTGTTTGTTAGGCATTCATTCGACCAAAATGATACTAAATCACGGAATTCGGGTCGTTTTTAGGCACTGTTGGAAAACAAAAATTTACAGCCGCCGAAACCGCGCGTTTAATTCAAGAAATTGAAGAGGAACCTCACCTAAATAAACGGACTGTTAGGAGTTGTTGAATATGAATTTGTTGTGTCAGATGAGCGTTCTGTTGATTCAGAAGAAAGTTTTGTTCCAGCAAGACAGCTACCGGCCATACACTTCTCGATTTATGAAGCAGAATCATACCGAGATGGATGCCATCGAACTTCTACCGCACCCAACACATAGCCCTCATCTCGCACCATCAGACCACTACCTCTTCAGGGCTACGGCTCATTTCTCTAAGGAGAAAAACTTTTAGTACATTGGAGGAAGTCAAAATCGGAGTAAAAGGAGTTATCAATTCGGCAGACGGCTTCTAGATGGCAAAAAACCATTGATCCTAATGGACTGTACTTTTATGCCAAAGACTTATTTGAGATAAATTAAAGAACAAGTTAATTTGATATCTAAAACGGTCATTTTATTTTTTTTTTTACTAGCCCCCAATAAAATATTGGTCATTAGTAGAAAGAAAATGAAATGGGGAAGCTGGTGCACTTTTTTGAGGAGCCAATCAGATGCCAGTATTTGGTCACGTGACCTATGGCGGGAGATTTGAATTTAAATTTCGTCCACGACCTAACCTTAACCACGCTGGTTCGCGCCATCAACCTAACCTAAACCATTAAGCCACGCCCCTTTTTGATCACGTGACCCCTGTTTAAGGGTATTAAGTCTTTAGTTGAGTATCGAATTTATTCAATTTATATATTTACCTGTTTTTCATCAGCGTTAACAAGATAATATAGTTATTTTTATTGAATCTACAAAATTGAAGGTACTTTAAAATATCAGCATTTAAGCCCTGTCAGACCATTTCAATAAGAATAAAACCTACATGATATTAGAGCCGATCAAATTTTACATCGATATAGCGAGTTTAATCAAAATCGTCGGTACCGTTTTCGACAAAATCGAAAAAAGGTGCAAAATACATAGTATAAAGTGCCTCTTCTGGTAAGCTCATTTTAATGAAAAAAGTTTTTTCACGTCTCGGGCGTATAGTTAACTTAAATATGAAATTTCAGTTTCATAGGATTTACCGTTTCCGCCCGGGAGTTACCACACACACACAGACCTTTTTGCGGGACTTGGTTATTTGGACTCAGGGGACCCTAAAACGTGTATTTCCGTTGAAAACTGGAATTCGAAAATTTTCACGATTTTAATACTTCTCCTTACTATATATAGTAAGTGAAAGTAATAACATAATAAATTATATTCCGCTACAGTCTACATTCGAAACCAGGAAAAATGAAGTAAAAACAAATAAAAATTAAATAGTTGATTGCGTAATTAATTTGAAGGATGAGATTGTCCGGATGGCGGTAAAGATGACTAAGAAGTTGAAAGAAAATTCTGTATAAAACCAACGTTTCGACTTTAAATTGCAGGTATTCATCAGGGCTTATAGTCGTGAGCTTGGAAATCAAATGACAGTAGATAAGAAATGGGGAAGCTGGTGCACTTTTTTGAGGAGCTAATCAGATGCCAGTATTTGGTCACGTGACCTATGGCGGGAGATTTGAATTTAAATTTCGTCCACGACCTAACCTTAACCACGCTGGTTCGCGCCATCAACCTAACCTAAACCATTAAGCTACGCCCCTTTTTGATCACGTGACCCCTGTTTAAGGGTATTAAGTCTTTATAAAGCATGGGTCTATCCGGCCGCCATATTGTTTTATGACGTCATCATTTACAAATCATGAGTCTACCCGGACGCCATTTTGCTCCCCCACTCCTTCATTAGCTAACCAATCACAGTGCCTAACTTGAGAGTTCCTCCCGGCTAGGTCCGATAGTCAAATTGTAATGTGTGTTTTTACGAAACCTTTCAAACTGTGACATAACCTTACTATTGTTTACATTTTTTGAAACCTCCCTTACTGTTACATAACCTTCTCATTGTTTACATTTTCTGAAACCTCCATAACTATTACATAACCTTCCCATTGTTTACATTTTTGAAAGCTCCCTAACTGTTACATAACCTTCCCATTATTTACATTTTCTGAAACCTTCCTAACCGTCACATAACCTTCCTTATGATTACATTTTCTGAAACCTTCCTAACTGTTACATAACCTTCTCAATGTTTACATTTTCCTCAACCTTCCCAGTGTTTACATTTTCCTCAACCTCCCCATTGTTTACATTTTCGGAAACGTCCCTTACTGTTACAAAACCTTTCCAATGTTTAAATTTTAGCTTCGTATGTGCTTACTTTATGTTCTGAAACTTCCTCTTTGTTTACAAATTCAGAAGCATGTTCAATATTAACATTTTCACTGTTTGTTTACTTTTATTTTCTCCTCACATAGTCGCAGAACACACTCAATTTCTGAAGAATCCGCAAGAGCGCAGCACCCACTCTACTTCGTAATGTGTCCACCAGGGTGCATCTCTCCGGAATTTTTTACGTTATCTATTCAATACTTTTTTTTTTATGTAAGTTTTTCAGCAGCCATTTTGTTTTGATGAAGCCAACATTGCTATAATTCAAACAGGTATGAACATGTACAAACAGGTTGGTATCATGTTTAAGCATGTTGATAAGTGAAACGTAAATATGGACTTTGAACCCTCTTAACGGCTTCAATATAAACATCGTAATACTGCTTCTTAATCCTATACAGCATTGAACTTTGATCCTTAATCCTACATTTTAAGTAGCGATAAAAAGTTCCTTAAGCTTTAACGTAAACATGGACTATGAACCTTCTTAGTGGCTTTAATATAAACATCGTTATAGACCTTCTTAATCCTATACAGCTTTGAACTTTGTTCCTTAATCCTATACAGCTTTGAACTTTGATCCTTAATCCTATAGTTTAAGTAGCGATACTGGGTTCCTTAAGCTTTAACGTAAACATGGACTTTGAACCTTCTTAGTGGCTTTAATATAAGCATCGTTATAGGGCTTCTTAATCCTATACAGCTGTGAACTTTGGTCCTTAATCCTACTATTTAAATAGCGATAAAAGGTTCCTTAAGCTCTGAGACTTTTTCTCTTCTTAAGTATATATATAAATATAATGCGGACCTTGTACGTTTTATCTCTTAGTATAGTAAATCCCTAAAGATTTAATCGTAAACAAGATAAATTTAAGACGTCAATATCAACTTTGTACTGATAATTGCTTAAAGTATAAATATTCCTTAAGCTCTGAGACTCTGAACCATTACCCTCTTAAGTATATATATAAATATAATGCGGACCTTGTACGTTTTATCTCTTAGTATAGTAAATCCCTAAACATTTAATAGTAAACAAGCTCAATTTAAGACGTAAACATCAACATTGTACTGAGAATTTATTAATGTACAAATAAACAATAATATAAAACTTTTATCTACTTCGGACGGATATTTATTTTGTTTAAACATAATAATTTCAACATTTTAAATTGTTTTCGCGCCTTATCAGATCGTTTAATACCATTCCCAAGCATTATTTACTTGTAATTAATAATTCTGATCTGTGATTGCACTCACAATTGTCTTAACGATGTCTTCGGGACCGTTCGGCTACTCCCGGCCATCTTCGGTCTTATACCTAACTTCGCTATAATCCGGAGTTCTATCTAAAGAAATAAACAATGATAACGTTAATTCCATCGAAACAACTTCCTTATCTTCTCTGCATCTAAACATTTGCATTGCATAGTACATCGTAAACATTTTATTAATTTTAGTTATCAGCATTATTAGTAAACAAAGTTTTGTACCTTTTTTAGTTCGGCATTAAGCCTTAAGCCTCTTCACCCCGTCAAGGTAAAGGTACATCGAAGAGGTTTTTATTTATTTTTTATTTTACAACGTAATTTTTACTATAAAATGTATAAAATTAAACGAAAAATTAAAGCTTAATAAAAATCAGAATTCATGAAAACATAAGATATAATCTTCTAACACAATCAAGAATTAAATAAAATTTATGATTATAACAAATAAAATCATCTTTTTTTTTTTTTTTTTTTTTTTTTTTTTTAATTTTTTTTGTTAATTTACCATTATTAAATGTATTTAAATTTAATTTTACACCTGAAAATAGAAATTCTTTCCTGTTAGGATGGTCGGCACGGTGTGGCAATATTTAAAACCATTTAATCTTAAATACTAAACAGCAATTTTCATTCTTTTATCATTTTTTCTTTGTGTATTTGAAAGAGAAATATGAGCATGGAATTAACTTTGCTGGGTTATTCTATTCACCTCACATTCACTCACACATTCAGGTTTACAGGTGTTCAAACCATGCCATTGACCTTCATCCAGGGTTTATAGGTGTTCAAACCGTGACAGTGACCCCATTCATTCATGGTGAATAGATTTAAACAATTTTTCATTTACTCATACAGATAAAGCCTTAGTTTTGATACTCTGTACATTTCTCTTTCGAGACATTATGATAAATGAAATGGCTGCCTTGCTGCGAATGCTTAATTAATTTTAAGAGAGCCAAAATATTCCAAGATCATTACAGAACAAACATATTGCCACTCCATAAACCACCATTTTTTATTTTATTTTTTTCCACAAAACGCTAAATACAAACTAAAATGCTTGTAAACTCGCTTTTTGTTTCTTATTATTAAAAAAAAAAAACTCTTTATATTATTTCAATTCATTTAATTTATAATGCCCATAAGCCAAAGTATTGATTCCGTCTTCTTGTATGTGTCTTTTATCATCAAAAGGTGACAGAGAAACCTTATTTATTTCGGAACTAAAAATATTATGGAGCTTAGATTGTATCATTTTTATTGGCGTATGCATAATTTCATTTTGAAATAATACTTTTTCATAATCCTTAAAACTAATATATTTTTTTAACGAAGATGTTTTTACGCCTTTAGCACGCTTTTTTACATCGTTTTCCGTCATAATAGCGTACATTTTCGCTCTTAATCCCACATATTTTAAAATTATTTTGGAATTGAGCTCATCTTTGAACTTTCCTAACTTTTTTTTATTTTCTTTAGAATAACATAAATGTGTTTCAGGATAGTCTGAGAAGTCAAAATATTGATTAATTTTTTTCATATCTTCATAGGCATCATCTGTTAAGACCCTATAAATAAAGGAATCTGTATCGGTATACATCATCTTCAAGGTTTTTCCAGAATATTTTGTCATCATTATGTTTTAATGAAATTGATACATTACAGTTTTTGATAAGTCTAAAATACACATTCCTATGTATATAGGTTTATTAAACAAGACTTTCGATTTTTCCATGTGAACAGCCACTATATTCTCATTGTAGATTGTACGGTCAATGAAATTTGGTTTAGCAACAAGTTTCATCAACTTTTTACTGTCAGTTACTAGTTGAATATTCTGGCGGTTCCTGATATTTTCCATCGTTTTACCGAAAACTGCATTGTTAAGCAACTTATAAAAATCTTTTTCAAAATTGTTGGATGCTCCTTTCCTTAGCTCAGTATTGTATTCTATATACGATCGTAGCCATGGTGCTTGGTCAAACTTTAGAACACGGTGAATTTTTTCCAATTTTAGCCCATGCTGTAGAGCTTGAATCAAATTTTTATAATGTAAGACGTAGCGATTTCTTTTTCCAAAATGTGTTATTAATTTTTTTGAATTAGCTTTTGCTCCCGGTGGTATCATCGCTTCAGGTAAGAACGGTAAATCATCATGGTAATGATGAAGTTCTTGAGGATAACTGACGTCAATTTCAAATATGTAACCAATTTCGTCATCATCCTTAAGCTTGGATATGTTTATACGTTCCGGATTTTTAACCCATTCAAATCCTCCGTATGGTAAATACATGCTCATCGCTTGTCCATAAAGGTTATTAGCATCTAAATAAATTATATAACTCGATTCTTCGTTTGGATTAAAATTACTCATGTACTTATTATTCGCTTCTGCATACCTGTGTGATACCTGACACAAACCTCCACGAATACCGTGTTCTATCATTAAAACCATATCATAATCCTGTAATAGCTCTATATTCATTTTTGTATATTTTAACATGGCATCAAAGGTCAAACCGGGAACAGTGAAATAATGAGCTGGATCAAGTTTATGCGTCTTGATCATGACATCTCGGAAAGATTCGAAGACGTCACAAAGTAGAAGAACATCATTCTTAACGTACACATCAGCATAATCTCCCAAAGATTGGCAATTAAAGTGTCCCCATATGTTTTGAGCGTGTTTATAATCTTCTACGCTGATGTCGCTCTCATTCAATTTATTGTAAAAGTCTTCAATTGATGGTAACTCTGTTTCATTGAACTTTTCTTCATTGTCTATATAATCATATGGAAACACACCTTTTCTGGTAACCAATTTTAATTCCTCATCTTTATAATATTTTGATGTCTCCTGGAATTTGTCCAAAGAAAGAGATTTTACAAGATAGTCCAGGCTTCTAGGCATGAATCTGTAAGAATCTATAAACCTCAGTTTCAGTTTACCAACATGCTTTGTGAAGGATATGTATTTTTCTTCACTATTCGGTATTACCTCAACTTCTCCAGGGGTATTTCCCAATTCTCTAACTATAAAATGTGCGTCATAATTGCTCAAGTTGTGCATTATGACAGGTACAAACGAGGGATTAACGCGTTTTAAATTACAATTATTACACGAAGCTCCTAAGTACGTTCCGGTTATATGGCAGTGGTCTCTAACTTTTATGTTGTTTTCTTTAAATTCGTCTTGGCACATGTAACAGGTTTTAGCTTCAGCCCAATTTTTTTCTTCATCCGATGAGATCCGCATTGGTTTGTTCATCTTATAGATTTCTTGAATTTTTTTAGCAATATTGGAAATATACTCCATGAAGTGATAAGCGGCATTGGCCCCCCTATAAACGTACGGTTTTTTTATTGGGACGTCTACTCCCTCGATCCCTTTAACATATACACAAAATGATATCGGATCGTGCCTCTGATATTTAGTCGTGTTCTTTGACGATTCGTTTATAGGAACTAACATCGATTCAAAGTCAGCATAGATAACAAACGGTACTTTGCTTTGTCATTCCACATTTGAAAATCTGATAAAGTGATCTTTCGTCGGCAGCTCTATTCTTACTGGTTTATTTTCAGAGCAGTATATCTTGTGTTCTTCAAGTTTCTCGCTAGCTTTTTTTCCATAGAGGTTGTTAAAATGTGTAAAGCAGCGTTTGCAAATCGTCAATTTATGTTCATATTGGCTGAGTTGAGACACAACTAATCTTTCAAAGTTTTTTATGTAAATATAATGCGAAGTCTTATCATCGGATATAAGTAAAAGATCTCGGTGGTCATTCAATTCTGTTTTACAGACTTTCAGTGGATATATTTTTTCTTTTTCATCCAGCCCATAAACATTGATGGAGACATTATTTGTCTTTTCAAAGTTCCTTATTTCGCTTAGAGATGTCGGGAACGAAACGCAACTAAAGTCATATTTATGTTCTAAATTATCATATTTAGTAACGCGTTGAGCATTCTTTTTCACAAATTTTGCTAAAATGGAATACTTGAAACAATAAATATCATTATTCTGTACATTAATGCAAGCTTTCTTTGATTCTATCGATGGCGGAAGAGGAAGATAGGTGCAGCCCCTTAGTGGCAAATATTTGTTGATTCGTAATCTGATTCCATCAACTCCCCTCAGCTTCCATCCACTTTTTTTAAATTGAGACTCTTCTGCTTCAGTTATAATTTTGTTAAAACTTTTCTCGATAAATTTGTTAAGATCGCTACCTTTAAACACACATTTATTTCGTGTTTTGAATGCTTTATCCGTCTGATCACCAACAGAATTTGTAAAAGTACATTCCAATAGGCAGTTCACTTTCAATGCGCCATGTTCATGTAGTGAATCTCGGATTTTATACACTAAGAGGTTCTTAACACTTTCCAGAAACGAGTTAATATCCATAGAATCGAACGATCTGATGAAGAATGATGCCAATCGGTTTTGAAATGCTGTCTCATACTCAACAAGTCCCTGCTTGTCTGGTACGAGTGCTAAAATGGCATTCTTTTGTGGCTCAGATAATTTTAATTTTTTTATCAACGGTTCCTGGGTACATACATTTTCATGTCTTTTACCGTTATAAATATTTGGAAAAACACCCCCACACCTGGTGCAAGTATAAGTCGAATTACCGTTACAAGATTTTTCATGTCTACGAAGGCTCTTCAAATACTCATACGTATTACCGCAAATGTAACATTTAAACTGACTCATTTTTAAGTGTTAAATTTTAAAATTTCTGAACGAAGATAAATTTAATAATTTATTTATGCACACAACTTACCTTCCGTGAACAAATGGAGAATTATCTACTAGTTTAAAATTAACGGAAACAATTTTTCTATAAAACTTAAATAATATAAAAATATCAATGGCACCAAGAAATTAGGAAATATTTTTAAACTCAGATAGCAGCAACAGCAACAAATCAATGTGTTCTCTTTGAAGTCTGAAGCTAAAATGACAGCAAATACAAATGACAAGTAACTCCTTAACTATCAGCTGTTGCTTACCCCCACTACCTTCCGTTTTACCCCCACTACCTTCAGTTTTACCCCCCCTACCTTCCATTTTACCCCCACCACCTTCAATTATACCCCCTCTCGTGAGTCTAAAAAAAATTATTGGGACATAAACATAAACTCGACTTTTCCTTACATGTGAACCTCTCCGACTCTCCCTGATTACTCTTAACCACTTCTGACCATCTCATAGTTAAGGAGCTGATAGTTAAGGAGTTACTTGTCATTTGTATTTGCTGTCATTTTAGCTTCAGACTTCAAAGAGAACACATTGATTTGTTGCTGTTGCTGCTATCTGAGTTTAAAAATATTTCCTAATTTCTTGGTGCCATTGATATTTTTATATTATTTAAGTTTTATAGAAAAATTGTTTCCGTTAATTTTAAACTAGTAGATAATTCTCCATTTGTTCACGGAAGGTAAGTTGTGTGCATAAATAAATTATTAAATTTATCTTCGTTCAGAAATTTTAAAATTTAACACTTAAAAATGAGTCAGTTTAAATGTTACATTTGCGGTAATACGTATGAGTATTTGAAGAGCCTTCGTAGACATGAAAAATCTTGTAACGGTAATTCGACTTATACTTGCACCAGGTGTGGGGGTGTTTTTCCAAATATTTATAACGGTAAAAGACATGAAAATGTATGTACCCAGGAACCGTTGATAAAAAAATTAAAATTATCTGAGCCACAAAAGAATGCCATTTTAGCACTCGTACCAGACAAGCAGGGACTTGTTGAGTATGAGACAGCATTTCAAAACCGATTGGCATCATTCTTCATCAGATCGTTCGATTCTATGGATATTAACTCGTTTCTGGAAAGTGTTAAGAACCTCTTAGTGTATAAAATCCGAGATTCACTACATGAACATGGCGCATTGAAAGTGAACTGCCTATTGGAATGTACTTTTACAAATTCTGTTGGTGATCAGACGGATAAAGCATTCAAAACACGAAATAAATGTGTGTTTAAAGGTAGCGATCTTAACAAATTTATCGAGAAAAGTTTTAACAAAATTATAACTGAAGCAGAAGAGTCTCAATTTAAAAAAAGTGGATGGAAGCTGAGGGGAGTTGATGGAATCAGATTACGAATCAACAAATATTTGCCACTAAGGGGCTGCACCTATCTTCCTCTTCCGCCATCGATAGAATCAAAGAAAGCTTGCATTAATGTACAGAATAATGATATTTATTGTTTCAAGTATTCCATTTTAGCAAAATTTGTGAAAAAGAATGCTCAACGCGTTACTAAATATGATAATTTAGAACATAAATATGACTTTAGTTGCGTTTCGTTCCCGACATCTCTAAGCGAAATAAGGAACTTTGAAAAGACAAATAATGTCTCCATCAATGTTTATGGGCTGGATGAAAAAGAAAAAATATATCCACTGAAAGTCTGTAAAACAGAATTGAATGACCACCGAGATCTTTTACTTATATCCGATGATAAGACTTCGCATTATATTTACATAAAAAACTTTGAAAGATTAGTTGTGTCTCAACTCAGCCAATATGAACATAAATTGACGATTTGCAAACGCTGCTTTACACATTTTAACAACCTCTATGGAAAAAAAGCTAGCGAGAAACTTGAAGAACACAAGATATACTGCTCTGAAAATAAACCAGTAAGAATAGAGCTGCCGACGAAAGATCACTTTATCAGATTTTCAAATGTGGAATGACAAAGCAAAGTACCGTTTGTTATCTATGCTGACTTTGAATCGATGTTAGTTCCTATAAACGAATCGTCAAAGAACACGACTAAATATCAGAGGCACGATCCGATATCATTTTGTGTATATGTTAAAGGGATCGAGGGAGTAGACGTCCCAATAAAAAAACCGTACGTTTATAGGGGGGCCAATGCCGCTTATCACTTCATGGAGTATATTTCCAATATTGCTAAAAAAATTCAAGAAATCTATAAGATGAACAAACCAATGCGGATCTCATCGGATGAAGAAAAAAATTGGGCTGAAGCTAAAACCTGTTACATGTGCCAAGACGAATTTAAAGAAAACAACATAAAAGTTAGAGACCACTGCCATATAACCGGAACGTACTTAGGAGCTTCGTGTAATAATTGTAATTTAAAACGCGTTAATCCCTCGTTTGTACCTGTCATAATGCACAACTTGAGCAATTATGACGCACATTTTATAGTTAGAGAATTGGGAAATACCCCTGGAGAAGTTGAGGTAATACCGAATAGTGAAGAAAAATACATATCCTTCACAAAGCATGTTGGTAAACTGAAACTGAGGTTTATAGATTCTTACAGATTCATGCCTAGAAGCCTGGACTATCTTGTAAAATCTCTTTCTTTGGACAAATTCCAGGAGACATCAAAATATTATAAAGATGAGGAATTAAAATTGGTTACCAGAAAAGGTGTGTTTCCATATGATTATATAGACAATGAAGAAAAGTTCAATGAAACAGAGTTACCATCAATTGAAGACTTTTACAATAAATTGAATGAGAGCGACATCAGCGTAGAAGATTATAAACACGCTCAAAACATATGGGGACACTTTAATTGCCAATCTTTGGGAGATTATGCTGATGTGTACGTTAAGAATGATGTTCTTCTACTTTGTGACGTCTTCGAATCTTTCCGAGATGTCATGATCAAGACGCATAAACTTGATCCAGCTCATTATTTCACTGTTCCCGGTTTGACCTTTGATGCCATGTTAAAATATACAAAAATGAATATAGAGCTATTACAGGATTATGATATGGTTTTAATGATAGAACACGGTATTCGTGGAGGTTTGTGTCAGGTATCACACAGGTATGCAGAAGCGAATAATAAGTACATGAGTAATTTTAATCCAAACGAAGAATCGAGTTATATAATTTATTTAGATGCTAATAACCTTTATGGACAAGCGATGAGCATGTATTTACCATACGGAGGATTTGAATGGGTTAAAAATCCGGAACGTATAAACATATCCAAGCTTAAGGATGATGACGAAATTGGTTACATATTTGAAATTGACGTCAGTTATCCTCAAGAACTTCATCATTACCATGATGATTTACCGTTCTTACCTGAAGCGATGATACCACCGGGAGCAAAAGCTAATTCAAAAAAATTAATAACACATTTTGGAAAAAGAAATCGCTACGTCTTACATTATAAAAATTTGATTCAAGCTCTACAGCATGGGCTAAAATTGGAAAAAATTCACCGTGTTCTAAAGTTTGACCAAGCACCATGGCTACGATCGTATATAGAATACAATACTGAGCTAAGGAAAGGAGCATCCAACAATTTTGAAAAAGATTTTTATAAGTTGCTTAACAATGCAGTTTTCGGTAAAACGATGGAAAATATCAGGAACCGCCAGAATATTCAACTAGTAACTGACAGTAAAAAGTTGATGAAACTTGTTGCTAAACCAAATTTCATTGACCGTACAATCTACAATGAGAATATAGTGGCTGTTCACATGGAAAAATCGAAAGTCTTGTTTAATAAACCTATATACATAGGAATGTGTATTTTAGACTTATCAAAAACTGTAATGTATCAATTTCATTAAAACATAATGATGACAAAATATTCTGGAAAAACCTTGAAGATGATGTATACCGATACAGATTCCTTTATTTATAGGGTCTTAACAGATGATGCCTATGAAGATATGAAAAAAATTAATCAATATTTTGACTTCTCAGACTATCCTGAAACACATTTATGTTATTCTAAAGAAAATAAAAAAAAGTTAGGAAAGTTCAAAGATGAGCTCAATTCCAAAATAATTTTAAAATATGTGGGATTAAGAGCGAAAATGTACGCTATTATGACGGAAAACGATGTAAAAAAGCGTGCTAAAGGCGTAAAAACATCTTCGTTAAAAAAATATATTAGTTTTAAGGATTATGAAAAAGTATTATTTCAAAATGAAATTATGCATACGCCAATAAAAATGATACAATCTAAGCTCCATAATATTTTTAGTTCCGAAATAAATAAGGTTTCTCTGTCACCTTTTGATGATAAAAGACACATACAAGAAGACGGAATCAATACTTTGGCTTATGGGCATTATAAATTAAATGAATTGAAATAATATAAAGAGTTTTTTTTTTTTAATAATAAGAAACAAAAAGCGAGTTTACAAGCATTTTAGTTTGTATTTAGCGTTTTGTGGAAAAAAATAAAATAAAAAATGGTGGTTTATGGAGTGGCAATATGTTTGTTCTGTAATGATCTTGGAATATTTTGGCTCTCTTAAAATTAATTAAGCATTCGCAGCAAGGCAGCCATTTCATTTATCATAATGTCTCGAAAGAGAAATGTACAGAGTATCAAAACTAAGGCTTTATCTGTATGAGTAAATGAAAAATTGTTTAAATCTATTCACCATGAATGAATGGGGTCACTGTCACGGTTTGAACACCTATAAACCCTGGATGAAGGTCAATGGCATGGTTTGAACACCTGTAAACCTGAATGTGTGAGTGAATGTGAGGTGAATAGAATAACCCAGCAAAGTTAATTCCATGCTCATATTTCTCTTTCAAATACACAAAGAAAAAATGATAAAAGAATGAAAATTGCTGTTTAGTATTTAAGATTAAATGGTTTTAAATATTGCCACACCGTGCCGACCATCCTAACAGGAAAGAATTTCTATTTTCAGGTGTAAAATTAAATTTAAATACATTTAATAATGGTAAATTAACAAAAAAAATTAAAAAAAAAAAAAAAAAAAAAAAAAAAAAGATGATTTTATTTGTTATAATCATAAATTTTATTTAATTCTTGATTGTGTTAGAAGATTATATCTTATGTTTTCATGAATTCTGATTTTTATTAAGCTTTAATTTTTCGTTTAATTTTTATACATTTTATAGTAAAAATTACGTTGTAAAATAAAAAATAAATAAAAACCTCTTCGATGTACCTTTACCTTGACGGGGTGAAGAGGCTTAAGGCTTAATGCCGAACTAAAAAAGGTACAAAACTTTGTTTACTAATAATGCTGATAACTAAAATTAATAAAATGTTTACGATGTACTATGCAATGCAAATGTTTAGATGCAGAGAAGATAAGGAAGTTGTTTCGATGGAATTAACGTTATCATTGTTTATTTCTTTAGATAGAACTCCGGATTATAGCGAAGTTAGGTATAAGACCGAAGATGGCCGGGAGTAGCCGAACGGTCCCGAAGACATCGTTAAGACAATTGTGAGTGCAATCACAGATCAGAATTATTAATTACAAGTAAATAATGCTTGGGAATGGTATTAAACGATCTGATAAGGCGCGAAAACAATTTAAAATGTTGAAATTATTATGTTTAAACAAAATAAATATCCGTCCGAAGTAGATAAAAGTTTTATATTATTGTTTATTTGTACATTAATAAATTCTCAGTACAATGTTGATGTTTACGTCTTAAATTGAGCTTGTTTACTATTAAATGTTTAGGGATTTACTATACTAAGAGATAAAACGTACAAGGTCCGCATTATATTTATATATATACTTAAGAGGGTAATGGTTCAGAGTCTCAGAGCTTAAGGAATATTTATACTTTAAGCAATTATCAGTACAAAGTTGATATTGACGTCTTAAATTTATCTTGTTTACGATTAAATCTTTAGGGATTTACTATACTAAGAGATAAAACGTACAAGGTCCGCATTATATTTATATATATACTTAAGAAGAGAAAAAGTCTCAGAGCTTAAGGAACCTTTTATCGCTATTTAAATAGTAGGATTAAGGACCAAAGTTCACAGCTGTATAGGATTAAGAAGCCCTATAACGATGCTTATATTAAAGCCACTAAGAAGGTTCAAAGTCCATGTTTACGTTAAAGCTTAAGGAACCCAGTATCGCTACTTAAACTATAGGATTAAGGATCAAAGTTCAAAGCTGTATAGGATTAAGGAACAAAGTTCAAAGCTGTATAGGATTAAGAAGGTCTATAACGATGTTTATATTAAAGCCACTAAGAAGGTTCATAGTCCATGTTTACGTTAAAGCTTAAGGAACTTTTTATCGCTACTTAAAATGTAGGATTAAGGATCAAAGTTCAATGCTGTATAGGATTAAGAAGCAGTATTACGATGTTTATATTGAAGCCGTTAAGAGGGTTCAAAGTCCATATTTACGTTTCACTTATCAACATGCTTAAACATGATACCAACCTGTTTGTACATGTTCATACCTGTTTGAATTATAGCAATGTTGGCTTCATCAAAACAAAATGGCTGCTGAAAAACTTACATAAAAAAAAAAGTATTGAATAGATAACGTAAAAAATTCCGGAGAGATGCACCCTGGTGGACACATTACGAAGTAGAGTGGGTGCTGCGCTCTTGCGGATTCTTCAGAAATTGAGTGTGTTCTGCGACTATGTTAGGAGAAAATAAAAGTAAACAAACAGTGAAAATGTTAATATTGAACATGCTTCTGAATTTGTAAACAAAGAGGAAGTTTCAGAACATAAAGTAAGCACATACGAAGCTAAAATTTAAACATTGGAAAGGTTTTGTAACAGTAAGGGACGTTTCCGAAAATGTAAACAATGGGGAGGTTGAGGAAAATGTAAACACTGGGAAGGTTGAGGAAAATGTAAACATTGAGAAGGTTATGTAACAGTTAGGAAGGTTTCAGAAAATGTAATCATAAGGAAGGTTATGTGACGGTTAGGAAGGTTTCAGAAAATGTAAATAATGGGAAGGTTATGTAACAGTTAGGGAGCTTTCAAAAATGTAAACAATGGGAAGGTTATGTAATAGTTACGGAGGTTTCAGAAAATGTAAACAATGAGAAGGTTATGTAACAGTAAGGGAGGTTTCAAAAAATGTAAACAATAGTAAGGTTATGTCACAGTTTGAAAGGTTTCGTAAAAACACACATTACAATTTGACTATCGGACCTAGCCGGGAGGAACTCTCAAGTTAGGCACTGTGATTGGTTAGCTAATGAAGGAGTGGGGGAGCAAAATGGCGTCCGGGTAGACTCATGATTTGTAAATGATGACGTCATAAAACAATATGGCGGCCGGATAGACCCATGCTTTATAAAGACTTAATACCCTTAAACAGGGGTCACGTGATCAAAAAGGGGCGTAGCTTAATGGTTTAGGTTAGGTTGATGGCGCGAACCAGCGTGGTTAAGGTTAGGTCGTGGACGAAATTTAAATTCAAATCTCCCGCCATAGGTCACGTGACCAAATACTGGCATCTGATTAGCTCCTCAAAAAAGTGCACCAGCTTCCCCATTTCTTATCTACTGTCATTTGATTTCCAAGCTCACGACTATAAGCCCTGATGAATACCTGCAATTTAAAGTCGAAACGTTGGTTTTATACAGAATTTTCTTTCAACTTCTTAGTCATCTTTACCGCCATCCGGACAATCTCATCCTTCAAATTAATTACGCAATCAACTATTTAATTTTTATTTGTTTTTACTTCATTTTTCCTGGTTTCGAATGTAGACTGTAGCGGAATATAATTTATTATGTTATTACTTTCACTTACTATATATAGTAAGGAGAAGTATTAAAATCGTGAAAATTTTCGAATTCCAGTTTTCAACGGAAATACACGTTTTAGGGTCCCCTGAGTCCAAATAACCAAGTCCCGCAAAAAGGTCTGTGTGTGTGTGGTAACTCCCGGGCGGAAACGGTAAATCCTATGAAACTGAAATTTCATATTTAAGTTAACTATACGCCCGAGACGTGAAAAAACTTTTTTCATTAAAATGAGCTTACCAGAAGAGGCACTTTATACTATGTATTTTGCACCTTTTTTCGATTTTGTCGAAAACGGTACCGACGATTTTGATTAAACTCGCTATATCGATGTAAAATTTGATCGGCTCTAATATCATGTAGGTTTTATTCTTATTGAAATGGTCTGACAGGGCTTAAATGCTGATATTTTAAAGTACCTTCAATTTTGTAGATTCAATAAAAATAACTATATTATCTTGTTAACGCTGATGAAAAACAGGTAAATATATAAATTGAATAAATTCGATACTCAACTAAAGGAGAAAAGAGAAAAAATATTTTCGTAATGCAATTTTTCGTTTTTGAACACAAGCGCAGTAATATACATGTATGATATACCGTTGGAAAGCTAAAGATTTAAAAAAAATATTATCTCATACACCAGCTTTTAAAAGCTAATATTGGGCTGATGCGAAATTAATGCAGGTTTCCTCTATTGCAATATCTTAATTCCAATTGTGTAAACAAAGCTAATCCTAACATTGATCATTATTATACCAAAACAAACCTTATCTAATACCCTCTCTTTCACCGTGAATTTGTTTAGTAAAATCGTTTCGTTCAGTGTGTTCAAAGGTCTTGAATCGAAAATGTCAAAGTGCGATTTTCGTCAAATTTATTTTTACGAATTTAAATTAGGGCGCA
The DNA here is from genome assembly GCA_023052935.1 of Piezodorus guildinii. NCBI lineage: Eukaryota > Metazoa > Arthropoda > Insecta > Hemiptera > Pentatomidae > Piezodorus > Piezodorus guildinii. The sequence goes on along the minus strand of CM041294.1, from coordinate 171,092,748 downwards.
GCGCTGCGCAAACGGCTCGTAATATTCATGAAGTGTGGGGTCAGGGGGCTATTAATGAGTGCACGGTGCAGCGTTGGTTCTAGAAGTTTCGCAGAGGAGATTTCGACCTCGAAGACAAGGAAGGTCGGGGCCGTCATCTTGCTCTGGACAACGACCAGCTGAGGTCAAAAGTGGAAGAAGACCCAATCAAAACCACACGAGAAATGGCGGCGGAACTCGGTGTGAACCAATCCACAGTTGTACGCCACTTGGAAGCAATTGGTAAGGTAAAAAAGTTGGCCAAGTGGGTGACAGTAGTAACGCCAGACCACACGTTGCACAACCAACGCTTCGACGACTGCACGAGTTGGGCTACGAAGTTCTCCAACATCCGCCTTATTCACCTGACCTCTCTCCTACAGACTTCCACTTTTTCAGGCATCTGGACAACTTTTTGAGGGAGAAAAATTTTCAAAACCGGGACGACATTGAAAATTCTTTTCGTGATTTCATTGAGTCCAGGGATTCGGATTTTTTTCTGGTGGAATAAGAAAGCTTGTTGAACGTTGGCAAAAGTGCATTGATTCAGATGGAAATTATTTTGATTAAATATATATGGTTAAAGTAAAGATATGGCGTATTTACAATACCTACTAAAAACCTGCATTAATTTTGCATCAACCCAATAGAAAGTGATGAAATGAACATAAAACTAACTGATTATTTTAGATAATAATATAATAGATTTTTAATGAAACACGGGTTTCTATAGAAATTTAATTTAATTAATTCCTTAATAGTATCACGTATATTTATCTCTAACTTTTTTTGAAAATTCTTTCATTGATTTTAAAAATGGAGGTAAGTGAAAGTCGTGTGTTGCCCGCACTAGACTTTTTCAGCCTGGGAGCGACCCTAGGGTACGGAGACCCTCCTGGGGCACTTCCAGCCTCAATCGAGTGGGTACCCAAAAAATGAGGGAAAACCTGGCTGCTGAGCGTGATCTCGGCCGAATCATCTCATTCCACGGCCTTTGGCCTAGAAACAGTACGAATCTCTATATGTACTGAGCCCAAAACTCTTCATGGGTTGTAGTGGTACAGGTTTTTTTTTTTTTTTTTTTTTTTTTACATCAAGTGTCTCATAAATGTCTCTTCACATTGTGAGATCATAGGTTTTTGCTGTTATTTAAAGTTTTCATTGAGCAGTATAAAACTCCAAATTTGATTTTCCTCATTAACCGTTGAGTATTTGACTAATGATCATATAAACATTTTTGTTTTATTTGAGGTTTGATATTGGCTTCCACTGTATGACATACATTTTTTTTTCTTATTTTTATAATTCTTGTCACCTTGCATTCTTGATGTAGGTTTCTTTTTCACTATTTATAAGCTAATTAAATGAAGTAGTTTTTGAGATCACGGAAATTTAAAACCTGGCAATGAAACAGAAGCATTGCCTTGCCTATTATTACTTTTACTGTTTCAACAATTACTTCAAAAGATGTTTTGATCTCTAGTCTGCTTAATGGGGAGCCGGTGGCTGAGTGGCTAGCGCGCTAGTCTCCCACACCAGAGTTGTGAGTTCGAGTCCCAGTCCCAGCGGGACTTTAATAAGAATATAATTAAATGGGGACTCACTCACAGCCCCTCCCCCGGGTGGTGAGACTCGTCAGCCTACTGGTGGCAACTCGCAAAAATAGGCATAAGGAGTGATGACCCTACCCTAAACATTTCATCGAGAAACGTGAGTATATTCTACCAGGAGTCTACACCACGCGGCCAAGGGCCTACACTACACCCTGTCGCGCCAGTGAATAAAATGTTTAATTATTATTTAATAGATGATATGTTTACTGTTTTGTAATCTACAAAATCAAAGGTACTTTGGACAGAAAATTGAAATATCGGGATTTAACATCAGAGACCTTGGGGTATGGTATCAGAAATGGAGAATTAAAATAAATGCCTATAAATCCCAACAAATTACCTTTACCCTTCGTCGAAAACCTATGACACCCTGCCCTACGGTGTCCTTTCATGATATCCCGCTTGTCCCGGTTGAACTGATCCGTTATTTAGGGCTCCTGCTTGACAAACGCCTTACATGGAATCCGCATACAAGACTAAAAAGACAAGAAATTGCACGACGATTTCGGCTACTCCAACACATACTAGACAGACGCTCTAACCTTTCACTTAACTACAAAAGACTCATTTACATGACAATCATGAGGCCTATCTGGACCTACTGAGTTGAGCTTTGGGGCTCTACTAAATTCTTCCCGTATCCAATCCTTACAATCCAAAATCATCTTTACCGCCATCCGGACAATCTCATCCTTCAAATTAATCACGCAATCAACTATTTAATTTTTATTTGTTTTTACTTCATTTTACCTGGGTTAGAATCTAGACTGTAGCGGAATATTATTTATTCTGTTATTTTAGGCTGGGAGCGACCCTAGGGTACGGAGACCCTCCTGGGGCACACCTAGCCTCAATCGAGTGGGTATCCAAAAAATGGGGGAAAACCTAGCGTCTAAGCGTCCGATTTCGGCCGAATCACCTCATTGCACGGCCGTTGGCCTAGAAACAGTACACATCTCTACATGTACTAAGCCCAAAACTCTTCATGGGTTGTAGTGGTACAGGTTTTTTTTTTTTTTTTTTTTACTTCTTTTAAGTGTCTCATAAATCTCTCTTCACATTGTGAGATCAGAGGTTTTTGCTGTTATTCAAGGTTTCAATTGAGCAGTATAAAATTCAAAATATCAGAGACAACATCAGAGGGGTATGGTATCAGAAATGGAGAATTAAAATCAATTCCAATAAATCCCAAACACATTACCTTTACCCTTCGTCGAAAACCTATGACATCCTGCCCTACAGAGTCCTTTCATGATATCCCGCTTGTCCCGGTTGAACTGATCCGTTATTTAGGACTCCTGCTTGTCAAACCAGTCCAGACTAAAATTCCGTCCAGACCTGCTTGTCAATCCGCATACCAGACTAAAAAGACAAGAAATTTCACGACGATTTCGGCTACTCCAACACATACTAGACAGACGCTCTAACCTTTCACTTAAGTACAAAAGACTCATTTACATGACAATCATAAGGTCTAGCTGGACCTACGGAGTTGAGCTTTGGGGCTCTACTAAACCATCAAATTCTTCCAGTATCCAATCCTTACAATCCAAAATCCATCGTAAAATCCTCAATGCTCCTTACTTTGTCACTAATAAAATCATTCATAAAGACCTCCATGTTCTATGTATCAATCCTTCAATGACAAACTACAATCCCACTTTAATGCACTAGTTTTAATCCTTGATTTCCCTTCAATTCCTGATAATCCGCCGAAGCGTCTGAAGAGACCTTCTTGTTTAGATTGACTTCTAGAGTGCTGCCAATGGGAAGTTTCTCTTCATGTTTTTCATGTGAACTATCCTTTATCAGCATATTTACTGGATCTATAATAATATATAGTTGTAAATTTCAATAAAATCTACATAAAAAAAAATATATCGGAATTTAAGCATTGTTTCAATTAGAATGAAACCTATATGATATTAAAGTCCATTTTATTTTACATCGATATTGTGAATTTAATCAAAATCGTTAGAATCTGATATTATTTTTGAAATCACTAGTTAAAAACGCTACGAAATAATTATACAACATAATACATACATTATTAATTAGCAATAACTAATCCCCTTGTAAGAACACTTTATAATATAATATTGAGGAGGAGAAGAGCTAAATTATTATATATTCGGACTAAGTGGGTGATGAGCGGAAGGTGATGAAGGAACCTAAGGATGTGGAAGTGATCCTCGTCCAAAGCTGCCTCTCTACTCTACTCCCTACCTCATCTATATACTAACCTATATATATATATATATATATATATATATATAATGACGTACCTATGTCTATACCTAACCTGTATGCTATTTAATATAATGAAAACATTTTTATTGTAGTTCAGTATAAGGATTTCTATTAAAAATACGATATGAAAACAAGATAATTTTATTCGAAGTATTTACCTTCTTTTTCTACACATTTTTTCCCAACGAGACACAAACTTTTTTATACCCGAAATGAAAAACTCCGAGCTTTAAAGTGTAACAAAATCTGTTTTCCTTTGACGAAGTTGTCTAAATTCCTGAACAGGTGGTAATCTGTTGGAGACAAGTCGGCAGAATATGGTGGGTGCGGAAGAACTTCGTAGCCCAGTTCTTTCAAATTTGGCACGGTAAGTTTTGAAACATGGTCTCTTGTTGCCGCTCGGTGACATCATGAGGTACCCATGTATTGAGCTTTTTTTCTTTCCAATACACTTTAAATGTCTGGAAACGGTAGATGCACATGCATTTGGTTGTGCTGAGAGTCCTTTAACTGTTCGGTAGGGGTTTCCTTCTACTGTATGTTTGAGGACATCTTTGTCTATTACGGACGGAGGTCTTCCTCGGGGCAACTTTTCCGTGTCGGTATCCCCAGCTGAAAACTTAGCAAAGCAACGGCGAATGGTCCGTTCATTAACACTTCCTTCCCCAAACGCCTTGTAAATATTTCTAGCGGCCTCAGCTGCTGAATGGCCGAGTTTAAACTCGTACAAATATATTACTCGAAAATCGCGTGTTTCCATGTTCATATTTGGAGGTATACTAAAAAGTGTGTAATTGATTGGGAAGCTAATGTTATAATAAAAAGGTAGAGGATTAGTAACCGTTTACTTTAAATATGTAAACATTCGGAAGAAAACAACACAGACCTCCAAATCCTTTATGTATAATAGAAACTATAAATAAAAACGGAGATTTCATGTGAAACAACCCAATACATACATTGATTTGTACCTGTCAGCAGTATTGTGACAACCAATAGGATAGAATAATAAACAAAATAATGTCATGTCCGTCATCAGGAAGGACAGTACCCAGCAGCACGTCTTCTCGTCAGGTTTTTAAATGTATGGTGTCCAGAATTTTTAAAATTTTTGAAGTCTTTGTCAGAGTGTTAATAAGAAGGCTATCTGTATTCGATTAAGGGCCATTTGGAGCGTTTATAGCTTGAGTGAAGTAAGCGAGCTTTTGGAGAGGGCTCAAAAGGGGCTAAATAAGATTATTCATCCCTCTAATTATTTGTCAAATTTGGGACGAATTTTTACTTGAAGACGGCTGCTGACATAGTTCTTAAATTGATTTTTACAACTGAGGTATTATTTATTTGCTCAGCTATATAGGAATTCTCTATTCTCGTTTTCACAGTAAACTACACGGACACGACAATAGACTGATTAAGGACAGGTCAATAGCTGAAATGCCAGTCAGAAGAAGGCTAAAGAGAAGCTGGATGATAGACCTCCTCTGCTAAAACAAAGCCTAGGAAGGGCACATATTTGAAGAAATATCCTTCCCCATGCCTACAATCTTTGCAGGTATCCACATCATTGTCATAGTCCCACCCAGTCCTTCCTAATACCAGACATCTTCTTTTTATTATTATTATTATTATTATTATTATTTTATCCTATTTTCCTGTAGCAATATTACTGCTGTCACGAGTAAATTGATTAATTAAGCGAAAATTATTGATTAATTTTCATTGTAATTGGAATATTTTATTTTATCAATTATACACATAACTACTTAAACCAATATAAACACACGCTTCACAGATTTATGGCTCAAAAGATACCTACATAAAAAAACTGCAATCGTTTCAATAACAAATTTTAAAACTTATAACGGCAACTCCTTGGTAAGTAAACAACAAAACCCTCCATACGGACTTACAACAACCAACAGTTTACTAACATATATGAACTCTATATTTTTGTTTTCACAGTAAACTGAACGGACACGACAATAGATTTATTAACAACATGTCAATAACTGAAATGCCTACTAGTATAAGGCTAAAGAGAAGCTGGATGAGAGACCTCCTCTACCTAAATTATAGCTTAGGAAGGGGTGCTGCTGGGAACGTTCCTTTATAATGCCTACCATGTCTGACAGGTTCGAATGAAGAAATATGAAAATAAAAACAACAAAAAACAAAAAAACAACTTAATAATAATAGGCTTAGCGAACCCGAAGGTTCGATACTGATACCACCATATTCCGTCTACATAGACTCGTCCAATGTTCTCCATTCAAACCCAATCCCACAAGATCATCCTTAACGCAATCTTTCGGACGCCTACCAGTCGGACGGATCAGCAAATACCAACTTTCTCAGAATCCGTTCCTTACCGAGCCCAACAATTTTTGGGTGGGACGCTATCAACTCAATTATATTCACAGGATACAAGTTCCGCAATTCCGCGTTGTGCAACCTTCTAAACTCCCCAGTGCTCTCATCTCTCGTCGGACAAAATATTTTAAGCAGTACCTTATTTTCGAAAACCTTAAGCCGTTGTTCATCCTTCAAATTCTAACCTTTAATTTTTTAGACAGAAGCCGCAAGCTAAGTAATTTAGCAACTGAATAATACCACAAATTTCCCACCATTAACCGAGACTTCATTTCTTCCTAGATTTTAGTTTTTCTTGTTATTATTGAACCTAAATACTTGAATTTATCTACGTGTTCAAAAGTATGCCCTGATAAAAAAATATTTTTAAACAAGTAATATTATAAACCCAAAAAAATCGAAAACTAAATGGGGGGCCTTGTATTTAAAAAATTTGTAAAAGAAAAAAAATAATATAAAAGAATCCTAATTAAAATTTAACCAATAACCTGACTAAAAATAAAAATCCTTACTATAAAAAATAAAAAAATTTCTTTTTTACCTAATTTTCTTATATTCACGATAATTGAAAACAAAAATTTGCGGGGGTTTTCGGTTTCTAGATTTCCATATAAAAAATAATAGTCTTAAATTTCACTTTACTTAATTATTTATTTATTATTTTAAATTATATTATTATATTTTTTCTTTTTTTAATTAATTCAATTTTATTTAGTTTTGTTTTTTATTTTTTTAACTTAAGGGGAAAATAAGGGTAGTTGGTTAACGTAAAGCCCCAAAAACAAAATTTACACAAAAGTTTATTTTGTCTGGGGAAAACATTGGGTTAAAAAAGGGGAAAACCACCGAAAATTTTAAAATATATCCAAATTACACACATAAAACCCAAAATCTTTTTTCAGGGTCCGACCACCTGCATTTTTCCCAAAAAATTCTTAGAATGCCCAAAAAAGTATCCATTTATTATTTGGTTGTTTAAAACTTTTCAAATTTTTTAAAAAGGTACAAATTTTTTTTATTGTTAAAATTTTCCACTTTTTTGATATTTAAGTTTTTATTAAATAAAATTTATATTTTTTTTTTTATTTATGGTTAAATGATGATTAATAGAAGGAATAGAGTTCCAATAAGAGGTGATTGAAAGATCTTTCAAACTCGGTCTTGGACCCGGCAATTAAAAATAAAAGGCCGCATACGGTGTTTCAATAATTAGTTTGAATAATAAAATAGATTATTTTTTTTTTAAAAATTTTAAACATATTTATAAAACCAATTTAAAATCAAGGTAGGAAAAGGGACCCAATAGCTAGGGGTTTAACTAAAGGTTGCTTTTATCTAAGTTGCTCAACCCTGCGATCCCTGTTTTTTTTTTTTTTTTCCCCCCCCTTTTGGCCGCTTCCCGGGGGGGAAAAACAATTAATAAGGGTGGTTCCGAGAATGCTTTTTAGTAACTTAAGATTCCTAAAAAACCTGGAGCAATTTAAGCTCCACAAAGTCTCTCCTTTTTACCCATTTTTAAAATAAAATAGTTAAAGAAAAATAAAAAAAACCAAATTTTTAGTAACCCTAGTTTAAAATGCTAAGGAAAGGGTTTTTAACCAGGCCCCGGTTCGTAAAGGCAGGGGTAAAAATTTTGTGGGATATAAAAAATTATATTTTAATACTTGAGTAAATAGGTTCGATGGCATCATCCCAAAAAAAAAATCTCAAAATAAAGTCTAAAACAAAAAGGGGGGTAGGCCTATTTTGACAAGCCGCAAGAATTATCCGTCCAGATTAAGCCACACAACATAAAAACCCCATTTATTCATCCCAACAAACCTAATAATTATTTAATTATTCCCTTTAATTTACTTTTTTCCAAATATATTTATACCCCAAATGAAAAAAACATCCGTTTTTAAAAAGGATTCTAATCCACTTTATTTAATAAAAAGTCTTAATTTAAAAATATTTTAATTTTTTTTAACATTGATTAAATTCTAATTAGCGCTGTTAGGAAATTTTTATTAAAAAGGAAGAATACAGCTTTTTAAAATATCTTTTTCCCCCAAAACCCAAACCCAAAAACAACACCAAGAAAAAATTTTATTTTTCTTGGGGAACATTAAACATTTAATAAAAAAAAAATTTTAATTAATTGGGTTTTCCAAATTTAAAACATAAGACCGAAATGGGTTTTTATCGGTCACACTTCAAAAAATACTTTAGGAAAAGAAAATTTTTGAAAATTCGGCCTTAATATAATAATTAAAATCCTTTTTTTTTTTAAAAAAAAAAAAAAGGTAAAATATTTTTTTTGTTATTTTTCCTTTATTGGATTCAAATGTTATTTTTAAATTTAATTTTTTTATTTCCTTAATATTATTTATTTTTAAATTTAAAATAAAAGACTTGAAGGGAAAATTTTAATTTCTTTCCCTTCTTTCCCAAAAAGTCTTGAAATTAAGAAATTTTTACATCGAATGGGCAGTTTATTTACCATCCGGAAAAAAGAGATTTTTAAAACGAAAATATTTTACAAAAAATTTCAATGGAAATAAAGGGTCCTGGTGTGATTTGAAAATGTATCCCAAATGCTAAAACATGCGGGGCCCTTTAAAATATAAAATATGCCGTCTTCAAATTTTTTTTTCCCCGGCATGAAAAACCGGGACTTTTCCGTTAAACCTAAAATTTTCAAAAATTTCTCACGAGCATTTTTTCCCATTACCAATATAAAATAAATTGAAATAATAAATAAACAAAAAAGTTTTTCATGAATTGTCAAATCAAAATAACCTTCTTTTACCGGGTCGGGTTAAACCCCGCATTTAAGAAATTTTAAAGAAGGTAAAAACAGTATGGCCTTTCGTTTGAATTAAAAAGGGGTCCCGAACCCTTCCACAAGGTTATCAATTTAAATCTTAAATTATAATTTAACCTTTGGGAATGAATATTTAAGGACCCCACTAATTAATTAGCCACAAGAAAAAGAATTAAAATAATAACAAAAAAAATAATATTTTGTTTTTTTTATTTTCCTTTTAAATATTAAAATTTCGGTCCCCTTTTGTTTTTCCCGAATGTCAAAAAAGGCTCTGTTCCCAAAAAGTAATTTTACCCACATTTTTTACATTAAACCTAAAGTCTAGAATATTTATAAGGCGTTTGGGGAAAGGGGGGTTAATAAACTTACCTTCAACTGTTTGAAAGATGGGGCTGGGGTGTACACTTGAAAAACTTGCCGAAAGACCCTTCCTCCTTTAAAAAAACAAAATTTTCCTAAATTTCATATAATTAGAAAAAAAACAAAATTAAAGGATTTCAAGAAACTTAAATGAAAAAATGATTTTACCGGTTTAAACATTAAAGTTTGTAATGAGAAAGTAAAAAAGTTTTCCAACGGTATACTTATACCACAAACCTTTTTTCAAAAAAAAAAAAAAAGGATAAAAAATGTTTTTTCCCTTTTTGGATACGGGTTCAAATTTTTTTTTTATTGTTCAGAAGTTGGGGTTTTTTAAAATTTGAAAATAAAAGATTAAAAAAAAAAAATTTTGGAAGCCCATTAACCAAAAAGAATGAAAAACCCACAGGAATATAACCCTTCAAACACGATAGGAATTTTTTGGAAGGTTTCGATGTTTTCCCTGAAAAAAATCAGGAAAAAGTGGCCCAAGGTTGGCGCTTTGATGAAATGATCTGCCACCAAATCAGGGTAAAATAAAAAACCCAAAGGTTTTAAATTTTTTTCGTGCTATAACTTTAAACCCCAAGTTTCCGTTGATAACCGTTCTCGTACTTTGGAAAAAGTAAAAAAGCTCACCCAATTTCCCTTTCCCTTTACCAAAAATGTTTAAAAAAGTCAAAATTGAAAGGAAGTGTACTGAATTTTTATTACCATTCTTCCGTTGTCTTCCAAAAATTTAACCTGTTAGGAATTAGAAATTTGGAATAAGAAAACTTTTTAAAATTAAAGCTGGGAAAGGGTTTAAAAATTTTTTTCCCCTTTCAAGCCCAGTTATTCAGTTGGGAAAAAATTTGAATTTAAAAAGAAAAAAGGAAACCTTTCAATAAAATTTACCTTATTTTCAAGAAAAAAACCTAAAAAGGGAATTTTTAAAATATAATTATAAAAAAAAATATCTTACAACCAGAAAAATTATTTTTATTTTAACTAAAGCTAAAAAGCTATACAAACCAGATAAATATCTTGTTTACTTAATTACATTTGGGGTCAGTGGAAGGATTATTTAAGGCGCTTTAGTTCTACTGTTACCAGAGTGCTTTCTGTCGTTCAGGTTTAGTTAATCAGCTGCGCCGTTATGATTAAAAGCCCCTGTAAAATATCAGGATTTAAAGGTTAGGTTTAAAAGGTTAAAAGAATAATAAAATTATGTTTCGATAGACACAGTGTCGAATTAAATAATCCATATTTATACCGACAACAATCAATAGTTTATCGCTTTTTAAACTTTTTATTCCGTTTACTATTGCTTTTTAAAATAATATTTTTCTTAAATCTTTAAAGCTTTCTAACGGTATATTATTCTTTATAACTTTTCCTATGTTAAAAAAAACACAAAAAATTTAATTAAAAATATATTTTGGCTCTTTTCCCCTTCGTTTGAGTATTGAATTCGTTCAACTTGTATATTTACCCTTTTATTTACCCCATGATAAAATTAAATTAAATCTAAAAAACTAAAGGTATATTGAGAAAGGAAATTTAATATATCCCACCAGACCCCTGCCAGACAAATTCAATGACAATGAAACCTATATCATAATACAGCCCATTAAAATTTATGACGGTAAAAGCGATTTAAATCAAAAGGGTAAGAGCCATTTCGAGAAAATCGAAAAAATGTGCAAAATGTATTGGTATCGGGTTGTTCACATGAAATGTCCTTTTTTCAAGGTAAAGGATTTTTTATTAAAAATACGATATGAAACAAGATAATTGAAATTCGAAGTATTTGCCTTCTTTTTTACACATTTTTCCCAACGTGACACCAAATTTTTTTACCCCGAACTGAAAAACTCTGAGCTTTAAAGTGTAACAAAATCTAAAAACGCACTTTTCACTTGGTCTTTATTTTCTAAAAGTTTTCCTTTGGACGAATTTTGTCTAAATTCCGGAACAGTTGTAATCTGTTGGAGACAAGTAGAAAGAATAAGTGGGTGCGGAAGAACTTCGTAGCCCATTTCTATCAAATTTTTGCACGGAAATGTTTTGTAACATGCCGCTCAGTGAGATCATGAGGTACCCATGTATCGAGCTTTTTTACTTTCCCAATACACTTTTAATGTCTGGAAACGGTAAAATACACTAGCAATTTAGTTGTGCTGAGAGTTCTTGAACTTTTTGGTAGGGGTTTCCTTCAACTGTATTTTTGAGGACATCGTGGTCTATTGCGGACGGAGGTCTTCCTCGGGGCAAGTTTTCCACGTGGGTTTGTCCCCACTGAAAACCCCTTTTCCCCCGAATTAAATTTCTAGCGGCCTCAGCTGCTGAATGGCCAAGTTTAAACTCGTACAAAAATATTACTCGAAAATCGCGTGTTTCCATGTTCATATTTGGAGGTATACTAAAAAGTGGGTAATTGATTGGGAAACTAATTTTTATAATACAAAGGTAGAGGATTAGTAAACTGTTTACTTTAAATATGTAAACATTGGAAGAAACAACCAAGACCTACGAAATCCTTAATGTATTTCAGAAACTATAAAAACGGACATTTCATGTGAAAAAACCCAATATTTTAAAGGGGCCGTCTTCATTTCACAGAATATTCGAACCTTAGCACAATATCAATACCAAGTTGGAAAGTTCATTTTGGAATTACTAATTGAGATTAATGGAGGAAACTGGCTTCGGGATAATATAACTGTTTCGAAATTTAATAGCGAATAATGGAACTTCACCTTCTGAGAACTACAGGGATTCATCGAATGACCAACCTGGTTTCTGTGGACAATGAAACTAACGAGCAGCATTATTAAAGGCTATAACTGGAAAATAATAAAGATAAACATAAAAAAGCATGCGATTTCCTGGTAGATTTGATTATTATTACATTTTATTTAGTTATTTTAATAATGAAATTTTATTTAATCTATCAAGAACGATTTGTGATACGAAAAAAAAGAGAAAATCTCAAAATTTTGCCGATTTTACGCTGGTAAAGAATAGCTATTTCAATTAATTTTTCAACGCAACCTTTTACTAAAAAAAAACAAAAAAAAAACGCTGTAAACTATTACACAATGGTTTATTATTTCCAAATAACAATATTAGGGTATAACTGTTTATAAGGCTGTTGTAGGCATCTAGGCAAGTTAGACGTGAACTTCTTTATCTCAACTATAACAGATTTTATTTAAAGAGTAGTGTGGATGTGTTCCATGTGCAATAAAAAAGAAACAGAAAATAAATTCCATTTCTAGCTGCATGCCCCATTCTGTTTTGAATTTTTTTTATTAAGATATATTACAATTTGTTACAAAACGAACAATAGCATATTGATATGAGACCACATTCATACAATATATCCCAAAAATAATAATAATAGTCAAATTACATAAAATAGAAAATAAATAAATTCATATATATAAATAAAAAATATTTATTACTTTATATTTATTCATTATAAAATAATAAAGGATTTTCTTCAAAAAATCCTTTATTATTCGTCTACCTATTTTGGAATTCCTTGCCTGTATCCATTCTTTAAATCCTTATCATTACCACTTTTAAACACCAACTATTTCTCCATCTCCTAAAGCATCAATCATCCCAACATATGTAAATTTAAAAACTTGATTAAAAACTTTTAAAAATCCTTTTTATTGTTAAACTGAAGTCTTAAACGTAAAAAAAATTTTTTTAAATTTTCTTTTTTTTTTTAAATAAATAAATAAAAATTCTTTTTATTTTAATTTTTTAAAAAAAAATAAAAAAAAACAAATAAATCAAAAAAAAATAAAAAAAAAAAAAATTTTTTAAATAAAATTAAAAATTAAAAAAAATTTTTTGAAATTAAAAAAATTTTTGGAAAAAATTTTAAAAGTTTTATAAAAAAAATTTCCCAAGGGGTAATGGGCCTTTTAAAAAATTTTAAAATAAAAAATAAAAAAGGTTTAATTAAAAAAAAAAATTTTTAAAAAAATTTTTTAATATTAATATTAAAGTTTTTTTTTTAAACTTTTTTTATTTTAAAAATTTTTAAAATTAAAGTTTAAAAAAAGGGCCTGTTTTTTAAAAAATTTTATATTTTTAAAAATTTGTGTTAAAGGGTTTAAAAAACCGTTTAAAAATTTTTATATTTTAAAAATTTTTTTTTTGAATTTTCTTTAAAGGGAAAAATTTAAAAAAAAGTTATCCTTTTTAAAAAAAGGGAAAATTTTTTTTTTTTTTTTAAAAAATTTTTTTAATTTTAAATTTTTTAAAATTTAAAAAAAGAAATTTATCGTAATTAATAAAAAACATAAAGGAGCCCCCCCAAAAAAATTTTTTTTAAAAAAAAACCGGGCATTTTTAAAAATTGGAGTAAATTATCAAATAAAAATGTATGAAAAAAAAAAAATTTACCATTAAATTTGAAATTTAAATTTTGGTTTTTTAGGAATAGATTAATTCGTTCGGGGATCATTACATATAAAATTAAAGTCTTTAAAGCTTATCGTAAAAGTTAAGGAACTAAGAAATTTTACAATGTTTTGAATTGAAATTGGATACCAAAAAATTGATGGTTTGGGAGCCCCATACTCAATTCCTAAGCCCCGCTTTTTAAATATGGTATAAAATAGGCTTTTTTAATTTAAAAGAAGACTTTTCCGTAATTGTTGATTTTAAAAGGGAGTTTCTATTTTTTTATTTGTTTTATTAATTCGTAAAGTTTGTAAGTTGGGAACCGGGATCGAATCTTTCAAAGGGGAGAGTGAAAGTTTTTGGGCAATCATTGTATATATAAAATATTTGTGGATATTGTAGATAATTTTAAATTTTCCTTCTAACCAACTCGGCCGATTTTGAGATTGGGACGTAAGATCTATAAGAAGCCCCGGCACTTTGTAAAGGAAATGTATTGGTTTGGATATCCTTAAGCTTTATGGGTTTTTTATGCTTGCTTGGGAACAGCAGTTGAAAAAAAAGAAAAGAGTGTGATTTATTTTAAATAATAACACAAGGTAACTTATAATGAAAATAATGGAATGCATTTTAGCAATCCGGTTTTATATTTAAAAAACAATTTAAAAAGGGATACATTTAAACCGCTATTTCAAACGAATATTAAAATTTAGTTTTTAATCAATTTCAATAATTTTTTATTTTTATTATTTATTTATTATTAGAAGAAAGTTTTTTTTATTCGTTATAAGATTCTACCATCTGAAACGTAAAAACCTCAAATTTTAGGAGAGGGGGGTTTATTTTTTATTTGTGTTTTTTGTCGTTCACAAAAGGTTGATTATTGAAAATAATAAACCAAAAAGTTATAAAATATTTACTACTTTAAGGATAATTGAAAGATAATAAATAATTTTTAAAACGCTCTAGACTAAATTTTACTAATGCAAAAGCTTTAAGGTAATTCCTGATCTTATTGGAGGTTTTTTATCATAATAAGAATAATAACAAGCCTACCGAACCAAGGTCGATGCCGATACCACAATACCGCCATACAACTCTCCAATGATCACCCTTTCAAGCCCAAACCAAACCCAGAACAAGCCTTAACGCAATCCTCCCAGTGACTTTCTTACGCCTACCCGTATGGTTTAGCAAAAAACAACTTCTGAATCCGTTCTTACAAGCCCAACAACTTACGCCCATTTGCTCCGCGATGCTATCAACTCAATATATTTACAGATGCAATCCGAATTCCGCGTTGTGAACCTTTTAAAACTTCCCAGTGGCCTCACCCCTCTTTGGGCCAAGTACTTTAAGCAACCTTATTTCAAACACCTTAACATTGTTATCCTTAAAGTAATGCCACGTTCACATCTAAAGAACGTGGGAGAATAAAGTTTTATAAACTAACCTTTAACTTTAAAGAACCGAGCTAAGTATTTAAGCAACCTGAATACGTTCCCATTTCCCCCCTAACAAATCTTTAATTTTCTTGATTTGTTTTTTCTGTTTCATAACTAAAAAATTTAAAGCCCAAAATTTACTTCAATCGTTGGAAAACCGTCATAAATATTTATTCTAAACAACCAGTGATCCTAATAAATGCGAATTTCCTTAAACTACAGTTTGTTAAAAATAAACTAAATAAAATGTGGAACCAAAAAGTTAAGGGAAGAAAATTTGCCTGACTTTCTTACAAAAATAAATTTTTTTTTAATTATATTTTTTAATATTTTTTTACAATGTAATACAAAAAAAAAAATAAAAGGGAGTATAAATTAAGCATAAACATTTAAGTTTACATTGGGTTTTCTCGTTTATTTGTTTATGGGGAAGTTTTAAGCCAGTTTTTTCAGGGCCTTTAATCCGTTAGCATAAATGTTAGGTTACAAAAAAGCGGTTTGAGTGGCAATTTTTGGATTAAATTATCTATAGCGGCAATTGAACCATATATTTCTAGGATTTTATTTTTACAAAGAATATTAAAAATTATTAGTATATTTTATTAAGGATTGGATGTGGGGGGAATTTGATTTAAAAATTTAGTGACCCCCATACCTTGCAATGTCCAAATGTAGGAAAGTAATGTGATAATTGAAGAGTTTTGTAGGTAAAGAGGATTTAAAAAGTTTCTGGGGGAGTTTGTAAATCTAGTGATCATTTTTTGTGTTTCGCTAGTCGAAGTTCCAATTAGCTGGGGTCAGATAAGCCAAGTCGGAATGTTAACGGGGGGTTTTTTTTGAGTTTAAAAACTAACCTATTAAGGCCCTTCGACGAAGGGTAAAAGGTAATGATGGGTTTAAAATTTGGATTTTTCATTTTGATTTCCATTAAACCCTTCAAAATTATTTGGATTTGTAGACTTTGATGAGTGTCAACCGTTGGGTAAAAAAACAACATTGGTATCAGGGGAATAGTGAAGAAATGTGATGAATAGAATATCAGCCTATAACAATTTTAAAAATTTTTAAGAAACACCCTAATACAACCCGCAATGGGAAAAATAGTTGGATAAATAAAGTAACTTAAAAAAAAAAAAAAAAGCTAATTAAATCGTGAAATTCAACTAACTAAATAATCTAACATTATATATTTGTTTGTTCATTTTAAAGGGCCCAAAAAATGCTTTATTAAAACGAAGATGTTTCAGGAGTTTGTACGTAAGGTTTAATCGATATGAATTCTAACGACTCCCTACTTTTCAAGGCCCAGACCACCCCTTTTTCGTCCCCTCCGGGTAGGACGGCAGAAACAAAAAATTGTTTACTCTTTTTAAAAAATACTAGAATTACTTTGCTTCACAACAAAAATTGCAATCACTTCAATCCAAAATTTAATACCATAAACGACAGCTCTTGGCACGTAAAAACAAACCTTATGACCTTAAAAACCAACGACCAATTAGTTGACCAAAAAATACAAATACCCTTTCTTATTAAATCACAAATTTTAAGGAAACGATAAATACTTCTATAAAAAATGTAAAAAAATACATTAAAATTGAAGAATGGAAACGAACTTATTGTGAGATCCTTAAAAAATTTAAAAATTAGGAAGGGTTTTCTGAAAAAGGATTTAAGCCCCAAATTTTTATTATTTTACGAAAATTGTGATTTTGAAATCTTCGGGAGGTTGTGATAAAGGAAGAAGAAAAAATTCACTATTTAAGTTAAATATTAAAAACTTTATAAAATTCTTAACGATTTAAATGTAAAAGAGACAAAACACCAAAAAAATTAAAGAAAATTTTTCCCATATTTTTTAAAAACAAATTGACGCATTTTTATTAATGTAATTATACTACATTGTTTAAATGTATTTTATTTCTTTTTTTTCCAAAAAAATCTGCCCCTTACACCTAAAATTTTCAAAACAATAGTATTATTTTCACTAACTTTCGACATAAGGATGCTGAAACCAAATCAAAGCGAAACCCGACAAAGTAAATAAAAAGGGTTTAACCCCCTTAAAAAAGATCTTGGGGCAAACCCCCTTTCCTTACCTTCCATTCTTTAAAATTTAATTTTCAAGAATTTCAAATAATTTAGTAAAAAAACGTGAAAATTAAATAATTAAATTTAATTTCTTAAATTTTTTTTAAAAAAACGTTAATTTTTGGATTTTTACTGCTTTCTAAGGCACATGGAACAACTATACTTACCTTACATTTATCCATTAAATAAACTATATTTTTAATATACCATGTTCCTTTCCAAGTATCTGTTTATTAATAAATGGGCAAGGTTTTAAATTAAAATAAAAAAGCATTTCAATTAATACATTACAAAATTTAATTTATTACAAATATTAAAATTTAATTTGAATTTTAAAAATTTGATTGAGAATACTGGGACATTTTTTCTACACCTTTCCATTAAAATAAAATAAAATATCCTTTGAAACACTTAAAGCTGCAAGTAATCAAAAATTTTTCCCTTTTTTCGGCCATCACCACACTTCACAACGCCCAAAATTCTCTTTGTATGATACGCATCCCTTTTTCGATTAAAACGACTAACTCTTTCAAAAAGGCCTACAATTTCTACCATCCGCAACCTGGGTCGACAACATAAGTACCCCTGAAAAAGTTGTCAAGGGTGGAAAAAATGTTCTTGGAAAATATTTAATACACCTTAAAATAAGGGGTTTTCAGTTCCGAACCCCCCTGCGGGAATCCGGGGGCCAAAGGGAACCCCCAACAAAAGGGCAAAACACGCCTTTTACTTTTTAGTAATTTTATTAAATCCAAATTATAACCTAACCCCCAAGTTCCTAAATTTGCTTTAAAAACTAAAAAACCTTTTTATCCGCTTTTTATCCTTTTCTATTAAACGGGTTAAAAAAGCTTTGTATGAAATTATTTTTAAAATCCTTAATCCAACATCTAATTTTTAAACAAAAAAAAAAAATTTCTTTTCTGTTTCCCCCTTAGTCGGGTACGAATTCCCTTCAATTTATATTTTGCGTTTTTCATCAGTGTAACAAGATAATATAGTTATTTTTTTAAATCTACAAATTATAGGATTTTACAAGGAAAAAAAGTAAAATTTGGCATTTAAGCCCTGTCAGACATTTTATATCGATGAAAACTAAATTATATCAAAGCCAATTAAATTTTACCGATATAGCGAGTTTAATCAAAATGTCGAACCGTTTTTTTGAGAAAATCAAATATAAGGTGCAAATGCATGGTATAAAGTGGCTTCTAGTAATCATTTCGAAAAAAAGGGTTTTTTTATAACGTCTCGGGCGAAAATTTGTCTTAAATAACAAATTTCATTTTTATAGCTTACCCTTTCCCCCCGGGAAGTTACCACACACAGAACCTTGTTGCGGGACTTGGTTATTGGATCAGGGACCCTAAATGTAATTTCCGTTGAAAACTTGAATTGAAAATTTCACGATCGAATAAATTACTTTTCTAAATTTGTGTATATTTCCTTTTCCCTTTTTTTTTTTTAATTAAAATATGAATAAAGTCATGTTAAAATTTCCTTACTTTAAAAAAATTTATCTGATACCCTGATTTCAACACCAATGAATAAAAATAATAACTAAACATATATTTTTGAACTTTTGGGAAAAAAAAAATGCATGCAATAGTCGGAAATATAAAACATTATTTGTATTAAAAAGAGATATAGTTGCAGCTAACCGTTCAGGCCCGACATTGTGATAAACTTCCAAAAAGCTCTGTTATTTTCAAAATGGACACGCCTTGGCATGAAAATCTAACCCTTCCAACAGCAAACATAAATTATGTCACTTCTATTGTCGCTTTTTTGTCAGTAGTGATCTGCCTGAGAGTCCGATAGAGCGAGGTAGTAGCGCGGAAATCGCTTTGCGTTTTTTGTGAGAATATGGAAAACTGCTAATCCCTATTTGCCCGAGCTAGCGTTGAACGCGGCCAAAAAACGTGTATGATTCAATCCTTTCCCATCGTGCGTTCCTCGTCACATTCTCGCTTTTAGTGAACATTCATAGCACATCCCAAAATTTATACGAATCGTTACCCATATAAAACCCTACTCATATATTGTACATTTACAATTGTGATAAAATTATACATTAGAGTTAAATAAATTAAATTAAACCTCAAAAAGATAACCCAATTTTAGTCTTCTCTTAATTCATTTAATAATTAAAAATATAAGCCATCTCCAGAAAGGTAATAGTAGATTAAATGGGCTAGATTGGTTTAAATTACAGCATACATATCTTTCAAATAGAAATTTGTTAGTCCCCCTTTTGATTATTAAATTTTTACAAATCAATAAACATAGATCAAATTTTTTGTCCTAAAAATTACAAATTTTTATTTATTGTAATTTTTATAAGATAATATATTATATTATCTTTAAAAAATGAAAAAAGGCAACTCGACAGACAGCTTAATGCCATTGTCGTGGGCTTTGATTTCAAAAACAATTTTAATATATGTATATAAATATAATTTGATATATTAAATATAATTATTATATAAATTTTTAATTGGGTTGATGCAAAATTAATTTTCAGGTTTTAGTAGGTATGTAAAATACCCATATCTTTACTTTAACCATATATATTTAATCAAATAATTTCCATCGAATCAATGCACTTTTGCCAACGTTCAACAAGCTTCTTATTCCACCAGAAAAAAAATCCGAATCCTGGCTCAATGAAATCACGAAAGAATTTTCAATGTCGTCTGTTTTAAAATTTTTATCCCTCAAAAAGTTGTCCAGATGCCTGAAAAAGTGGAAGTCTGTAGGAAGGTCAGGTGAATAAGGCGGATGTTGGAGAACTTGTAGCCCAACTCGTGCAGTCGTCGAAGCGTTGTTGTGCAACGTGTGTCTGGCGTTTCGTGGCAGGATCGGCCCCTTCCGATTCATCAATGCTGGGCAAAGACGTTGCAATTTTTGATTCATGCTGTCAAATTTCTTGACATAAATTGTCACATTATAGTCTCACCTCATTGAAAAAAGCTTTGACCTCAGCTGGTCGTTGTCCAGAGCAAGATGAAGGCCCCGACCATCTTGTCTTCGAGTCGAAATCTCTCTGCGAAACTTCTTGAACCAAAGCTCACCGTGCAACTCATTTTAGCCCCTTACCCCACACTTCATTAATATTAGGTTAAGCCGTTGCGCAGCGCTGCGCCTAATTTAAATCGTAAAAATAAAATTTGACGAAAATCGCACTTTTACTTTTAAAAATTTAGACCTTTGAACACACTGAACAAACGATTTTACAACCCAAAATTTATGGTGAAAGAGAGTAATTAAAGGGTTTTTTTTGTATAATATGATCAATGTTAGGATTAGCTTTGTTACACAATTGGAATTAAGATATTGCAATAGAGGAAAACCTCATTAATTTCGCATCAACCCAATATATATAAAATATATATAATTATAATAATTAATATATATAATAATTACTGTTTTGCATATTATAAAATAAAGCATTATTTCATTATTCATTCATTATAATAATTATCAATCAGGAACCATACTTAACCACTCTTTCTTTCTCACGATTATAACAGCTTTTTTATTTAAACAAAAGTGTTGTATTTAATATATAAAAGTTTTCCCTCCTGAAAAAAATATCTTAAACAAAACAAACAACATTTTTTCGTAAACACGTCTTGAAATTTTCAGTTTTAAAGTTTAAAAGGTTTTGAACCTGTCCCTTTGAGTTCTAGTTCTTTTTCTTAGACAATGTCGACCATTCCGCTTTCCAGTCACCTTCAACAATTAAATTCTTTGAAACTGTTAGGGTCCAATTTAATATCCCTAATGTATCTAAGGTTTTTTATTTAATATATAACAGCTACCAGGGTTTAAAAACACGTAGTAATTGCAAAATAGTAAAAATATAACACCCCAGCAAATTTGGGGGCAACACAGTATACAGTTTAATCAAATTGATTTTTAAAAACCCAAAAATTTTAGAAATAAATAAAAATTATGTCATAAACCTTTATAAATTTAAAAAAAAATGATGTCTATAGCAACGTAAATGAGTTTCCCCAATTATCAGTGTGCACCGTGCTAAAATAAGTAGGAATCCCTAATCGTTGGAGCCAAAGGATGTGTCAGTTTAAAATTGGATGATTTCCATTGTGTTTTAAATTTTATTTCAATGCCATAAAAATTTTTAAATATTTCAAATAAAAAAAGATAGTATTTTTAAATTTTGGTGACTGTTTTGTAAAATAATATATTTTTGTAACAGGGTATTTTTTTTTTTTTAAAACTGATTTTTAATTAGTATATACAACAAAAAAAAAAAAAAAACTTTTGTAATCATAATTTTTGTATTTGGTGAATCATGGAGGCCCTCCAAACGTTGATTAGTGATGGATGTTATGTAAAATAAACTTTTAATGGAAGAATAAAGGGAAAACCCTCAACGTATTTATTATCAAGGTGTGCTCTTTCGAACTAATTTTTTTATTAAATGGACTTTTTTTCTTTATATATCTTACTTGGCTTATTTTTACTGTAAAATAGAGATTAGATCAGAATGTATAAATCAACTGACCGCTGAGAATTACAGGAAAACCCCTAGGTGGCGGTTAGTAAAATATACAATTTAATACTTTAACAAGTTTTGTCTGCTAACGATCTACCCCTGTAAGGTCACATCTGACCTAAAAAGATACCAAAGAAATACCAAAGAGTTTAAAAGTTTAATAATATATATAAATATTTTATATATAAATATATATATATATATAATTTTAATATATATGTATTATAATTTTAGTTTGCATACGTATGTTGTGGTCCGTTTGTATCTTTGGAAAAAATATCATTTTTTTTTTGTATAAGGTAGTTGTTCCCTACAATATTATTTAAGTTTACCAAATTAAAGAAATCGCGAATTTTCATCTTCCCTTTTTAAACCCTCTCTATTTTAATAAAATATAATATAATATAAAAATAAATACATATATAGACGCTGGGAAAACAATACATTCCGCATTATCTAACAAATTTAAAATAATAAATAAAAAAATTATTGTCCATTGTGACAAACTGTAAGATACGAATAAATAAATAATTTAATAAAAAAAAATAATGTATATTACACGGATTACAAAAAAGGATTAATAAACAGACTACAATATATATGTTTGTGATAAAAGGCAACAGGGGCCAAAGGGTCGTGAGACTTAAAGGGTGTTAAAGCATTTGGGGGTTTATCAGCTTCGTTTTGGTCATCGTCCGACTTTTATTTTGTTTATTATTATATTAAATAATATAAAATAATAAAAAATATAAAATTTTTTAAAAAAATTTATTAATTAAAATTAAAAATAAGTTATTTTATAAATTAATATCAGCTTTTTACCAAACCCTTTGGTTAAATCAATTTTATCTGCTTGATTTATTTTGTTGTGCGCAGTTAGGCCCTTGGGTTTTCCTATTTGGGGGTCCCATGTTAATATCACTATGAAATCCACATAAAAATCATCCTTTTTACCGTTTATCAACGTAAAAAAATAAATTACCTGTGTATAGACTTCTTACAACTTTTGCAGTCGAAAACCAATTAATCCAACTAGAATATAATTTATCTCTCAAATCTCCTTAGGGGATTGCTAAATGTAAATAATCTTCAGGGATATTTTATTCTTATTTATTTCAATCACGTTAATGCTCAGTAATAATTATATTAAAAATGAAATAATTTTTTGTTACTTTTTGAATCAAAACCTTTTACACCGATTAGCAACTTTGTTTATAAATACAAATAATAATAAGAGAGTATATTTTAAATTTTTGGTATTCTTGAAGGTTATTTATGATTTTTAGTAAGCCAAAACTGGCAATCTTTGAATGACTCGTATATGATTTATAATAAAAAATAAAAATCGGCTTAAAGAACCGAAGGTCCATGCCGGAATACCAAAACTTCGCCTGCACAACTCGTCAATGTTCACCGTCAAGCCCAAGGGCCCCCAAAAATCACCTTAATGCAAAACCTCCCCATCACGTTTCGGCCTACCTTTCGGAACCATACCAAACTAACTTTCTCGGACGTTCCTCACCGACCCAACAACCTTACGCGCTCATTTGAGTCCCCGCGTGTATCAACTCAATTATAATTAAAAGCTACAAAACCCCAATTCCGCGTTGTACAACTTCTAAATCCTAGTGGCCTCAATCTCTTTCGACCAAATAAATTTTCGCAGTACTTTATTTTCGAAAAACTTAAGCGTTTTTTCAATTTATTCAATAGAATGAAGAAAACTTTTACTAGACAGGGTCCCTTAAGAACAATGATATGTAAAATAAGATATACGATTTCTGGCAAAAAGACCAAAGAATTATAATTAATTTTTATTGAAGAAAATAAAAAAAAGGATTAAAAGTCCCAAAAAATAACATAAAAAAATAACTTCTATGGGGGTAAGTGTTGAATAAAATAAAATAAAAAATTGAAAAATGATTCATAATGACTGATCCATTAACTAAAGTTTAAAATAAAAACAATAAATAATACATTTTCTTTAGGAAAATATTTGATTTGAAATATCAGTCTGTTAAGCGTCTGATTTGGGATGATAAGTAATGGAACGCTTGGAATTGAATGATGGTAGGAAAAACCCTGGCGATATGAGTAGGTTCGGAATTCCAGAGGCATATAGTTGGAAACCTAAGTTAAAGGCTCTATGTTTTCAGGCACTTAGAGTAATACAGAAAGTATACAATAGACTTTACAAATTTCAGTTTGAATTAGTGTGTAAAGTCATAAATTAAGTAAGAACGAGGAAACGCTAAACTTGGACAAAACTGTTACATTCATTTGATTTAAGTCGTTTGAAAAATTGGGAAAAAAAAAATCTTACAAGTCATACAGACAGAAAAAACGTCACTTTTAAAGCGTACGTAAAAATTGGGAAATTTTAAAAATACTGATATATGTTATACGCTGGGCTATCCGTGAAAGAATAGTACTTCAAGTTTAAACTCAAAATTAGGTGTTCTATTGAAAAAAAATAATGAATTGTATTTGAATTTAAATATTATAAATAATTAAAGCAAACGACGAACACAATACATTTAATACACTGAAAACATATAAGGATAGAAATAAATAAATTTATATAAGAAAAATTAACCTAATTATAATTAAACAGCTGTAAGAAAATGTAGGAACCAAAAAAACCCAATTAAAATATTGAAAAATAGAAGAAACAAAAATTAACTTAATTATGCTTAAGATGTAAAAAAAAATAGTTATCAAATTAAGTTTCTTGAATAAGAATTAAGAAATTAAAAGTTCCATTAATGGAAAAAAGGTTATATTCCCCGTAAAATGTCCAGTTGTTGTTGAAGAAACAACCCCCCCCCCAGGGCGGCTTGGACGAAGTTTTCCTTTTGGGGGTTGAAAATTTATACAAGGCGGTCTTCCAAGTTCTAGGGAACGATAAAAAGAGAAGCAATTCGTTTCCAAACGTTCAAACGTTGAGATAATCTTGGTCTATATACGGCACATCTTCACGCTCAGAACGTAGCTTAGATTCAACTGGCACGAGACAGTCAAAAAAAATTGAAGTAACGATCGTCTTCTGTCTTCTCTTCTACTGCTCTCGTTTAAAACTTTTAATTATATTTAAAAAACTATTTTAAAAAGAAATTAAAAAATAAAGATTAAAACAAAAAAAAAAAAAATATCTTAATATAAATATCATAAAATTTATGAACTTATCATTTTTCATTGAAAAACTAAAAATCTTATCAGCGTAACATATGCTGAACAGAATAAATTAATCATATTAAGTAAAAAATTTTTGGTAGTTAACACCGATCGAGCTCTAATCTCAACAAGGTAAGAGAACATCGTGGCGTTACAGAATCGTTTTTAAAAAAGCTTGCTGGCAACCGGCGATACTATTTATACTTACTTAATTACAAAGGCGCTGTATTTCAAAAATAATCTATTGACTCCAAAAGTATAAATCTCAAAGCTGAAGGGATAAACCTTTTTTGGAAAATATATCAAACAGTTCTCGACTTTTAAAGTATGAAAGAAATATCTAGTGCCGCACAACTTTATTAAGTCCTTTTTGAAATAAAATTTTAAAAATATTGATAAAGCTAAGATGAAATAAAAGTAAAAGTGTTAAATATCAGTTTAATATTTGATAGAACTGTGTTTTATAAAAAAATCTATTAAATTAATATTAAAAAAAACAGTTGTTTTATCGGTGTTTCATCACTCACATCAGTTTTGCTCGTTTGCGGATAAGATAATATTTTTTCTTGAAATATTTAGCTTCCTAAACGGTCACACACGGCAAAACACCAATTTTAGTGGACAAATGTAAGTCAAAAGTTTATAATGTTGAGGGGCTTAAACTTTTTATTTTTAGTTGGGAAGACGATTAATATTAATACTCTAGCTATACTGATAAGTAATGAGTGAATCTTAATGAGGAATTTTCTTTATTCGATGGTCATTTATTATGTTCAGGTGTGTGTATTCCCAAAACCTTTTTGCTTTTATTTAACAATTTAACATTGCTGAGACAGGTAAACATTATTTTTCAAACGTTATTGAATATACATTGCAATCTCACCTGTAGAGTTAATTAGCGGATTTGCAAATGTTGGGCCCTTAAATTTAATAACGAAAAACATATAACCCCAAGTTAGCCCAAAATTGTTTGATCAATCCTTTAGGTCTTTAAACTTTGCGAAGTAATTTGTGAAATTTTTTTGCGTATACATACTTTTTTGACAAAACAATCCAAAACAAAAATTTATTGTCTATAATTTAAAATTTCCTAAATGGATAAAATCATTATAGCAAGTTCCAGCCCCTCCGGGACATAATTAGATTTTTCTATTATTTTTTCTGTATTCTAGGATTTAAAAAAAGCAAATAAATTTGAGCACTGTGCGTCGTTTAATCGTATCAAAAAATTAATTACTTTTTATAATTTTTTCTTATATATTTCCCCTTATCTGGGACTTCAAAGGATTAAATCGACAAGTTCCAGAATCTTGTCCACCTTTAAAATCGGGCTAATTATCATTGTGCGGGTGTTTAACATCTATATTAGTTCTAAGTTCAATAACAACAAATTGCATCAAAATATTTAGGCATTTTATCCATTATTTAGGTATCGAATTTATTCAGTTATATATTTAAAACCATTTTTTACTTTCACTTATTAGCAAACTTAACAAGACGAATTGGTTACTGTTTTTAATCTACAATAAAATTTTGGGAGAAAGATAATTTAAAATATCAATTTTTAAGCCGCTGGAATTTTAAAAAGAATAGAACCGATTTAACCCCTGTTATATTTTAAATGAATTTAGTGAAAGTTTCTCTAATAAGAAGGTTATACTTTAAAAAAAGTGTTCATCCTCAAATTTTATAAGACTTATATTGAGAATATAAAACAGGTGGGAAAAAGACGGATGAAGAAAATAATAAATCCCTATAAAATCAGAAAATGGATAGGCGGGTCTTAAATTTAAAGTAATATTTAGTAATATTAGTCAAAGAAAATAAAAGAAATTTATTACATATTATATATTTTCATTTTCTATTTAATATTTAAAACATTTGCTTCATTTCATGTTACCTTATATACTTTTAAACTACATCATTCTTCATTTCTTTATTTATCCTGGTTATATAATTATTAATTTCATAATTAGTTTTTTTTTTTTTTGCTCTTGTGTTTTAATTTTTATTACTGTTTTCTTTCTGTATTTTTTTTTAAAATTTAAGTAAATGTTCTAATTGATCAAGTAGCGTGAACAGGCATTGAAGAAATACCCCGAGTTCACTTAGTTAATTTAATGTGTAGGTCCGAGGGGTCTTTTAAGCGCTCGAGGGACATCAAAATAATGATAAGAAGAGTTTGCGGACGAGTGGGTTGAGTGGACGGGTAGTATCTAGTTCGGTAATCTGCGACTAATGGGATATTTAGGTCTTTAAAGAATTATTTTATTGGTGACAAAGTTAAGGGGTTGGATTAAAAATTAAAAATTGATTTAGTATTATATATATTGTTTAATATATATTAACAATTTGTATGTTTGTAATATTTGGTAAATATAAGTCAAAGCAAGAGTGGGGCACTATTTACCTAAAAGGGATTAGTGATAGTGACCGCCTGGGGAGAGTGCTCTGAGTGACAGGAGAGAAAAGGGCGCTTCGCAGTCGCTCTACCCTTGTCTCTCGTCCCCTCGCCATTCGCCCCGAATCGTCCTCGTGACTTTTAAATACACTAAAGTTTATAAATTAATTTTATTTGTTCTTTGTTTTTTTTTTGTTTTCACAATATATGTATTTTACAAGTTGGAGACCCTTAATAATCTCTAAAAATCCTAAACAAGTAAAAAATCGGCGACTAAAAATTTAAACGTACGGGTTGAGCTGCGAGGAGTGTGCTGTCGCCCCTCTCCCCAACAGGGCTTTAGGATTTCGGTAGGTTTTGATTGCAAGGATTTAATTGCGGAAGGGTGGTTTTGGTGGATATCAAACTCAATCCATATGTCAAATAACCTAATTATGGTATATAAAAATTTAAATTTTTTGTGGTATGTGCAAATTTTGATCGTTGTCTGTAAGTTTTTAAAAAAAAGGCATCTCAGCTGTTTCTTGTCGTTTCAGTCTAGTGTGAGGATTCAATAAGATTCGTCTCATGGGATCCTAGTACCGGGTTGTTCAAAATAAAGTGAGTGGAATATGCTAAATGATATTGGGACAGGCGGCATAGGTTTTTGACGTAGTGAAGGTTTAAATTTATGGGGTTTTTGTAGGGTTTGATTTAATCTCTAAATTTTGACCCATTCTTTAAGAAAAAAAAATTGAGACGAGGGTTTCAGAAGGGAACAGATGGTCATTATTTACGGATAAACACAATGTTATTCGTAGTTTGAGGATAGTATCAATGGATTTGAATATATTTGTTATAATGGTATAAAGGATATTGGCCCCCGAATACGGGGGTAAACCCCGGGGGAAATATGGCTGAGTAAAAAGTTATGCTAACTTAAAGGTTCTTCATGAGGTGCATCGGATTAATAAGAAGTAGTAAGGAGGAGGAATTGGCTAAGTTTGTAGAGCATCCTGGGTGATCTGTAAATTTTATAGTTTTTTTATAAAGATCTAGATACAGTAATTGATAAGTATTTAGTTCTTATGAAGACATGCCGAAAGCAAGTTAATAGTAGTCTTTTTTTACGACCCCCATATAACTTCATTAATAAAATTAAAAATGTTGGCTGAAATAAATTTTAAAGTTTGAGCTGGTACGTAAGTGGGGCCCCAAAATTTAAACAAATTTAAAAAATGGCTTCCGTATTATTAAACTACACCCAAGTACCTTCGTACCCATCTAACATCAAATGAAACATATAGTAGTTTTTCCTGAATAACATAATTTTTAATAATTTTGCTTGATTAAATTAGAAATAATTTATAAAGGAAATAGAAGCTGAGATAAAAAAATTTAAAAGACAATGAGAGGATAAGGTGGAAAAGAGGGAGCAATCTCCGAGAAAATTTCCGGAAAAAGACCAAGCCCGGAAGGGACTGATTGACAGGGAGCTACGTCGGGGCCCGTTTTTGGGAATCCTCCCGGCACTGTTCCATCCCCCCCATGATTCGGGGGCACTGCTTCCCCTATATCTAAGTCGCCATTTATACACTAGCGAAATTCCCAAAAATTAAAAATTAAATGGGACAAAAGGGAAAAAATTTTTACATACGCGCTTCACAAACAACATATATCTGGTGCGCAAACGAGAAATTTACATTCCCCTCTTATTAAAATCGATATAAAAACTTTAAAAAAATTAACTTAGGGGTATATAAATATTTAGTAAACAACTGAATTTCGATGAAGCCTTTATTTTAGACTAAATATTCTGAAAAAAGGTGCCGCAACACGATAAAAACCAAGATCAAATTTACAAATGGACCAGCAAAATCTACGTAATGTTTGCAAGAATACACATCAGACTGAATCAATCCTCAAGGCAAATTTTATATAACAAAAAAAGAAAATACATAGATATGATTAAAAAAAATTCAGATTTTTTTTTTACATATTTTTTTATTTTACAACTGTATTTATACATCAAGTAAATGTGAGGGGAAAAATTTAAAATGACATGAAAACGTGTAAGACCTACTCATACGCTGGCAGCACTCTAAAATATTTAGACTAGAAGGTCCGACAGCATCCTTTCCAGACGCCCCTTGAGGATATCATTTTTGGGACTGAAAGGGTTGGTACGGAAGAATTCGATTGTTTTGTGGACCCCTCTCTTTGCTCCGACATCCACATCCCTTTGGGGCATATAACTGAGTATTTTAAAATTTAAGTGGATAATTTGAGCTTTTTGTCCAGTAAGTGTTGAAGTACCGAAAACGTCGAGCAGTTTTTTTCGTTTCAGTCTTGAATAGAGATTGCACGTTAGACGTTTGCAAGGTGGAGCCCCTAGTATCGAATCTGTTTAGCAGGGGCTAGTGTAAATTAAAGGATACTTTAGGGCAGGAAGTCTTTGGATTGATTAAAAGTGGATCAGTGGATTTGTTAGATTGAATTTTAATCCTTCGATTCTGTCTCCAACTTCCTAGGCCTCGTATTGGGATTATAGATTGTGAAGGGCTGTAACTGGATCATTATCTACTGATAGCACACTCGTGCCATCCACATAGTAAAAGGAAAGTGTTAGGATGGGTTGGGATATCAGATAGATTGTATAAAGTACGGGTCCTAGGATGCTGCCTTGAGGACACCCAGCAGATTGAGAAAAAGGGAGGAATAGAAACTAAGAACTATCAGGGGTAGGACTGGATAGTAAGAAATGTGTAAGAGGGGGGGATTTACAGAGTTTGTAAAGTAATCCCGGGTTTCCAGACTCGTTTAAAGTTCCGTTCGTTTTAAGTCCGGGTGGGGGTCAGTAAATAAAACAACTAAATCATTTTAACTATTTATTTTGTTAACACCCACTCAAGCTATTTAATTTTTTTTACTTTACAGATAACCATCCGGATGATTCATTCCTGTATTTCCCCAAAAAATTTATGTCAAAAAGACATTTATTTTCAATTAAATGATCCAACTGTTAAATACAAAAAACCTTAATTTTATCCGGTTTAATATTGAGGATGTATAGTCGACTGTAGAAACTATTATAGGTGGAATAGTCAGGAACCTAAGGCCCACAAATTTTAACAATATCCTGACTATCAGCCAATTTTAGAAGAATGCCTTTCTTATAGGACAGGTTTTTAAACAAATTTGGGCTTATACCTAATAATCCTTCATACTCTCCGATAATGAAAACATCTCGGTGCTGTTCAGGTTTCTTAAGAGACACCTACTATTTAATAAATATAGTCTTTTAATTTAACTTATTTTTATTTTATTTATTTTTTTAATTATTTATTTATTTTTTTACTATTTTATCTAATTATTATACGCCTAGTTTATTAGTTTTTGATTTATTTATACGTAAAGAGAACTATAGGCATTTTTGACCCCTGGGTTTTTACGCCTCAAAGCCCCAAACAACAACAACCTTTAATTTTGTACTTTCCAAAAGATTAACCATATCATCCTAATGACATTGATAATGGACGGCTAAATGTACAATTGGACCCAATTTGATGACTAAATAAAGGATAAAAGATAAAAACATTTTTAAGCGTATTTTGTGTTTTTTTTTATATATACAATTGTTATATGTACAATTGTTTATAAGAGCAGTAATGCAGACATATAATATACCGATGGAAAGAAAAAGATTTTAGAACAAATATTATCTGATACACAGAGTTGTAAAAGGTAATGCAAAGAGACGAATGGTGAATGAATTTATTACTGATGAACAATTTAATATAGTTATATTACTTAACCAAAACCATATGTTTCCAACGAAAATGAATACACGTTTTATTTCTTCTTTCAGTGGCGCGACAGGCCGTGTAGGCCCTGGGGCCCCGCGGTGTAAACTCCTCCGTGTTTACACTCACGTTTCATGATGCTATTTTTAGTGTAGGGTCATCACTCCCTACGACTAATTTTGTGAGTGGCCACCCTTTGGCTGACGGTTCTCCATACCCGGGGGAGCGGTTGTGTGTGAATCTCCATTTTTTTACATCCTTATAAAAGCCCCGCCGGGGCTGGATTCGAACTCAGAACCTGTAGCTTGAGAAAGTACGCGCTAGCCACTCAGCTATGGGCTCCACGTTTTATTAAATTCAACTTCAAATATTTTTCTAATTGAAGTATATTTAATAGTTTTTAAATTTGATTTTAACAATTGAGGTAAGTGAAAGTCGTGTGTTGCCCGCACCAGATTTTTTTAAATCATTGCCTTCCATTTTCTCTCATTATCTCTGCGTACTTTTGTTTCCTTCTATTTTACTCACTCGACTCCTTATTTATAATTTTGTTTCCAACAAAAACCTTGATTTCCTTCAGTATTTTCTTTTATTTCCTCTGTTCAAAAATTCCTGGTACGTTATTCGTATTCTTTCCTTCATCTTCTTGTGTATTTTCCTGAGCTTATGTATTCTCGGATTTCTTGGATGTTTCCTTGTTTAGTATTTCCATGGTCATTATTACCATACTTCCTGGAAATTTCAGATCTCAGATCCTTATTTCCGTTGCGGGGTCCTTTGTGTCTTTGTAAATTTCTTAGTTGGGTCTTATCTTTTATCCTTTTGCGTCTCTTTAAGGAAATGGATCCTTTAAATATGAAATAAAATTTTAAGGAATTTGTAATTAACTGAAGAGAGAAGAGCAAAAATGTTTAAAGCATTTCTTTTTTTACCGAACAAAAGAATAGTAATGTAGATGTTTAATATATAATAAATATTTGAGAAAAAAAAAGTTATTTTATGTAAGAAAAGTTAACGGAGAGTGATGAAAAGCTGATAAAACTAACTGATTGTCGTGTTCTTACCTGTACCATTTTTGGCTAACATAACAGACTTTTATGCCAATTGTCATAGGTTCAAACCCGCAGGTGGTTTTAAAGGGTTCTTTAATGAGAGAAAAAAAATCTTCAGTTATGCCATCCTTGGAGGGAAAGTAAAAAGGTGATCTTGAGCATTGTGCAATGTCAGGTACTCGTTAACGTTTCCCATCCTAATAAAACCTGGATAGGATTTAATAATAAAATAAAAAATATAACTGCCACTGTAGCATCGTCTGATTAGCCACAGTAGCGTAAAATGGCGTTAAATAAATAAACAAACTGACTATGGGTGATAATGATGCAATAGAATTTTAATAGAACACATGTTTGTATGTAACTCAATGTAATTAATTACACGTATTTCACCTTTTTACTTTCACTTACTATATATAGTAAGGGAAAGTATTGCGATCGTGAACATTTTCGAATTCCAGTTTTCAACGGAAATACACGTTTTAGGGTCTCCTGAGTCCAAATAACCCAATCCCGCAAAAAGGTCTGTGTGAGTGTGTGCGTGTGGAAACGAAAAGTCCTATGAAACTGAAATTTTATATTTAAGACAAATATACGCCCGAGACATTACAGAACCTTTTTCATCGAAATGAGCTTACCAGAAGAACCACATTATACCATGAATTTTGCACCTTTTTTAGATTTTCTCACAAAACGGTTCCGATAATTTTGATTAAACCCCTCTAAAATCGATGAAAAATTTAAAATTTGTAAAATCATTCTCTGAATTTACCTTTAATTTTATAGATTCTATTACCTTGTTACCACTGATGAAAAACAGGGAAATATATAAATTGAATATATTCGATACCCAACTAAAGGAGAAAACAGAAAAAAATTTTTTTTTTAATTCAATTTTTCGTTTTTGAACATAAGAACAGTAATATTCATGTATGATATACCGTTGGAAAGCTAAAGATTTTAGAAAACAATTTATCTCATACACAAGCTTTAAAATATTAACAGAGAGTGATGAAAAGCCAATAAAAGTAAGTGATTATTTTATATAATAGTAAAACACATGTATATATAGAAATTCTATTTAACTAATTCTTTAGTGGTTTCACTCATTTTTATCTTTTGCTGTACTTAAAAATTCTTTAATCGATTCTAAAAACTGAGGTAAGTGAAAGTCGTGTGATGCCAGCACCAGATTTTTCCTATTATTTCATGTTTTAAATATTTTGTCGTGTTATAAGTTCGGGATATTTTTACTGGTGATTTCAATAAAAACTTCAGATTCTTGTAAATATTTTTAATCAGTATATATGACAATTTTCGTTTCTGAAACCCGGGAAGCCATTTAACGTCCCGTTCTTTCTCCTAAGACATCATCGCCCTACACACTGCAAATTTAGTTAATAGTTTGTGCAGTGAAATTTCCTTTAAAAAAATAAAAAATCGTTAAATGACGAAAATATTTTCTTTTTCTTCCATTTCAATAATAATAATAGGCTTACCGAACCCGAAGGTTCGATGCCGATACCACTAAACACTGCCTGCACATACTCGTCCAATGTTCACCGTTCAAGCCCAAGCCCCCGAGCTCAGCATTAACGCCAATCCTCCCCTCGAAGCTTCGGCCTACCTTCGGACGCCTACCAGTCGGATCATCAAATACCAGTTATCTCGAAATCCGTTCCTCACTAAGCCTAACAACGTTTCTCGCCCATTTGAGTCTCCACGATGCTATCAACTCAAATTATATTCACAGGGGACAACCTAATTTATATCTTGCGCCATGATTCCCCTGAAGCAGTTTCCCCCCCCGGAGACACGAACGGGGGACTAGTTTACCTCCGGATAATGAGCGTTTTACCTCAGAGTAGTCCATGACTATTGGTGGTATTATGGAACTAAAATATGTGAGTGAGCGTTCAAACCCACGTCACAAGCCTTGATTGGGGCTCTCACTGTTGGTCACCGAGTCCATCGGACTTAGCCGGGAGGAGATTCCGAGGAATCCCACCGACCATCCCTGATATATGTGGCAACTAAATAGATCATATGTTTTAAGTAAGATCAAAATATTCTAAGTGTTTAATAAGATCAGGGTGTGAGTGCTTGTTGGTAAAAGTGTGGATCAAAGATGTTGTAATGTTGGTTATAGGTTAATGAAAAGAATTTATGAATTAGTACTTAGTTTAATTCAAGAATTAAGGAGAAGTAATATTAAACGATCCCCATATCAACCATCCCCTGGGACGCTCCCCATACGCCGTAATAGATACTCGCGAGTTCTTCCATTTTAAGCAAACAAAATACCGCTTAAAGATAAGGAATATCGGGGAAACCCAAAGGGGTCACTGCAGCAGGATGGATTGCATAACTGCCTTCTATGTCAAAGGTCATGGGTTTTAATCCGCGGTGGTCCTAGGACTTTTTAATAGGAGTAAAAAATCCTTAGTTATTACATCCTTCAGAGGAGACGTAAAAAGGTAGTTCTGAGCCTGTCCGTTGTCAGGGACTCCTTAAAGATCCCTATCCTAATAAAACCTGGATAGGCAAAATTTAGGACTCCTACGGTAGCATCGTCCGATTAGCCACAGTAGCATATGGTGACGTTAAGTAAAAAAACTAATAGATAAAAACACCTTAACTAATTCTTTATTGGTCAAGTAAACATGATTTTAAAACATAGAGATGATGAAATTAAAATTTTAAAAAACGCAACCAACTTATTTAACAGCCCAATATTTTAGTTTACGTTTCGTTTTTTCTCTAATTTTAAATTATTTAAATATTAATTTACTTGTAGAACTGTATTCTCAACGATAATTAGTTGACATTCACTTAATTGGAGATAATGGAGGGTATAATTGACAACCGACCCCTTTTCTAAACAAACTGGGTAGAGACACCGATATCCACAAAATGCAGAGCGGGGTAATGTTAATATTTGACCAAGCCCGGGGAGTATACACACAGCCCACGGCATACGCACCTGTGCAATGTATAATCAGGTCTCTGACCTCACCTGTGTGTGTATACAAAGTTTATTTCGGTGGCCTGTTTTTTAGATTGCGTTCTGGGAAATATTTCAGCCGTGGGCGGAAGCACCGGAATTTATTGAACTGTTAGAGTTTCCGTTTACTAAACACTTAAATATAAATGAAATATTTAGTTATGGTTCGAGAGACCTAAATTTTAGAAATCTAAAAAACTTGAAGATACTTTAGAGGAAGAAAATTTAACATGTCTGCATTTAAGCCCCATCAGACAAATTCAATCTGAAAAAAACCTACATAATATCAAAGCCCATTAAATTTTACATCCATATAGCGAGTTTAATAAAAATTGTTAGAGCTATTTTTGATTAAAATCGAAAAAAGGGCTAAATGCATAGAAAAACGTAGAACTTCCGGTCAGCTGATTTTAGAACTCCCTATATCGATGTAAACTTTTATAAGCTTTAATATCATGTAGGTTTCATTCTGATTTAAAATAGTAAGAGAGGGCTCAAACGCCAATATTTTAAATTTTTTTTCCTCTAAATTATCTTTAATTCTGTAGATTTTATAAAAGTAATTATATTACCTTGTGAGCATTGATAATTAACAGCTAAATATTTAAGTTGAGATAAATTAATTAACAACGAAAGGAGAAAACTGAAAAAAAAAAATTGTTTTGCATTTTTTTGTTTTTGAACAGAAGAACAGTAATATAGATGTATAATATACCGTCGAAA
>CM041294.1:170967969-171056624 GCA_023052935.1 Piezodorus guildinii | reverse complement strand
CAACAAAGACAAACATAGACCTGACTCTTATAGACCTATTGGCCTTCTTCCGGTATGTTTTAAAATATTTGAAAAACTCTTGCATGAACGCATTATTAACATACTGACAGACCAAGACATATTACCAGATCACCTATTCGGATTTCGATCTTCTCATTCCACAACACAACAGCTAGGGTGTGGCATCAGGGTCTTCTTTTTAAACTGAAACCTATTCTTCCTTGCACATATTATTTAGTTCTACAGTATTTTCTTCATGACCGTTTCTTCTCTGTCCGACAGGGTTCAGAGACCTCCTCCATAAAACCAATCTTTGCAGGTGTTCCCCAAGGTTCTATCCTGGCCCCACTTCTCTACTCAATATACACTTATGACTTACCAACAGACCAAAACATCGTAACTGCGACATATGCCAACGACACTGCTATTATTACGAGAAACACATACCCAATACAGACCAGTTTGACATTACAACACCACTTGGACAATGTACAAAACTGGTGTAAGAAATGGAAATTAAAAATTAACCATGACAAGTCGCAACATGTTACATTTACTTTAAGACACGCAACCTGCCCTCCAGTTTATATAGACAACCACCAGATACCACAAACAAATACAGTAACGTACTTGGGACTAATCTTTGACAAAAGATTGACATGGGGCCCAAACGTCAAAACAAAACGCAAAACTTTAAACTTTCGACTCAGATTATTATATTCGATACTACATAAACACTCTAAATTACGCATAAGACAGAAGCTTAACGTATATACTTATTTATTAAAACCTATTTGGACTTAAGCATGCCAAATTTACAGACCTGCTAAAAAGACACACTTTTAAAAAATACAAACCTTTCAATCCAAATTTTTAAGACCGACAACGAACTCACCACCTTATGTTTGAAACGATACTCTTCATACCGACTTACGGATTCCGACTACAACAAACCACATTCGAATGTCGTACAAAAGATTTTACGACCAACTACATGGACACACTAACCAATTTGTTCAAAATATGGCTACAACTGACATCCCTGACATAACTCGGCGTAGACTGAAAAGGAGTTGGATGAGGGACCTCCTAGCCTAAAATAATAGATCCTGTTTGAATGTCAGGAGGATGCACCACTGGGTGCTGTCTCCCTCATGCCTAACCATGCCATGTCTCCTTGTTTATAAAATCCCATTTGCTTATTTTAAACATTTTACAGGTGCAAATAAAATCATTAATAACAAAAAAAAAGTATGCTTTCTAAGTTTATAATTATTTAATAGCATTAAGAAAATATAATATTAGCGACGATGAATAAATTTAAATCAAAACGTTCGTATAAGCCAGCTTACAAGGCTAGAGAAGTTATTACAAGAATCATTAGTATTAATTATGGAAATACAATAACTATTATAGTTAAGAAAGATAAATGACTAATTTCAGGAGGTTTAAGGTAAATTGTAACCTTAAGTAAGTGAAGTAAATCTTTCTGAACTTTTATATTGCAGGTTTAATTTTGAAGATGTAAATAAAAAAAACATTTCTGAAGTTAAGATTTTTTTTTTAATAAATTAAAAATTCAGTTACTTCAAATTCAAATGCACCAGTAAAATCATTAGGCTTAAAATTCAAAAGGTTTAATGAGGAAATAGAGACGTTTTCTCAAAGATATGATTATTTTTAAAACTTAACGAAATCGAGGAAGAGGAAAACAAAGTCTTAATAGTTTTAAGTTCTCTGTCTCCGAATATTTAACAAAAACTCTGAGAATTTTGTTTTACACATCTTACTAATGAAATTCCTTTCAATGAATTACTAGTAACTCTCTCAGAATATATTGATCCTAGTTCTAGAATTCGTGCCAATAGTATAGGTTCATGTCTTGCATTCGACAGGAACATGAAAACATAAATAATTTTAGTCACAATTAAAAATCACTGTTATGTATCAAATACAACAGATGTTTCAATAAAAACAGCTGATATAATTGTGAGAATAATAAAGAGTGATTAAGTAGGTTTTGTTTGTTATTCGTTTAACGTCACTTTTACGCAACTATGGCTAATCGGACGATGCTACGGTGGAAATCATTTTGCCAATCCAGGTTTTGTTAGGATAGGGATCTTTAACGAGTACCTGACATCGCACAGGCTCGGGGCCACCTTTTAACGTTCCCTCCGAAGGACGGCATAACTGAGGGTTTTTTACTCCCATTAAAAAATCCTAGGGCCACCCGCGGTTTTGAACCCGCGACCATTGGCATTGAAAGCTGTTATACTAGCTACTACGCTATGGGTGACCCCTGTGATTATGTAGGGTTTCTAAGTGTATAAACAGTATATATCATTAAGAAGATATACTATCAACCATTGAAATTGGGCATAGAAGGCTGTTACAGTAGCCACTACATAACATTATGGAATGGATGCATCATATATCTTCTGTTCTTTAACCTCAGTATTTTTAAAATGTTACCAATTTTAAGATTTTTATTGTAAATAGTAGCAAAGAATTATACTAGTTAAATTGCTAAATTTGCCTGTGTAGAGTGTGTGATTATTATTTAAAGACAAGGTCTCAAAATATTTAGCATTAAGGCAATTTAAAATTATTTCCCAATGACATCTTCGGACTACCAGTTCATAGAGAATTAAAATTTCTAATAAAAAACAAAACATTGAAATTGGCTTAGAACTATCAGAGAAATAGCGTTTTGAAATTAGCAGTGGTGATATGCCATTTTCCTTTGAATTATTTATTGTTATTAATATTAGCTAACGTCCTATAAACAGTTATACTCTAGTATTGTTGTAATTAAATAATAAACCATTGTGTAATAATTTGCAGCCTTGAGATAATAAACATATTTATAAACACTACAAATATACTTTACAACCCAATGATATTTTTGCATATCATTATGTTCGCCGGAATAGGACTAATTTACTGTTTCAAAGGATATGCCCGATTTTCATATTTTAAGAACTGTTTTAATTGTATTTTTTTTTAAATTCTAAGTTAAAGTCGCCATTCTTGTTGAAAGGATTCTTAACAATTGACATTTATTGTAACCAGGATACGGTAACGAAATCAATTCAATAACGTAATTAGTTTGATTGACTTTGATTAAAAGTTGAAAATTAAAAGTCCTGAAAATTAAAAGCAAACTTTTTTAAGTCAGTGTATGTCATCCCTAAGTGTATATAAAAATTCTTAAATTGATTGGAGGTAATTTATAGTAGTGGGTTGCGAGCAGTAGATTTTTAGATATAATTCGCTTATAAATTGTCCCTAATTTATCTACAATCAACATCATCACTTATTGATTATTATTTATACCTTCTAAACAACAAGTTAAATTGAAAGCGTAAATGACCTCAGTATTTTACGCCCCTAAGTAAAAACAAACATTCCAGAATTTAGTAAAATACAAAACTAAAAACGTGAACAATGGCCTAAAAGGAAGGCATAAGACATACATTACGAAGAGAGTGTCCGCTATCGAGGGATATTATCAGAACTCGGAGGAGGCAGCGTATTGATGCCGGAGTTAAAAACCCTTCAGCCGCGGGCTGGAGTGGCTAGGTCCTCAAAGCCTCCTTTATCAGGCCACGTGCTGAGTGCTCTCCCATCAACAACCAACTTCTTTTCTCAATGCTTTGTTATTCTTCTCAAGGCTGTCTATCTCAACAGCTCTGCAAGGCCGTCTCGAGACTTTAAAACAAAAATTGTCGAGTTATGGTGAAGTATTTTTAAAACACATACTAATTATTATCTTTTAAACAAGATTGAAATAGTATGTCCGTTAACCCTTTATTTAGGAAATTGAAAATTAATACTAGGTCTGAGGGACTTTGATAAATCTCTCACTCTTATTCAATCCTTTTTAGTTTTACAAACTGAAATATGAAATATTTAGGAAGTATTGCGATCGTGAAGATTTTCATCCGATAAGTGTGTGTGTGTCTTTATTATTTTTTTATTTAATTTATTCTAACGTTTTAATTAATGTGGCATAATTTTTATCCTGATTGAAATACTCTGACAATGCTTAAATTTCCTTTCTCTAATGTACCTTTAATTTTGTACACCCTAAAAGATTAAACATATGATCTTATCAGCATTGACAAATAACGGCTTTATATAAAAGTTGAACGACTTTGATGATCGACTAAAGGTTAAAAGAGCATAAATGTTTCATAGATTTAATTTATGTTTTTAATATAGAAAGAATAGTAATATAGACGTATGACCGTTGGAAATAAAAAGATTTTGGAAAAAAACTTATCTTAAACAGAAAGGTGTATAATTAATTTTAAATAAAAATCAGAGCATAAACTTATTAATAATTATTATGCGTTAAGAATTTAATATATTGGGTAGTGTCGCATGAAATGCCCGTTTTCAAGGTAAAGGATTTTTATTAAAAATACGATATGAAAACAAGATAATTTTATTTCAAGTATTTACCTTCTTTTTCTACACATTTTTCCCAACGTGACACCAACTTTTTTATCCCCGAACTGAAAAACTCTGAGCTTTGAAGTGAAACAAAATCTGAAAACGCACTTTTCACTTGATCATTATTTTCAAAAAGTTTTCCTTTGACGAAGTGTCTAAATTCCTGAACAGGTGGTAATCTGTTGGAGACAAGTCGGGAGAATATGGTGGGTGCGGAAGAACTTCGTAGCCCAGTTCTTTCAAGCAAAGAAACGGAGGTCTCAAGTCGTTTCAATTGCTGCCGCTCAGTGAGATCATGAGGTACCCATGTATCGAGCTCTTTTACTTTCCCAATACACTTTAAATGTCTGGAAACGTTAGATGCACTTGCATTTAGTTCATGTGAAACAACCAAATAGTCATATTATTTGATTTCTAAACTATATTTTTCAACAAAACTGAATACAATTATTTATTCAAACTAACTTAAAAATGTTTTCAAAAACTTTAAGTGTATGAAATAATTTTTAAATTTATTTTAAAACAGCTGAGGCAAGTGAAAATAGTTTGTTGCCCGCACCAGATTTTTTTCGTTAGGCGCGACAGGCCGTGGAATCTTCTAACGACTTCACACCGCGATTCTCGATGATGTTATAGAAAAGATAATGATTCCCTACCCCTATCGTTAGCAAGATTGAAAAATTCCTCCAGGGAGTTAACATTACCACTCAAACTCAGTAACATCTCGGCCATTGTGTCTCAGCGCTGAGTGGTCGGTATTCCAGGACTGAGTAGAGAGGATTGCTCTTAACGTGTGTACATATGTACAATTTTAGAGTAAAACTATGTAATATTGGTATCAGATCAGTTATATTCATTGTTATTAGTGTGAGTAAAAAAAACATCACCGTTTTTACTTTCACTTACCCATATATGAAATAAATAGTATGGGAAATTATTGCGATCGTGAAAATTTTTTAACTCCAGCTTTTAATGGAAATACCCTTTTTAATGTCCCCTGAGTCCAGATTACCAAGTCCCGCAAAAAGATCTGTGTGTGTCACTCCCGTACCTATTGTTAGCTAACTTGAAAAAGTCCTACGATTTGAAACTTCGGATATTGTTGGTTTATTTATTTAAAGTCACTTTATGCTATTGTGGCTAATCGGACGATGCTACAGTGGGAGTTCTAAATTTTACCTACCCAGGTTTGATTTGGATAGGGATCTTTAACGAGTACCTGACATCGCGAAAGCTTGGGACCATCTTTTTACGTCCCCCTTCGACGGACAGCAAAAGTTCCTATAACTCCTCTTAATCGCTATAACACCCCATGTCAATTACTAGTTACACCAGTATCGAAGTCAAAACAACATTACAGATTTATCAGGAAGATTAACCTATCAAAATTAAAACAGAGCCACCGGGGTTAGCATAACAGTCAATTATACCTGTAGCAAGGTGGTTAGCATAACAGCCTCCTATGCCTAAGGTCCCGAGTTCAAACCCGCAGGTAGCCCTAGAATTTTTTAATGGGAGTAAAAAATCCTTAGTTATGCTGTCCTTCGGAGGGGACGTTAAAAGGTGGTCCCGAGCCTGTGCGATGTCAGATACTCGTTAAAGATCTCTACCCTAATAAAACCTGGATAAGAAAAATTTAGGACTCCCACTGTAACATCGTACGATTAGCCACATCACCATAAAGGGACGTTAAATAAATAAACAAACAAAACAGAGCCATCAATATTGAAAAAAAAAATCAAAATTAAGTTAGTGACATGGGGTGTCAAGAACTAAATACATTGGAAAAAAATTACCAGTTATTGTCACTCCTGA
This sequence comes from Piezodorus guildinii, assembly GCA_023052935.1. Taxonomy (NCBI): domain Eukaryota; kingdom Metazoa; phylum Arthropoda; class Insecta; order Hemiptera; family Pentatomidae; genus Piezodorus; species Piezodorus guildinii. Next base: position 171,050,348 of record CM041294.1, on the reverse strand, counting down.
ATAATACAATTTAAATTGATTATTTTAATTCAAAATTATGTCGGATTTCAGTTAGCAAACAAGGCTGATCTCGAGGGCTTGGGCTTGAATGGTGAACATTGGACGATTCTGTGTAGGTGGAATTTGGTGGTATCGGCATCGAACCTTCGGGTTCGCTAAGCCTAATATTATTATTATTTTTTTTTCCTGATCATTCCTTCCTCGCCTTTAAAGGCTATACGGGGGTTTCTCGGACCAGGGGGTAAGAATGGGGGATAAATGCCGAGATAAAAGCCCCCTCAGAACCAAGACTCGAACTCGAAATGATTATTCTTCAGAGGTTTATGGTCATCTGTAGGGCCTAGGTCACGCGCGCTAACCACCCCGCCTAAAAAACAAAACAAAATAAACTACTTACCTTTATTTCAAATAATGTAGGAAGAGAGTAGAAACAAATAAATTGAATGAGAATCCTTATGAAAATCAGAAAGTTGTTCCCTTCAACAGGCTACCAACTGAAGCCACGCGATATTAATTTTCTAAGCTGCCCTGTGGTTAGTTTCCTAATGAATTACGTTATAGACGACTTAGAGAACCTTCAAATTAAATTTCGGACTTGTTTCCTTTTAAGTTAAAGTAAAAGTTAAAGTTTGGGGTGTCAATAACTGTCTGGTTTACCATATTTGCCATAAGTGATTTTTTATATTTTATAAATATATTTGTTTAACAAAGTATTCAACTGTATAGAGTTTTAAATCAATTTCTAACTTCCCCCAGGAAGTTGAGAACCAAAGTCTAGCCTAGAGCCTATTCTAAACTCCACAGGCCTTACATAAATATATAAAGGTCAACATATCCTAGACACCAAACACATATTATGGTTGATGGTAATGGATGCAGTCAGTGGCTGCAACACACACTGAAGCCTAATGCACTGCCCACTCTAAAGCACTATTACATCACTCAGTCCATTGACACTTAGTAACATCTCGGCCATTGTATCTCAGCGCTGAGTGGTCGGTGCTCCAGGACTGAGAGGATTGCTTATAATGTATGTACATATTTGGAATTGAATAAAACTTGGTAATATTGTTATTCGATCAGTTGTACTCATTGTTATTGGACTGAATAAAAAATCTGGTGCGGGCAACACACGACTTTCACTTACCTCCATTTTTAAAATCAATGAAAGAATTTTCAAATACAGTTAGAGATAAAAATACGTGGACTTATTAAAGGAATTAATTAAATTGAATTTATATAGAAACATGTGTTTCATGACAAAATCTATTATATTATTATATAAAATAATCAGTTAGTTTTATCTTCATTTCATCACTCTCTATTGTCTTTTAAAAGCTTGAATATAAAATAATATTTTTTCTAAAATCTTTAGCTTTCTAACGGTATATCATACATGTATATTACTGCTCTTATGTTCAAAAACGAAAAAATTGCATTAAAAAAATATTTTTTCTGTTTTCTCCTTTAGTTGGTAATCGAATTTATTCAATTTATATATTTACTAGTTTTTCATCAGCGTTAACAAGATAATATAGTTATTTTTATTGAATCTACAAAAATTAAAGGTACTTCAGAGGAAGAAAATCTAAAATATCGGCATTTAAGCCCTGTCAGACCATTTTAATACAAATGAAACCTAAATGATATTGAAGCCAATTAAACTTTACATTGATATAGCGAGTTTAAACCAAATCGTCGGAACCGTTGTGGAGAAAATCGAAAAAAGGTGCAAAATGCATGGTATAAAGTGCCTCTTCTGGTAAGCTCATTTTGATGAAAAAGGTTTTGTTACGTCTCGGGCGTATAGTTGTCTTAATGATGAAATTTCAGTTTCATAGGACTTACCGTTTACGCCCAGGAGTTACCACACACACACAGACCTTTTTGCGGGACTTAATTATTTGGACTCAGGGGACCCTAAAACGTGCATTTCCGTTGAAAACCGGAATTCGAAAATTTTCAAGATCGCAACACTTTCCCTTACTACATATAGTAAGTGAAAGTAAAAATTACCGGTTTTATTTAACACTAGATATTTATAGACATTTATTTTTCTTTCAGTATCCAACGTTATTGTTATTGTTATCATTGTAAATCCGAATACTATATTAAATTAATTTGTAAACACAATGCCTCCATGTGGGACTCAGTGTTTGTTAGGCATTCATTCGACCAAAATGATACTAAATCACGGAATTCGGGTCGTTTTTAGGCACTGTTGGAAAACAAAAATTTACAGCCGCCGAAACCGCGCGTTTAATTCAAGAAATTGAAGAGGAACCTCACCTAAATAAACGGACTGTTAGGAGTTGTTGAATATGAATTTGTTGTGTCAGATGAGCGTTCTGTTGATTCAGAAGAAAGTTTTGTTCCAGCAAGACAGCTACCGGCCATACACTTCTCGATTTATGAAGCAGAATCATACCGAGATGGATGCCATCGAACTTCTACCGCACCCAACACATAGCCCTCATCTCGCACCATCAGACCACTACCTCTTCAGGGCTACGGCTCATTTCTCTAAGGAGAAAAACTTTTAGTACATTGGAGGAAGTCAAAATCGGAGTAAAAGGAGTTATCAATTCGGCAGACGGCTTCTAGATGGCAAAAAACCATTGATCCTAATGGACTGTACTTTTATGCCAAAGACTTATTTGAGATAAATTAAAGAACAAGTTAATTTGATATCTAAAACGGTCATTTTATTTTTTTTTTTACTAGCCCCCAATAAAATATTGGTCATTAGTAGAAAGAAAATGAAATGGGGAAGCTGGTGCACTTTTTTAGGAGCCAATCAGATGCCAGTATTTGGTCACGTGACCTATGGCGGGAGATTTGAATTTAAATTTCGTCCACGACCTAACCTTAACCACGCTGGTTCGCGCCATCAACCTAACCTAAACCATTAAGCCACGCCCCTTTTTGATCACGTGACCCCTGTTTAAGGGTATTAAGTCTTTATAAAGCATGGGTCTATCTGGCCGCCATATTGTTTTATGACGTCATCATTTACAAATCATGAGTCTACCCGGACGCCATTTTGCTCCCCCACTCCTTCATTAGCTAACCAATCACAGTGCCTAACTTGAGAGTTCCTCCCGGCTAGGTCCGATAGTCAAATTATAATGTGTGCTTTTACGAAACCTTTCAAACTGTGACATAACCTTACTATTGTTTACATTTTTTGAAACCTCCCTTACTGTTACATAACCTTCTCATTGTTTACATTTTCTGAAACCTCCCTAACTATTACATAACCTTCCCATTGTTTACATTTTTGAAAGCTCCCTAACTGTTACATAACCTTCCCATTATTTACATTTTCTGAAACCTTCCTAACCGTCACATAACCTTCCTTATGATTACATTTTCTGAAACCTTCCTAACTGTTACATAACCTTCTCAATGTTTACATTTTCCTCAACCTTCCCAGTGTTTACATTTTCCTCAACCTCCCCATTGTTTACATTTTCGGAAACGTCCCTTACTGTTACAAAACCTTTCCAATGTTTAAATTTTAGCTTCGTATGTGCTTACTTTATGTTCTGAAACTTCCTCTTTGTTTACAAATTCAGAAGCATGTTCAATATTAACATTTTCACTGTTTGTTTACTTTTATTTTCTCCTCACATAGTCGCAGAACACACTCAATTTCTGAAGAATCCGCAAGAGCGCAGCACCCACTCTACATCGTAATGTGTCCACCAGGGTGCATCTCTCCGGAATTTTTTACGTTATCTATTCAATACTTTTTTTTTTATGTAAGTTTTTCAGCAGCCATTTTGTTTTGATGAAGCCAACATTGCTATAATTCAAACAGGTATGAACATGTACAAACAGGTTGGTATCATGTTTAAGCATGTTGATAAGTGAAACGTAAATATGGACTTTGAACCCTCTTAACGGCTTCAATATAAACATCGTAATACTGCTTCTTAATCCTATACAGCATTGAACTTTGATCCTTAATCCTACATTTTAAGTAGCGATAAAAAGTTCCTTAAGCTTTAACGTAAACATGGACTATGAACCTTCTTAGTGGCTTTAATATAAACATCGTTATAGACCTTCTTAATCCTATACAGCTTTGAACTTTGTTCCTTAATCCTATACAGCTTTGAACTTTGATCCTTAATCCTATAGTTTAAGTAGCGATACTGGGTTCCTTAAGCTTTAACGTAAACATGGACTTTGAACCTTCTTAGTGGCTTTAATATAAGCATCGTTATAGGGCTTCTTAATCCTATACAGCTGTGAACTTTGGTCCTTAATCCTACTATTTAAATAGCGATAAAAGGTTCCTTAAGCTCTGAGACTTTTTCTCTTCTTAAGTATATATATAAATATAATGCGGACCTTGTACGTTTTATCTCTTAGTATAGTAAATCCCTAAAGATTTAATCGTAAACAAGATAAATTTAAGACGTCAATATCAACTTTGTACTGATAATTGCTTAAAGTATAAATATTCCTTAAGCTCTGAGACTCTGAACCATTACCCTCTTAAGTATATATATAAATATAATGCGGACCTTGTACGTTTTATCTCTTAGTATAGTAAATCCCTAAACATTTAATAGTAAACAAGCTCAATTTAAGACGTAAACATCAACATTGTACTGAGAATTTATTAATGTACAAATAAACAATAATATAAAACTTTTATCTACTTCGGACGGATATTTATTTTGTTTAAACATAATAATTTCAACATTTTAAATTGTTTTCGCGCCTTATCAGATCGTTTAATACCATTCCCAAGCATTATTTACTTGTAATTAATAATTCTGATCTGTGATTGCACTCACAATTGTCTTAACGATGTCTTCGGGACCGTTCGGCTACTCCCGGCCATCTTCGGTCTTATACCTAACTTCGCTATAATCCGGAGTTCTATCTAAAGAAATAAACAATGATAACGTTAATTCCATCGAAACAACTTCCTTATCTTCTCTGCATCTAAACATTTGCATTGCATAGTACATCGTAAACATTTTATTAATTTTAGTTATCAGCATTATTAGTAAACAAAGTTTTGTACCTTTTTTAGTTCGGCATTAAGCCTTAAGCCTCTTCACCCCGTCAAGGTAAAGGTACATCGAAGAGGTTTTTATTTATTTTTTATTTTACAACGTAATTTTTACTATAAAATGTATAAAAATTAAACGAAAAATTAAAGCTTAATAAAAATCAGAATTCATGAAAACATAAGATATAATCTTCTAACACAATCAAGAATTAAATAAAATTTATGATTATAACAAATAAAATCATCTTTTTTTTTTTTTTTTTTTTTTTAATTTTTTTTGTTAATTTACCATTATTAAATGTATTTAAATTTAATTTTACACCTGAAAATAGAAATTCTTTCCTGTTAGGATGGTCGGCACGGTGTGGCAATATTTAAAACCATTTAATCTTAAATACTAAACAGCAATTTTCATTCTTTTATCATTTTTTCTTTGTGTATTTGAAAGAGAAATATGAGCATGGAATTAACTTTGCTGGGTTATTCTATTCACCTCACATTCACTCACACATTCAGGTTTACAGGTGTTCAAACCATGCCATTGACCTTCATCCAGGGTTTATAGGTGTTCAAACCGTGACAGTGACCCCATTCATTCATGGTGAATAGATTTAAACAATTTTTCATTTACTCATACAGATAAAGCCTTAGTTTTGATACTCTGTACATTTCTCTTTCGAGACATTATGATAAATGAAATGGCTGCCTTGCTGCGAATGCTTAATTAATTTTAAGAGAGCCAAAATCTTCCAAGATCATTACAGAACAAACATATTGCCACTCCATAAACCACCATTTTTTATTTTATTTTTTTCCACAAAACGCTAAATACAAACTAAAATGCTTGTAAACTCGCTTTTTGTTTCTTATTATTAAAAAAAAAAAACTCTTTATATTATTTCAATTCATTTAATTTATAATGCCCATAAGCCAAAGTGTTGATTCCGTCTTCTTGTATGTGTCTTTTATCATCAAAAGGTGACAGAGAAACCTTATTTATTTCGGAACTAAAAATATTATGGAGCTTAGATTGTATCATTTTTATTGGCGTATGCATAATTTCATTTTGAAATAATACTTTTTCATAATCCTTAAAACTAATATATTTTTTTAACGAAGATGTTTTTACGCCTTTAGCACGCTTTTTTACATCGTTTTCCGTCATAATAGCGTACATTTTCGCTCTTAATCCCACATATTTTAAAATTATTTTGGAATTGAGCTCATCTTTGAACTTTCCTAACTTTTTTTTATTTTCTTTAGAATAACATAAATGTGTTTCAGGATAGTCTGAGAAGTCAAAATATTGATTAATTTTTTTCATATCTTCATAGGCATCATCTGTTAAGACCCTATAAATAAAGGAATCTGTATCGGTATACATCATCTTCAAGGTTTTTCCAGAATATTTTGTCATCATTATGTCATAATGAAATTGATACATTACAGTTTTTGATAAGTCTAAAATACACATTCCTATGTATATAGGTTTATTAAACAAGACTTTCGATTTTTCCATGTGAACAGCCACTATATTCTCATTGTAGATTGTACGGTCAATGAAATTTGGTTTAGCAACAAGTTTCATCAACTTTTTACTGTCAGTTACTAGTTGAATATTCTGGCGGTTCCTGATATTTTCCATCGTTTTACCGAAAACTGCATTGTTAAGCAACTTATAAAAATCTTTTTCAAAATTGTTGGATGCTCCTTTCCTTAGCTCAGTATTGTATTCTATATACGATCGTAGCCATGGTGCTTGGTCAAACTTTAGAACACGGTGAATTTTTTCCAATTTTAGCCCATGCTGTAGAGCTTGAATCAAATTTTTATAATGTAAGACGTAGAGATTTCTTTTTCCAAAATGTGTTATTAATTTTTTTGAATTAGCTTTTGCTCCCGGTGGTATCATCGCTTCAGGTAAGAACGGTAAATCATCATGGTAATGATGAAGTTCTTGAGGATAACTGACGTCAATTTCAAATATGTAACCAATTTCGTCATCATCCTTAAGCTTGGATATGTTTATACGTTCCGGATTTTTAACCCATTCAAATCCTCCGTATGGTAAATACATGCTCATCGCTTGTCCATAAAGGTTATTAGCATCTAAATAAATTATATAACTCGATTCTTCGTTTGGATTAAAATTACTCATGTACTTATTATTCGCTTCTGCATACCTGTGTGATACCTGACACAAACCTCCACGAATACCGTGTTCTATCATTAAAACCATATCATAATCCTGTAATAGCTCTATATTCATTTTTGTATATTTTAACATGGCATCAAAGGTCAAACCGGGAACAGTGAAATAATGAGCTGGATCAAGTTTATGCGTCTTGATCATGACATCTCGGAAAGATTCGAAGACGTCACAAAGTAGAAGAACATTAGTCTTAACGTACACATCAGCATAATCTCCCAAAGATTGGCAATTAAAGTGTCCCCATATGTTTTGAGCGTGTTTATAATCTTCTACGCTGATGTCGCTCTCATTCAATTTATTGTAAAAGTCTTCAATTGATGGTAACTCTGTTTCATTGAACTTTTCTTCATTGTCTATATAATCATATGGAAACACACCTTTTCTGGTAACCAATTTTAATTCCTCATCTTTATAATATTTTGATGTCTCCTGGAATTTGTCCAAAGAAAGAGATTTTACAAGATAGTCCAGGCTTCTAGGCATGAATCTGTAAGAATCTATAAACCTCAGTTTCAGTTTACCAACATGCTTTGTGAAGGATATGTATTTTTCTTCACTATTCGGTATTACCTCAACTTCTCCAGGGGTATTTCCCAATTCTCTAACTATAAAATGTGCGTCATAATTGCTCAAGTTGTGCATTATGACAGGTACAAACGAGGGATTAACGCGTTTTAAATTACAATTATTACACGAAGCTCCTAAGTACGTTCCGGTTATATGGCAGTGGTCTCTAACTTTTATGTTGTTTTCTTTAAATTCGTCTTGGCACATGTAACAGGTTTTAGCTTCAGCCCAATTTTTTTCTTCATCCGATGAGATCCGCATTGGTTTGTTCATCTTATAGATTTCTTGAATTTTTTTAGCAATATTGGAAATATACTCCATGAAGTGATAAGCGGCATTGGCCCCCCTATAAACGTACGGTTTTTTTATTGGGACGTCTACTCCCTCGATCCCTTTAACATATACACAAAATGATATCGGATCGTGCCTCTGATATTTAGTCGTGTTCTTTGACGATTCGTTTATAGGAACTAACATCGATTCATAGTCAGCATAGATAACAAACGGTACTTTGCTTTGTCGTTCCACATTTGAAAATCTGATAAAGTGATCTTTCGTCGGCAGCTCTATTCTTACTGGTTTATTTTCAGAGCAGTATATCTTGTGTTCTTCAAGTTTCTCGCTAGCTTTTTTTCCATAGAGGTTGTTAAAATGTGTAAAGCAGCGTTTGCAAATCGTCAATTTATGTTCATATTGGCTGAGTTGAGACACAACTAATCTTTCAAAGTTTTTTATGTAAATATAATGCGAAGTCTTATCATCGGATATAAGTAAAAGATCTCGGTGGTCATTCAATTCTGTTTTACAGACTTTCAGTGGATATATTTTTTCTTTTTCATCCAGCCCATAAACATTGATGGAGACATTATTTGTCTTTTCAAAGTTCCTTATTTCGCTTAGAGATGTCGGGAACGAAACGCAACTAAAGTCATATTTATGTTCTAAATTATCATATTTAGTAACGCGTTGAGCATTCTTTTTCACAAATTTTGCTAAAATGGAATACTTGAAACAATAAATATCATTATTCTGTACATTAATGCAAGCTTTCTTTGATTCTATCGATGGCGGAAGAGGAAGATAGGTGCAGCCCCTTAGTGGCAAATATTTGTTGATTCGTAATCTGATTCCATCAACTCCCCTCAGCTTCCATCCACTTTTTTTAAATTGAGACTCTTCTGCTTCAGTTATAATTTTGTTAAAACTTTTCTCGATAAATTTGTTAAGATCGCTACCTTTAAACACACATTTATTTCGTGTTTTGAATGCTTTATCCGTCTGATCACCAACAGAATTTGTAAAAGTACATTCCAATAGGCAGTTCACTTTCAATGCGCCATGTTCATGTAGTGAATCTCGGATTTTATACACTAAGAGGTTCTTAACACTTTCCAGAAACGAGTTAATATCCATAGAATCGAACGATCTGATGAAGAATGATGCCAATCGGTTTTGAAATGCTGCCTCATACTCAACAAGTCCCTGCTTGTCTGGTACGAGTGCTAAAATGGCATTCTTTTGTGGCTCAGATAATTTTAATTTTTTTATCAACGGTTCCTGGGTACATACATTTTCATGTCTTTTACCGTTATAAATATTTGGAAAAACACCCCCACACCTGGTGCAAGTATAAGTCGAATTACCGTTACAAGATTTTTCATGTCTACGAAGGCTCTTCAAATACTCATACGTATTACCGCAAATGTAACATTTAAACTGACTCATTTTTAAGTGTTAAATTTTAAAATTTCTGAACGAAGATAAATTTAATAATTTATTTATGCACACAACTTACCTTCCGTGAACAAATGGAGAATTATCTACTAGTTTAAAATTAACGGAAACAATTTTTCTATAAAACTTAAATAATATAAAAATATCAATGGCACCAAGAAATTAGGAAATATTTTTAAACTCAGATAGCAGCAACAGCAACAAATCAATGTGTTCTCTTTGAAGTCTGAAGCTAAAATGACAGCAAATACAAATGACAAGTAACTCCTTAACTATCAGCTCCTTAACTATGAGATGGTCAGAAGTGGTTAAGAGTAATCAGGGAGAGTCGGAGAGGTTCACATGTAAGGAAAAGTCGAGTTTATGTTTATGTCCCAATAATTTTTTTTAGACTCACGAGAGGGGGTATAATTGAAGGTGGTGGGGGTAAAATGGAAGGTAGGGGGGGTAAAACTGAAGGTAGTGGGGGTAAAACGGAAGGTGGTGGGGGTAAGCAACAGCTGATAGTTAAGGAGTTACTTGTCATTTGTATTTGCTGTCATTTTAGCTTCAGACTTCAAAGAGAACACATTGATTTGTTGCTGTTGCTGCTATCTGAGTTTAAAAATATTTCCTAATTTCTTGGTGCCATTGATATTTTTATATTATTTAAGTTTTATAGAAAAATTGTTTCCGTTAATTTTAAACTAGTAGATAATTCTCCATTTGTTCACGGAAGGTAAGTTGTGTGCATAAATAAATTATTAAATTTATCTTCGTTCAGAAATTTTAAAATTTAACACTTAAAAATGAGTCAGTTTAAATGTTACATTTGCGGTAATACGTATGGGTATTTGAAGAGCCTTCGTAGACATGAAAAATCTTGTAACGGTAATTCGACTTATACTTGCACCAGGTGTGGGGGTGTTTTTCCAAATATTTATAACGGTAAAAGACATGAAAATGTATGTACCCAGGAACCGTTGATAAAAAAATTAAAATTATCTGAGCCACAAAAGAATGCCATTTTAGCACTCGTACCAGACAAGCAGGGACTTGTTGAGTATGAGACAGCATTTCAAAACCGATTGGCATCATTCTTCATCAGATCGTTCGATTCTATGGATATTAACTCGTTTCTGGAAAGTGTTAAGAACCTCTTAGTGTATAAAATCCGAGATTCACTACATGAACATGGCGCATTGAAAGTGAACTGCCTATTGGAATGTACTTTTACAAATTCTGTTGGTGATCAGACGGATAAAGCATTCAAAACACGAAATAAATGTGTGTTTAAAGGTAGCGATCTTAACAAATTTATCGAGAAAAGTTTTAACAAAATTATAACTGAAGCAGAAGAGTCTCAATTTAAAAAAAGTGGATGGAAGCTGAGGGGAGTTGATGGAATCAGATTACGAATCAACAAAATTTTGCCACTAAGGGGCTGCACCTATCTTCCTCTTCCGCCATCGATAGAATCAAAGAAAGCTTGCATTAATGTACAGAATAATGATATTTATTGTTTCAAGTATTCCATTTTAGCAAAATTTGTGAAAAAGAATGCTCAACGCGTTACTAAATATGATAATTTAGAACATAAATATGACTTTAGTTGCGTTTCGTTCCCGACATCTCTAAGCGAAATAAGGAACTTTGAAAAGACAAATAATGTCTCCATCAATGTTTATGGGCTGGATGAAAAAGAAAAAATATATCCACTGAAAGTCTGTAAAACAGAATTGAATGACCACCGAGATCTTTTACTTATATCCGATGATAAGACTTCGCATTATATTTACATAAAAAACTTTGAAAGATTAGTTGTGTCTCAACTCAGCCAATATGAACATAAATTGACGATTTGCAAACGCTGCTTTACACATTTTAACAACCTCTATGGAAAAAAAGCTAGCGAGAAACTTGAAGAACACAAGATATACTGCTCTGAAAATAAACCAGTAAGAATAGAGCTGCCGACGAAAGATCACTTTATCAGATTTTCAAATGTGGAACGACAAAGCAAAGTACCGTTTGTTATCTATGCTGACTATGAATCGATGTTAGTTCCTATAAACGAATCGTCAAAGAACACGACTAAATATCAGAGGCACGATCCGATATCATTTTGTGTATATGTTAAAGGGATCGAGGGAGTAGACGTCCCAATAAAAAAACCGTACGTTTATAGGGGGGCCAATGCCGCTTATCACTTCATGGAGTATATTTCCAATATTGCTAAAAAAATTCAAGAAATCTATAAGATGAACAAACCAATGCGGATCTCATCGGATGAAGAAAAAAATTGGGCTGAAGCTAAAACCTGTTACATGTGCCAAGACGAATTTAAAGAAAACAACATAAAAGTTAGAGACCACTGCCATATAACCGGAACGTACTTAGGAGCTTCGTGTAATAATTGTAATTTAAAACGCGTTAATCCCTCGTTTGTACCTGTCATAATGCACAACTTGAGCAATTATGACGCACATTTTATAGTTAGAGAATTGGGAAATACCCCTGGAGAAGTTGAGGTAATACCGAATAGTGAAGAAAAATACATATCCTTCACAAAGCATGTTGGTAAACTGAAACTGAGGTTTATAGATTCTTACAGATTCATGCCTAGAAGCCTGGACTATCTTGTAAAATCTCTTTCTTTGGACAAATTCCAGGAGACATCAAAATATTATAAAGATGAGGAATTAAAATTGGTTACCAGAAAAGGTGTGTTTCCATATGATTATATAGACAATGAAGAAAAGTTCAATGAAACAGAGTTACCATCAATTGAAGACTTTTACAATAAATTGAATGAGAGCGACATCAGCGTAGAAGATTATAAACACGCTCAAAACATATGGGGACACTTTAATTGCCAATCTTTGGGAGATTATGCTGATGTGTACGTTAAGACTAATGTTCTTCTACTTTGTGACGTCTTCGAATCTTTCCGAGATGTCATGATCAAGACGCATAAACTTGATCCAGCTCATTATTTCACTGTTCCCGGTTTGACCTTTGATGCCATGTTAAAATATACAAAAATGAATATAGAGCTATTACAGGATTATGATATGGTTTTAATGATAGAACACGGTATTCGTGGAGGTTTGTGTCAGGTATCACACAGGTATGCAGAAGCGAATAATAAGTACATGAGTAATTTTAATCCAAACGAAGAATCGAGTTATATAATTTATTTAGATGCTAATAACCTTTATGGACAAGCGATGAGCATGTATTTACCATACGGAGGATTTGAATGGGTTAAAAATCCGGAACGTATAAACATATCCAAGCTTAAGGATGATGACGAAATTGGTTACATATTTGAAATTGACGTCAGTTATCCTCAAGAACTTCATCATTACCATGATGATTTACCGTTCTTACCTGAAGCGATGATACCACCGGGAGCAAAAGCTAATTCAAAAAAATTAATAACACATTTTGGAAAAAGAAATCTCTACGTCTTACATTATAAAAATTTGATTCAAGCTCTACAGCATGGGCTAAAATTGGAAAAAATTCACCGTGTTCTAAAGTTTGACCAAGCACCATGGCTACGATCGTATATAGAATACAATACTGAGCTAAGGAAAGGAGCATCCAACAATTTTGAAAAAGATTTTTATAAGTTGCTTAACAATGCAGTTTTCGGTAAAACGATGGAAAATATCAGGAACCGCCAGAATATTCAACTAGTAACTGACAGTAAAAAGTTGATGAAACTTGTTGCTAAACCAAATTTCATTGACCGTACAATCTACAATGAGAATATAGTGGCTGTTCACATGGAAAAATCGAAAGTCTTGTTTAATAAACCTATATACATAGGAATGTGTATTTTAGACTTATCAAAAACTGTAATGTATCAATTTCATTATGACATAATGATGACAAAATATTCTGGAAAAACCTTGAAGATGATGTATACCGATACAGATTCCTTTATTTATAGGGTCTTAACAGATGATGCCTATGAAGATATGAAAAAAATTAATCAATATTTTGACTTCTCAGACTATCCTGAAACACATTTATGTTATTCTAAAGAAAATAAAAAAAAGTTAGGAAAGTTCAAAGATGAGCTCAATTCCAAAATAATTTTAAAATATGTGGGATTAAGAGCGAAAATGTACGCTATTATGACGGAAAACGATGTAAAAAAGCGTGCTAAAGGCGTAAAAACATCTTCGTTAAAAAAATATATTAGTTTTAAGGATTATGAAAAAGTATTATTTCAAAATGAAATTATGCATACGCCAATAAAAATGATACAATCTAAGCTCCATAATATTTTTAGTTCCGAAATAAATAAGGTTTCTCTGTCACCTTTTGATGATAAAAGACACATACAAGAAGACGGAATCAATACTTTGGCTTATGGGCATTATAAATTAAATGAATTGAAATAATATAAAGAGTTTTTTTTTTTTAATAATAAGAAACAAAAAGCGAGTTTACAAGCATTTTAGTTTGTATTTAGCGTTTTGTGGAAAAAAATAAAATAAAAAATGGTGGTTTATGGAGTGGCAATATGTTTGTTCTGTAATGATCTTGGAAGATTTTGGCTCTCTTAAAATTAATTAAGCATTCGCAGCAAGGCAGCCATTTCATTTATCATAATGTCTCGAAAGAGAAATGTACAGAGTATCAAAACTAAGGCTTTATCTGTATGAGTAAATGAAAAATTGTTTAAATCTATTCACCATGAATGAATGGGGTCACTGTCACGGTTTAAACACCTATAAACCCTGGATGAAGGTCAATGGCATGGTTTGAACACCTGTAAACCTGAATGTGTGAGTGAATGTGAGGTGAATAGAATAACCCAGCAAAGTTAATTCCATGCTCATATTTCTCTTTCAAATACACAAAGAAAAAATGATAAAAGAATGAAAATTGCTGTTTAGTATTTAAGATTAAATGGTTTTAAATATTGCCACACCGTGCCGACCATCCTAACAGGAAAGAATTTCTATTTTCAGGTGTAAAATTAAATTTAAATACATTTAATAATGGTAAATTAACAAAAAAAATTAAAAAAAAAAAAAAAAAAAAAAAGATGATTTTATTTGTTATAATCATAAATTTTATTTAATTCTCGATTGTGTTAGAAGATTATATCTTATGTTTTCATGAATTCTGATTTTTATTAAGCTTTAATTTTTCGTTTAATTTTTATACATTTTATAGTAAAAATTACGTTGTAAAATAAAAAATAAATAAAAACCTCTTCGATGTACCTTTACCTTGACGGGGTGAAGAGGCTTAAGGCTTAATGCCGAACTAAAAAAGGTACAAAACTTTGTTTACTAATAATGCTGATAACTAAAATTAATAAAATGTTTACGATGTACTATGCAATGCAAATGTTTAGATGCAGAGAAGATAAGGAAGTTGTTTCGATGGAATTAACGTTATCATTGTTTATTTCTTTAGATAGAACTCCGGATTATAGCGAAGTTAGGTATAAGACCGAAGATGGCCGGGAGTAGCCGAACGGTCCCGAAGACATCGTTAAGACAATTGTGAGTGCAATCACAGATCAGAATTATTAATTACAAGTAAATAATGCTTGGGAATGGTATTAAACGATCTGATAAGGCGCGAAAACAATTTAAAATGTTGAAATTATTATGTTTAAACAAAATAAATATCCGTCCGAAGTAGATAAAAGTTTTATATTATTGTTTATTTGTACATTAATAAATTCTCAGTACAATGTTGATGTTTACGTCTTAAATTGAGCTTGTTTACTATTAAATGTTTAGGGATTTACTATACTAAGAGATAAAACGTACAAGGTCCGCATTATATTTATATATATACTTAAGAGGGTAATGGTTCAGAGTCTCAGAGCTTAAGGAATATTTATACTTTAAGCAATTATCAGTACAAAGTTGATATTGACGTCTTAAATTTATCTTGTTTACGATTAAATCTTTAGGGATTTACTATACTAAGAGATAAAACGTACAAGGTCCGCATTATATTTATATATATACTTAAGAAGAGAAAAAGTCTCAGAGCTTAAGGAACCTTTTATCGCTATTTAAATAGTAGGATTAAGGACCAAAGTTCACAGCTGTATAGGATTAAGAAGCCCTATAACGATGCTTATATTAAAGCCACTAAGAAGGTTCAAAGTCCATGTTTTACGTTAAAGCTTAAGGAACCCAGTATCGCTACTTAAACTATAGGATTAAGGATCAAAGTTCAAAGCTGTATAGGATTAAGGAACAAAGTTCAAAGCTGTATAGGATTAAGAAGGTCTATAACGATGTTTATATTAAAGCCACTAAGAAGGTTCATAGTCCATGTTTACGTTAAAGCTTAAGGAACTTTTTATCGCTACTTAAAATGTAGGATTAAGGATCAAAGTTCAATGCTGTATAGGATTAAGAAGCAGTATTACGATGTTTATATTGAAGCCGTTAAGAGGGTTCAAAGTCCATATTTACGTTTCACTTATCAACATGCTTAAACATGATACCAACCTGTTTGTACATGTTCATACCTGTTTGAATTATAGCAATGTTGGCTTCATCAAAACAAAATGGCTGCTGAAAAACTTACATAAAAAAAAAAGTATTGAATAGATAACGTAAAAAATTCCGGAGAGATGCACCCTGGTGGACACATTACGAAGTAGAGTGGGTGCTGCGCTCTTGCGGATTCTTCAGAAATTGAGTGTGTTCTGCGACTATGTGAGGAGAAAATAAAAGTAAACAAACAGTGAAAATGTTAATATTGAACATGCTTCTGAATTTGTAAACAAAGAGGAAGTTTCAGAACATAAAGTAAGCACATACGAAGCTAAAATTTAAACATTGGAAAGGTTTTGTAACAGTAAGGGACGTTTCCGAAAATGTAAACAATGGGGAGGTTGAGGAAAATGTAAACACTGGGAAGGTTGAGGAAAATGTAAACATTGAGAAGGTTATGTAACAGTTAGGAAGGTTTCAGAAAATGTAATCATAAGGAAGGTTATGTGACGGTTAGGAAGGTTTCAGAAAATGTAAATAATGGGAAGGTTATGTAACAGTTAGGGAGCTTTCAAAAATGTAAACAATGGGAAGGTTATGTAATAGTTAGGGAGGTTTCAGAAAATGTAAACAATGAGAAGGTTATGTAACAGTAAGGGAGGTTTCAAAAAATGTAAACAATAGTAAGGTTATGTCACAGTTTGAAAGGTTTCGTAAAAGCACACATTACAATTTGACTATCGGACCTAGCCGGGAGGAACTCTCAAGTTAGGCACTGTGATTGGTTAGCTAATGAAGGAGTGGGGGAGCAAAATGGCGTCCGGGTAGACTCATGATTTGTAAATGATGACGTCATAAAACAATATGGCGGCCGGATAGACCCATGCTTTATAAAGACTTAATACCCTTAAACAGGGGTCACGTGATCAAAAAGGGGCGTGGCTTAATGGTTTAGGTTAGGTTGATGGCGCGAACCAGCGTGGTTAAGGTTAGGTCGTGGACGAAATTTAAATTCAAATCTCCCGCCATAGGTCACGTGACCAAATACTGGCATCTGATTAGCTCCTCAAAAAAGTGCACCAGCTTCCCCATTCCTTATCTACTGTCATTTGATTTCCAAGCTCACGACTATAAGCCCTGATGATACCTGCAATTTAAAGTCGAAACGTTGGTTTTATACAGAATTTTCTTTCAACTTCTTAGTCATCTTTACCGCCATCCGGACAATCTCATCCTTCAAATTAATTACGCAATCAACTATTTAATTTTTATTTGTTTTTACTTCATTTTTCCTGGTTTCGAATGTAGACTGTAGCGGAATATAATTTATTATGTTATTACTTTCACTTACTATATATAGTAAGGAGAAGTATTAAAATCGTGAAAATTTTCGAATTCCAGTTTTCAACGGAAATACACGTTTTAGGGTCCCCTGAGTCCAAATAACCAAGTCCCGCAAAAAGGTCTGTGTGTGTGTGGTAACTCCCGGGCGGAAACGGTAAATCCTATGAAACTGAAATTTCATATTTAAGTTAACTATACGCCCGAGACGTGAAAAAACTTTTTTCATTAAAATGAGCTTACCAGAAGAGGCACTTTATACTATGTATTTTGCACCTTTTTTCGATTTTGTCGAAAACGGTACCGACGATTTTGATTAAACTCGCTATATCGATGTAAAATTTGATCGGCTCTAATATCATGTAGGTTTTATTCTTATTGAAATGGTCTGACAGGGCTTAAATGCTGATATTTTAAAGTACCTTCAATTTTGTAGATTCAATAAAAATAACTATATTATCTTGTTAACGCTGATGAAAAACAGGTAAATATATAAATTGAATAAATTCGATACTCAACTAAAGGAGAAAAGAGAAAAAATATTTTCGTAATGCAATTTTTCGTTTTTGAACACAAGCGCAGTAATATACATGTATGATATACCGTTGGAAAGCTAAAGATTTAAAAAAAATATTATCTCATACACCAGCTTTTAAAAGCTAATATTGGGCTGATGCGAAATTAATGCAGGTTTCCTCTATTGCAATATCTTAATTCCAATTGTGTAAACAAAGCTAATCCTAACATTGATCATTATTATACCAAAACAAACCTTATCTAATACCCTCTCTTTCACCGTGAATTTGTTTAGTAAAATCGTTTCGTTCAGTGTGTTCAAAGGTCTTGAATCGAAAATGTCAAAGTGCGATTTTCGTCAAATTTATTTTTACGAATTTAAATTAGGGCGCAGCGCTGCGCAAACGGCTCGTAATATTCATGAAGTGTGGGGTCAGGGGGCTATTAATGAGTGCACGGTGCAGCGTTGGTTCTAGAAGTTTCGCAGAGGAGATTTCGACCTCGAAGACAAGGAAGGTCGGGGCCGTCATCTTGCTCTGGACAACGACCAGCTGAGGTCAAAAGTGGAAGAAGACCCAATCAAAACCACACGAGAAATGGCGGCGGAACTCAGTGTGAACCAATCCACAGTTGTACGCCACTTGGAAGCAATTGGTAAGGTAAAAAAGTTGGCCAAGTGGGTGACAGTAGTAACGCCAGACCACACGTTGCACAACCAACGCTTCGACGACTGCACGAGTTGGGCTACGAAGTTCTCCAACATCCGCCTTATTCACCTGACCTCTCTCCTACAGACTTCCACTTTTTCAGGCATCTGGACAACTTTTTGAGGGAGAAAAATTTTCAAAACCGGGACGACATGGAAAATTCTTTTCGTGATTTCATTGAGTCCAGGGATTCGGATTTTTTTCTGGTGGAATAAGAAAGCTTGTTGAACGTTGGCAAAAGTGCATTGATTCAGATGGAAATTATTTTGATTAAATATATATGGTTAAAGTAAAGATATGGCGTATTTACAATACCTACTAAAAACCTGCATTAATTTTGCATCAACCCAATAGAAAGTGATGAAAAGAAGATAAAACTAACTGATTATTTTAGATAATAATATAATAGATTTTTAATGAAACACGGGTTTCTATAGAAATTTAATTTAATTAATTCCTTAATAGTATCACGTATATTTATCTCTAACTTTTTTTGAAAATTCTTTCATTGATTTTAAAAATGGAGATAAGTGAAAGTCGTGTGTTGCCCGCACTAGACTTTTTCAGCCTGGGAGCGACCCTAGGGTACGGAGACCCTCCTGGGGCACTTCCAGCCTCAATCGAGTGGGTACCCAAAAAATGAGGGAAAACCTGGCTGCTGAGCGTGATCTCGGCCGAATCATCTCATTCCACGGCCTTTGGCCTAGAAACAGTACGAATCTCTATATGTACTGAGCCCAAAACTCTTCATGGGTTGTAGTGGTACAGGTTTTTTTTTTTTTTTTTTTTTTTTTTTTACATCAAGTGTCTCATAAATGTCTCTTCACATTGTGAGATCATAGGTTTTTGCTGTTATTTAAAGTTTTCATTGAGCAGTATAAAACTCCAAATTTGATTTTCCTCATTAACCGTTGAGTATTTGACTAATGATCATATAAACATTTTTGTTTTATTTGAGGTTTGATATTGGCTTCCACTGTATGACATACATTTTTTTTTCTTATTTTTATAATTCTTGTCACCTTGCGTTCTTGATGTAGGTTTCTTTTTCACTATTTATAAGCTAATTAAATGAAGTAGTTTTTGAGATCACGGAAATTTAAAACCTGGCAATGAAACAGAAGCATTGCCTTGCCTATTATTACTTTTACTGTTTCAACAATTACTTCAAAAGATGTTTTGATCTCTAGTCTGCTTAATGGGGAGCCGGTGGCTGAGTGGCTAGCGCGCTAGTCTCCCACACCAGAGTTGTGAGTTCGAGTCCCAGTCCCAGCGGGACTTTAATAAGAATATAATTAAATGGGGACTCACTCACAGCCCCTCCCCCGGGTGGTGAGACTCGTCAGCCTACTGGTGGCAACTCGCAAAAATAGGCATAAGGAGTGATGACCCTACCCTAAACATTTCATCGAGAAACGTGAGTATATTCTACCAGGAGTCTACACCACGCGGCCAAGGGCCTACACCCTGTCGCGCCAGTGAATAAAATGTTTAATTATTATTTAATAGATGATATGTTTACTGTTTTGTAATCTACAAAATCAAAGGTACTTTGGACAGAAAATTGAAATATCGGGATTTAACATCAGAGACCTTGGGGTATGGTATCAGAAATGGAGAATTAAAATAAATGCCTATAAATCCCAACAAATTACCTTTACCCTTCGTCGAAAACCTATGACACCCTGCCCTACGGTGTCCTTTCATGATATCCCGCTTGTCCCGGTTGAACTGATCCGTTATTTAGGGCTCCTGCTTGACAAACGCCTTACATGGAATCCGCATACAAGACTAAAAAGACAAGAAATTGCACGACGATTTCGGCTACTCCAACACATACTAGACAGACGCTCTAACCTTTCACTTAACTACAAAAGACTCATTTACATGACAATCATGAGGCCTATCTGGACCTACTGAGTTGAGCTTTGGGGCTCTACTAAATTCTTCCCGTATCCAATCCTTACAATCCAAAATCATCTTTACCGCCATCCGGACAATCTCATCCTTCAAATTAATCACGCAATCAACTATTTAATTTTTATTTGTTTTTACTTCATTTTACCTGGGTTAGAATCTAGACTGTAGCGGAATATTATTTATTCTGTTATTTTAGGCTGGGAGCGACCCTAGGGTACGGAGACCCTCCTGGGGCACACCTAGCCTCAATCGAGTGGGTATCCAAAAAATGGGGGAAAACCTAGCGTCTAAGCGTCCGATTTCGGCCGAATCACCTCATTGCACGGCCGTTGGCCTAGAAACAGTACACATCTCTACATGTACTAAGCCCAAAACTCTTCATGGGTTGTAGTGGTACAGGTTTTTTTTTTTTTTTTTTTACTTCTTTTAAGTGTCTCATAAATCTCTCTTCACATTGTGAGATCAGAGGTTTTTGCTGTTATTCAAGGTTTCAATTGAGCAGTATAAAATTCAAAATATCAGAGACAACATCAGAGGGGTATGGTATCAGAAATGGAGAATTAAAATCAATTCCAATAAATCCCAAACACATTACCTTTACCCTTCGTCGAAAACCTATGACATCCTGCCCTACAGAGTCCTTTCATGATATCCCGCTTGTCCCGGTTGAACTGATCCGTTATTTAGGACTCCTGCTTGTCAAACCAGTCCAGACTAAAATTCCGTCCAGACCTGCTTGTCAATCCGCATACCAGACTAAAAAGACAAGAAATTTCACGACGATTTCGGCTACTCCAACACATACTAGACAGACGCTCTAACCTTTCACTTAAGTACAAAAGACTCATTTACATGACAATCATAAGGTCTAGCTGGACCTACGGAGTTGAGCTTTGGGGCTCTACTAAACCATCAAATTCTTCCAGTATCCAATCCTTACAATCCAAAATCCATCGTAAAATCCTCAATGCTCCTTACTTTGTCACTAATAAAATCATTCATAAAGACCTCCATGTTCTATGTATCAATCCTTCAATGACAAACTACAATCCCACTTTAATCCACTAGTTTTAATCCTTGATTTCCCTTCAATTCCTGATAATCCGCCGAAGCGTCTGAAGAGACCTTCTTGTTTAGATTGACTTCTAGAGTGCTGCCAATGGGAAGTTTCTCTTCATGTTTTTCATGTGAACTATCCTTTATCAGCATATTTACTGGATCTATAATAATATATAGTTGTAAATTTCAATAAAATCTACATAAAAAAAAATATATCGGAATTTAAGCATTGTTTCAATTAGAATGAAACCTATATGATATTAAAGTCCATTTTATTTTACATCGATATTGTGAATTTAATCAAAATCGTTAGAATCTGATATTATTTTTGAAATCACTAGTTAAAAACGCTACGAAATAATTATACAACATAATACATACATTATTAATTAGCAATAACTAATCCCCTTGTAAGAACACTTTATAATATAATATTGAGGAGGAGAAGAGCTAAATTATTATATATTCGGACTAAGTGGGTGATGAGCGGAAGGTGATGAAGGAACCTAAGGATGTGGAAGTGATCCTCGTCCAAAGCTGCCTCTCTACTCTACTCCCTACCTCATCTATATACTAACCTATATATATATATATATATATATATAATGACGTACCTATGTCTATACCTAACCTATATACTATTCAATGTAATGAAAACATTTTTATTGTAGTTCATTTTAAGGATTTTTATTAAAAATACGATATGAAAACAAAATAATTTTATTCGAAGTATTTACCTTCTTTTTCTACACATTTTTTCCCAACGAGACACAAACTTTTTTAGCCCTGAAGTTAAAAACTATGAGCTTTGAAGTGAAACAAAATCTGTTTTCCTTTGACGAAGTTGTCTAAATTCCTGAACAGGTCGTAATCTGTTGGAGACAAGTCGGGAGAATATGGTGGGTGCGGAAGAGCTTCGTAGCCCAGTTCTTTCAATTTTTGCACGGTATGTTTTGAAACATGGTCTCTTTCTCTTCGGTGACATCATGAGGTACCCATGTATGGAGCTTTTTTACTTTCCAATACACTTTAAATGTCTGGAAACGGTAGATGCACATGCATTTGGTTGTGCTGAGAGTCCTTTAACTGTTTGGTAGGGGTTTCCTTCTACTGTATGTTTGAGGACATCTTTGTCTATTACGGACGGAGGTCTTCCTCGGGGCAACTTTTCCGTGTCGGTATCCCCAGCTGAAAACTTAGCAAAGCAACGGCGAATGGTCCGTTCATTAACACTTCCTTCCCCAAACGCCTTGTAAATATTTCTAGCGGCCTCAGCTGCTGAATGGCCGAGTTTAAACTCGTACAAATATATTACTCGAAAATCGCGTGTTTCCATGTTCATATTTGGAGGTATACTAAAAAGTGTGTAATTGATTGGGAAGCTAATGTTATAATAAAAAGGTAGAGGATTAGTAACCGTTTACTTTAAATATGTAAACATTCGGAAGAAAACAACACAGACCTCCAAATCCTTTATGTATAATAGAAACTATAAATAAAAACGGAGATTTCATGTGAAACAACCCAATACATACATTGATTTGTACCTGTCAGCAGTATTGTGACAACCAATAGGATAGAATAATAAACAAAATAATGGCATGTGAGGCCTAGGGAAGGACAGAACCCAGCAGCACGTCTTCTCGTCAGGTTTTTAAATGTATGGTGTCCAGAAATTTTAAAATTTTTGAAGTCTTTATTTTATGTCAGAGTGTTAATAAGAAGGCTATCTGTATACGATTAGGGGCCATTAGGAGCGTTCATAGCTTGAGTGAAGTAAGCGAGCTCTTGGAGAGGGCCCAAAAGGGGCTAAATAAGATTATTCATCCCTCTAATTATTTGTCAAATTTGGGACGAATTTTTACTTGAAGACGGCTGCTGACATAGTTCTTAAATTGATTTTTACAACTGAGGTATTATTTATTTGCTCAGCTATATAGGAATTCTCTATTCTCGTTTTCACAGTAAACTACACGGACACGACAATAGACTGATTAAGGACAGGTCAATAGCTGAAATGCCAGTCAGAAGAAGGCTAAAGAGAAGCTGGATGATAGACCTCCTCTGCTAAAACAAAGCCTAGGAAGGGCCCATATTTGAAGAAATATCCTTCCCCATGCCTACAATCTTTGCAGGTATCCACATCACTGTTCACTGTCCGCCTAGTCCTTCCTAATACCAGACATCATCTTTTTATTATTATTATTATTATTATTTTATCCCATTTTCTGGTAGCAACATTTCTGCTGGCATAAGTAAATTGATTAATTAAGCGAAAATACTTGATTGATTTTCATTGTTATTGGAATATTTTATTTTATCAATTATACACATACCTACTTAAACCAATATAAACACACGCTTCACAGATTTATGGCTCAGCAAAAAAAACCTACATACAAAAACTGCAATCGTTCAATAAACAATTTTAAACTTTAAACGGCAACTCCTTGGTAAGTAAACAACAAAACCCTCCATACGGACTTACAACAACCAACAGTTTACTAACATATATGAACTCTATATTTTTGTTTTCACAGTAAACTGAACGGACACGACAATAGATTTATTAACAACATGTCAATAACTGAAATGCCTACTAGTAGAAGGCTAAAGAGAAGCTGGATGAGAGACCTCCTCTACCTAAATTATATCTTAGGAAGGGGTGCTGCTGGGAACGTTCCTTTATAATGCCTACCATGTCTGACAGGTTCGAATGAAGAAATATGAAAATAAAAACAACAAAAAACAAAAAAACAACTTAATAATAATAGGCTTAGCGAACCCGAAGGTTCGATACTGATACCACCATATTCCGTCTACATAGACTCGTCCAATGTTCTCCATTCAAACCCAATCCCACAAGATCAGCCTTAACGCAATCTTCCCATCGACGATTCGGCCTACCTTTCGGACGCCTACCAGTCGGACGGATCAGCAAATACCAACTTTCTCAGAATCCGTTCCTTACCGAGCCCAACAATTTTTGGGTGGGACGCTATCAACTCAATTATATTCACAGGATACAAGTTCCGCAATTCCGCGTTGTGCAACCTTCTAAACTCCCCAGTGCTCTCATCTCTCGTCGGACAAAATATTTTAAGCAGTACCTTATTTTCGAAAACCTTAAGCCGTTGTTCATCCTTCAAATTCTAACCTTTAATTTTTTAGACAGAAGCCGCAAGCTAAGTAATTTAGCAACTGAATAATACCACGAATTTCCCACCATTAACCGAGACTTCATTTCTTCCTGGATTTTAGTTTTTCTTGTTATTATTGAACCTAAATACTTGAATTTATCTACGTGTTCAAAAGTATGCCCTGATCACTAAGACCGCCACTGTTTCCGCTACTAATCATATATTTTGTCTTATCGGTATTTAATTCGAGTCCTATTTCTTTACCGGTTTTTATCACACTTGTATTTAGTTTTATGGTTTCCGTGTCTTCACCTAGAGGTACCGAATCATCGGCATACCCCAAAACCGGAATCTTGTCACCCATAAAAAAAACAACTTATGCAAGTGGAAGTCTTATGTTGCTTGCTCTAGATTTTTCAGTATCTTCTAAGTATAACCATTTAAACAATACGACGATTATATGCCCGTCAATCGTTTTTTCGAGAGTGAAAGGATTGATATTAGGACTTCATATTCCGTTTATTTTTAAATTATTTTTTATTCCATAGATTCCTGATTTTGCCTGGAGTAGATACCATTCCTTTCTTAAGAAAGATACCTCATCTTAATGTAATAATAATAATTATTTATTCTGGGACAAGTCCCTTTAGAATAATACAATATACAATAATGAGAGAATTACTGTCTTAGAGTAAGATTAAAAAAAAAAGAAATATACAATGAATAATAAGTAAAAAAGAAACCATAGGAGATATGACAAAAATAAAAAATATATAAAACAGTAGATATATATCTTCGAAAACTAATGGCTGTAAAAATATTTGTAAAAAAAAAAAATAAGTGATGATGAAAGAATAACATAATTAAATAATTATAATATTTCCGTACATAACCTAGACTAAAAAAATAAAATAAAATTCTTACTTAGTTAACAAAATAAAAAACACTTCTTTAACTTTTTCTATTTACATATTTTCATTATCATTCACGATTGTTTGGAAATTGAATGGACAGGAGGTAATGGAATTTAAAAGTGGGAAGGGTGGTAGAATTACGGATATCGGAAGGAATAGAGTTCCATATGGAAGAGGATCGGATTATGAAAGATCTGTCGAAAGCTGCTCGACGATACTCAATAAATATATATATATATATATTATATATATATATATATATATATATATATACCTAATTTTGTTTTTTAATAATTCAAATTTACTTTTAGGTAAGTGTATGATTTGTTGTGCGACTTGTGAAGGAGTGAAAAATATAGGAGGTAGTGTTAACTGTAGGAATGTCCAGAGTACTTTTTACAAAGTTTTCATGTTCTGTACTAGGGGAGTCAGTCGGTGGTATAAAACCAGAGGAAAGACGGTCAGCGAAAATTTCAGATATTCTCAATGTGACACAGCTCATGAACCATCTTTATTTTGCAGTGGTACTGACACCTGTCGATGTTTCAACAATTTCTTAGCATGCTTCCACAAGCTTCCATCGTCAGTTATTAGGTTGTTTAAATATGCATCACAGTTAATTCTATTGAATTTTTGTATTTGTCGTTTAAGTTCGTTGTTCAGTCTGTTAAAATTTTGCCTGTCTATTTGTCTGCCGTATCTTACGAGCTCTTCTCTCAGCTGTGATCAAGTCAGTTAGGTATTTTTATTTTTTATTTATTGAGATATAAGTGATGATTAATCAGAAGGAATAGAGTTCCATATGGAAGAGGATCGGATTATGAAAGATCTTTCGAAAACTGCGGTTCGATGGGACGCGCAATATACAAATCAGAAGGCCGCATACGGGTGTTGCGGGAATGGATTGAGGATTTGAATAATAAGAGATCAGATATGTATGATGGATGGTGGGATCGGATAGTTTGATAGAGGAAGGAAGCCAGGAAGTATTATCGACGGTAGGAAGGATAGAGCCACAAGTAGAACAAAATAAGAGTAACTAAAAGGTGGTGACATCTCTATCAGTCAAGGGCTCTGCTCACATCCAACTAGTCGTCCTTTCTGTTTCTTTTTTTTTTTTTTTGCTTCCCCTTTCTGCTTTTCTAGACTCTCCGGAAAGAATGAAACAATGCAACTCAGGTTCTCAATGGCTTCCAGAGTAATTGCGACTAGTGACTATAGAGTGCGCTCAACAACTGGAGCGACTATTGTTTCAATGTCCCATATCAAAGTCTCTCTCTATTTCAAATAGCAACTTTGTTTCGACTAGGCACAATAGTTAAAGGAAGAATAAAATAAGCCAAATGTATTACGTAACCAGTAGTTTTTTAATCAATTAAGAAAGGATTTTTTGATACCTTTAGTCGGTTCGTACAAATGTGATCAAGGGGATATAAATGTAGATATAAATGTCAGATTATATTTTAATAACTTAGAGTAATCATAGGTTCAGATGCAAATCACTACAGCAAAAAGACGAGAGTCCTGCTAGCAAACTGAAAGTCGTCAAAACAAAAGTGGGGCCTTGGTCCTCATCATGTCGCTCAAGCCGCAGAGAGGAAGTTATCCTGGCCAGATTAAGGATTGGCCACA
Organism: Piezodorus guildinii; assembly: GCA_023052935.1. Classification (NCBI taxonomy): domain Eukaryota; kingdom Metazoa; phylum Arthropoda; class Insecta; order Hemiptera; family Pentatomidae; genus Piezodorus; species Piezodorus guildinii. The sequence continues at coordinate 171,023,104 of CM041294.1, read as the reverse complement.
CTAACATGACCCATCTTCATCTCATTACCAAGCAGCCACCTCCTAAGTGCCCACATTGTAACAATATCCTGACTGTCGGCCACATTTTAATACCTAATATATCCTTCATACTCTCCGATAATGAAAACAACATCTCGGCGCTTTTCAGGTTTCTTAAGAGTCAACTACTATTTAATAAAATATAGTCTTAATTTAACTTATCTTTATTTTATTTTTTTTTTTACTATTTTATCTAATTATTATACGCCTAGTTTATTAGTTTTGATCTATTTATTTATTTATACTTAAAGAGAACTACAGGCGTTTATGATCCCTGGGTTTTACGCCTCAAAGCCCCAAACAACAACAACAACAACTACAGCAAAAAGATGTTATTTTAGTCTGGCGAAAACATTAAGAAGCAGTTTATTATCAAGAAATACCAAAACCTGTTTATATAAAATACTGATCCGGAAATTACAAACATAAGAACCTAGAAATGGCGTTTTTCAGGTGCCGACCCAAAAAGCATGCAGGTTTCCGAGAGGAAAATCTTAAGAAGAATGTCCGGCCTAGTAAAAGATAGTCAATAAATATATACCTATTTTTTGTTTTAAACATTTCAAATTTATTAAAAGAGTACAAATATTTTCTTTTGATTATAAATTTTAACACTTTATTGATCTCTTGTATGTTATTAATATTAAATACATTTATATTTATTTCCTTAATACTTCATTTATGTTTTAATTAATATATCACGCACTGCAAGCGGGCAAAATGTTTAATTTACTTCTCTTCTTTCGGAGTCTTGAGACAGGTTAAGGGAGGAATTATAGGTCGACGCAGCACGGACTAGTCTCTATATGCCCTACCACGCCAAGAGAAAATAAGATGTATGTTTGATAACATAAACATATTTTACTAACAATTTAAATCAATTGGTAGTGAAGGGTCACCCATAGCGTAGTGGTTAGCATAACAGCTTGCTATGCCTAAGATTGCGGGTTCAAACCTGCGGATGGCCCTAGGATTTTTTAATGGGAGTAAAATTTCTTAGCTATGCCGTCCTTCGGAGGGGACATTAAAAGGTGGTCCCGAGCCAGTGCGATTTCAGGTAATCGTTAAAGATCCCTATCCTAATTAAACCTGGATATGCAAAATTTAGGACTCTCACTGTAGCATCGTCCGATTAGCCATAGTAGAATAAAAGTGACGTTAATCGAATAAATAATAAACAAAACAATTGGTGGTGTCAACTGTAGTATAGTGCCTAATGGCATAATAGCCTTCTATAACCGAGGTCCCGGGTTCAAACCCGCAGGTGGCTTAAGGAAATTTTTGATAGGAGTAAAAAATCCTTAGTTATGCCGTCCTTCGGACTTGACGTTAAAAGGTGGTCCCGAGCCTGTGCGATGCCAGGTACTAATTAAAGATCCCTTAAATTAACTAATTAAACCTGGATAGGCAATATTTAAGACTCCCACTGCAATACCGTCCGATTAGCCACAGCAGCATAAAATGAATTTAAATACATAAACAAACAAACAAATAAATAATTATGTTTAATTATTTTCTCTTAATTTATCTTTTCGCTCCTATCAGTAGTGGTGTAGTGACCAGCAAATGGGCTAAAATAAGAACATCTAAGACTTCAGAAAAGAGATCTCTCATCCAGCATTTTTTACATAACTGAAGTCTAGTAATGTTTTATAATTAGTCAGACTGTTTTTGGATTAAGGCCCATTAGGAGGGTTTATGACTTCTATCTGAGCGAACTGTTGGAGAAAGATAAAAGGGACTGGAGAAGATGATACAAAACTGTTGGTAAATAAAAAAATCTAGTGCGCGCACCACACGACTGTCACTTACCTCCGTTAGTAAAATCAATTTTAATTGTTCTTGAGAATTTTCATATACAGTTAGAGATAAAAAAAAAATTAATTACATTGGATTTCAATAGAAACATTATTATTGACGACAATCAGTTAGTTTTATCGGCTTTTCATCACTGTTCATAAAATTTTACACTTTTAGGAATAAGATAATATTTTTTCTGAAATCTGCAGCTTTCCAACGGTATATTATACACTATAATCCTTTTTTCATTTAAAAAAAAAAAAAATGGCATAAAATATTATTTTTGCTCTTTTCTCCTTTATTCGGATATCAAATCCGTTCAACTTATAAATTTAACTATTTTTTACTCATGCTAATCAGATGATGTGGTTATTCTTATATGATCTATAAAATAAAATGTACTTTAGAGGAAGAAAATTTATAATATTGGCATTTAAGCCCTATATAGACTATTTCCATAAGAATGCAATCTACATGATATATAAGCCCATTCAATTTTACATCGATATGGCGAGTTTATTTAAAATCGGTAGAGCCGTTTACGAGAATATCATTAAAAAATGCATGGTATAAAGTGGCTCTTCTGGTTGGCTGACTTTGATGGAAATGATACTGCAACATCTCAAGCATAGGCGCTCTTAAAATATAAAATGCCAGTTCTATACAACTTTTTGTTTTCGTGCTAAACTTGACACACAAACAGACGTTTTCCGTTGAAACCTGAAATTCGAAAATTTTCACGACCGCATGCTTTCCCTTACAATATATTTTATAAGTGAAAGTATAAATCTGCGAGAAAGTGTTTTCTTGAATTGTATCATATAACAATTCTATTGCCGTGTCTGTAAACGACATATAAATAATTGAAATGCCTGTTAAAAGAATGGTGAAGAGAAGCTGGCTGAGAGACCTCTGCTAAATTAAAGCCAAGGAAGGGGTACTGCTGGGAACTTTCCTTCCACATGCTTATCATGTCTACTGCTTACGATTTATATAGCACGCTTGTGCGAATGAAAATATGAATAAAAAAAATGGAGCCTTCACATAATTAATTAGCCTTATCAAGAAAACCGACTCAAAATTAATATCTTTAATATATTATAAAATTATTGGGTTGTTTCTTTATAGTTTCTGAAATACATAAAGGATTTTGCAGGTCTCTGTTGTTTTCTTCCGAATGTCTCAGGTCTCTGTTCCGAGTAATATTTTCGTACGAGTTTAAACTCGGCAATTCAACAGCTGAGGCCTCTAGAAATATTTGCAAGGCGTTTGGGGAAAGGAGTATTAATGAACGAACCATTCACCGGTGGTTTGCTAAGTTTTCAGCTGGGGGTACCGACTTGAAAAACTTGCCCCGAGGAAGACCTCCGTCCGTAATAGACAACGATGTCCTCAAACATACAATAGAAGAAAACCCCTACCAAACAGTTAAAGGACTCTCAGCACAACTAAATGCAAGTGCATCTACCGTTCTCAGACATTTAAAGTGTAATGAGAAAGTAAAAAAGCTCGATACATGGGTACCTCATGATCTCACTGAGCGGCAGCAAGACCCCATGTTTCAAAACATACCTTACAAAACATACTTTAGAGGAGGTGAGGGCGAAATGACTACAGCCTGGCACTACGGGTTCAAATGGTTCTTTTATTGTTCAGACAGTTGAATAAAATGAAGAATAAAAGAATATAAAAAAAGGAAAGCAATATGAGGAGCACCACTAATCCAGATAGATCAAAAACCACCAGGCAAAGTCCAACCCTCGAAGCACACGGTCTAGGAACCGTTGGAAGGTTTGCGATGCATTCCTGAGACCAAACCACATACGGAGGAACTCGAAGAGGCCGAAAGGTGTGATGACGGCGGTCTTCGGAATATCCTCTTCTGCCACCGGAATCTGGTAATATGCACGGTTAAGGTCCAAGGTTGTGAAGATCTTCTTACCGTGCATATTAACGTTGAAATCCGCCAAGTTGGGCACAGTGCATCTACCGTTCTCAGACATTTAAAGTGTAATGAGAAAGTAAAAAAGCTCGATACATGGGTACCTCATGATCTCACTGAGCGGCAGCAAGACCCCATGTTTCAAAACATACCGTGCAAAAATTGAAAGAACTGGGCTACGAAGTTCTTCCGCACCTACCATAATCTCCCGACTTGTCTCCAACAGATTACCACCTGTTCAGGAATTTAGACAACTTCGTCAAAAGAAAACTTTTTGAAAATGATGATCAAGTGAAAAGTGCGTTTTTAGATTTTGTTTCACTTCAAAGCCCAGAGTTTTTCAGTTCGGGGATAAAAAAGTTGGTGCCACATTGGGAAAAATGTGTTGAAAAAGAAGGTAAATACTTCGAATAAAATCATCTTGTTTTCATATCGTATTTTTATAAAAATCCTTTACTATGATAACGAAAATTTCATGAGAAACAACTCAATATCTTACAAGCAGAACATTATTTTTAATTTAATCTGAAAGCTATAAAGCTAAACGAAACAAATAAATATCTTGTTTACTTAATTGACACTCGAGGTCAGTGGAAGGTAGTTATTTAAGGCGCTTAGTTCTACTGTTACCAGAGTGCTTTTCTGTCGTTCAGGTTTAGTCAATCAGCTGCGCCGTTATGATTCAAAGCCCCTAGTAAAATATCAGGATTTGAAAGGTTAGGTTTTAAAAGGCTAAAAGAATAATAAAATTATGTTTCGATAGACACATGTGTCGAATTAAATAATCCATGATGTTACTACCGACAACAATCAGATAGTTTTATCCGCTTTTTAATACTCTTTATTCCGTTTACTATTGCGTTTATAAGATAATATTTTTCTTAAATCTTTAGCTTTCTAACGGTATATTATTCATCTATATTACTGTTCCTATGTTAAAAAACACAAAAAATTTAATTAAAAAATATATTTTGGCTCTTTTCTCCTTCGTTTGAGTATTGAATTCGTTCAACTTGTATATTTACCCGTTATTTATCCATGATAAAAAGACTGTATGGTTGATATTTTCAAATCTACAAAACTAAAGGTATATTGAAGAAAGGAAATTTAATATATCCACACCAGAGCCCTGCCAGACTATTTCAATGACAATGAAACCTATATCATAATACAGCCCATTAAAATTTATGACGGTAAAGCGATTTAAATCAAAATGGTAAGAGCCATTTCGAGAAAATCGAAAAAATGTGCAAAATGTATGGTATCGGGTTGTGTCACATGAAATGTCCGTTTTCAAGGTAAAGGATTTTTATTAAAAATACGATATGAAAACAAGATAATTGTATTCGAAGTATTTGCCTTCTTTTTTTACACATTTTTCCCAACGTGACACCAACTTTTTTATCCCCGAACTGAAAAACTCTGAGCTTTGAAGTGTAACAAAATCTAAAAACGCACTTTTCACTTGGTCATCATTTTCTAAAAGTTTTCCTTTGACGAAGTTGTCTAAATTCCGGAACAGTTGGTAATCTGTTGGAGACAAGTAGAAAGAATATAGTGGGTGCGGAAGAACTTCGTAGCTCAGTTCTATCAATTTTTGCACGGTATGTTTTGTAACATGCCGCTCAGTGAGATCATGAGGTACCCATGTATCGAGCTTTTTTACTTTCCCAATACACTTTTAATGTCTGGAAACGGTAGATACACTAGCATTTAGTTGTGCTGAGAGTTCTTGAACTGTTTGGTAGGGGTTTCCTTCAACTGTATGTTTGAGGACATCGTGGTCTATTGCGGACGGAGGTCTTCCTCGGGGCAAGTTTTCCACGTCGGTGTCCCCAGCTGAAAACACCTTGCGAATATTTCTAGCGGCCTCAGCTGCTGAATGGCCAAGTTTAAACTCGTACAAAAATATTACTCGAAAATCGCGTGTTTCCATGTTCATATTTGGAGGTATACTAAAAAGTGGGTAATTGATTGGGAAACTAATGTTTATAATACAAAGGTAGAGGATTAGTAACTGTTTACTTTAAATATGTAAACATTGTGAAGAAAACAACCAAGACCTACGTAATCCTTAATGTATTTCAGAAACTATAAAAACGGACATTTCATGTGAAACAACCCAATACTTTAAGGACCGTCTTCATTTCACAGAATATTCGAACCTTAGCACAATATCAATACCAAGTTGGAAAGTTCAGTTGGAATTACTAATTGAGATTAATGGAGGCACTGGCTTCAGGATAATATAACTGTTTCGAAATTTAATAGCGAATAATTGGAACTTCACCTTCTGAGAACTACAGGGGATTCATCGAATGACCAACCTGGTTTCTGTGGACAATGAAACTAACGAGCAGCATTATTAAAGGCTATAACTGGAAAATAATAAAGATAAACATAAAAAAGCATGCGATTTCCTGGTAGATTTGATTATTATTACATTTTATTTAGTTATTTTAATAATGTATTTTATTAATCTATCAAAGAACGATTTGTGATACGAAAAATAAGAGAAAATCTCAAAATTTTGCCGATTTTACGCTGGTGAGAATAGCTATTTCAATTAATATTCAACGCAACCTTTTTACTAAAAAAAACAAAAAAAAAACGCTGTAAACTATTACACAATGGTTTATTATTTCCAAATAACAATATTAGGGTATAACTGTTTATAAGGCTGTTGATAGGCATCTAGGCAAGTTAGACGTGAACTTCTTTATCTCAACTATAACAGATTTTATTTAAAGAGTAGTGTGATGTGTTCCATGTGCAATAAAAAGAAACAGAAAATAAATTCCATTTCCTAGCTGCATGTCCCATTCTGTTTTGAATTTTTTTTATTAAGATATATTACAATTTGTTACAAAACGAACAATAGCAATATTGATATGAGACCACATTCATACAATATATGCAAAAAATAATAATAATAGTCAAATTACATAAAATAGAAAATAAATAAATTCATATATATATATATTATATATACAATAAAATTTTATTACATCATATTTATTACATTATACAATAATAAAGGATTTTCTTCAAAAAATCCTTTATTATTCGTCCTATCCTATTTTGGAATTCCTTGCCTGTATCCATTCGTAAATCCTTATCATTATCCACTTTTAAACACCAACTATTTCTCCATCTCCTAAAGCATCAATCTTCCCAACATATGTAATATTTAAAAGCTATGGATGATAACTATTCATTTTCACAAAATCCATCTTTTATTGTTAAACTGAAGTCTTAAACGACCATACAATTATTATTTATATTGTACTTTTCTTGTTATTCTTAGGGGAATACACGTCCCAGAATAAAATTACTTTTCATTTCATTTCATTAAAATAATAATAAATAAAAAAGCATATGAAATCAAAACAACAACCTATAATAAGATTAATAAAAAGTTGGTTAATAAATAAACATCATACGAACAATATAACTATATGTTTTGAAATTAGAAAAAATTGTTTTCGAAAGACTTCACTAAAAGTTGATGATGTAGTATAATGTCTCAATGGTGATAACTGGGTGTCTGTATACAATTTTTGTAAAATAGCATGGCCTTATAGATATAGGCTTATTTAAAAATTTAATTATAATTAAAAAAAAAACTTTCTAATATGTGATATTAATTGATTATTATTTTTTTTTTTACTGTTGTTTTATTTATATGTTAATACAGTTAGAAGTTGAATAGAATCAGTGAGTGACCTGTTTTTGAATATTATATAATTTGTAAAACTTTACAGATCGGCTCCGGACTGACGGTCTAAAAGACCATAGTTCTACAAATGTTTTTTATATTTATAATATTTGTTTTTTTGTTGTAATTTGCTTAAAGAAATAAAAAACAGTTATCTATTTATCAATAGGCATCTAGGTAATATGAAATGCAATAATACAATGGATCATATCATATCACAACCGCTGATTTCAGAACGTAATATTTAAGATAATTTTTAACCAATTTCAATGATTCTTTTTTTATTTGGTCGAATATTTTTAGTATTTATTTATTTATTAATTAGAAGAAACGGATTTTTTTTATTCGTAATTAGGATTCTACGCATCTTGAAACGTAAGCCCTCAAATTTTGAGGGGGAGGGGGGTTGTTAATTTTTTTATAGTCGATTGTTGCAAAGGTTGATTATTAAAAATAATAAACCAAAAAAGTTATAAAATATTTATCTACTTCACAGGATAATTGAAAGATAATAAATAAAACTTTTAAAACGCTCTTGACTAAATATATGATGAATTCCTTGAGTCTTATTTGGAGTTTTTTTATCATAATGAGAATAATAACAAGCCTACCGAACCCAAAGATTCGATGCCGATATCACCGAATACCGCTCATACATACTCTCCCAATGATCACCTTTCAAGCCCAAGCCACCGAGAACAGCCTTAACGCAATCCTCCCATCGACGTTTCTTACGCCTACCATTTGGTTTAGCAAATACCAACTTTCTTGGAATCCGTTCCTCACCGAGCCCAACAACTTTACACGCCCATTTGAGCCTCCGCGATGCTATCAACTCAATTATATTCACAGGATGCAAGCGCCGCAATTCCGCGTTGTAAAACATCTAAACTCCCCAGTGGCCTCATCTCTCTTTGGGCCAAATACTTTAAGCAGTACCTTATTTTCGAAAACCTTGAGCCATTGTTCATCCTTTAAAGTAAGCAGCCACGTTTCACATCCGTAAAGAACGGTCGGAAGATTAATAGTTTTATAAAGTCTAACCTTTAAGTTTTTAGAATCCTCCCGCATCCAGTCCTTACAATCCAAAATCCTTCACATAATCCTGAATGCTCCTTATTTTGTCACAAATCAACTCCTCTATAATGACCTAAACATCCCATTTGTTGCAGACATAGCCCGTGATAGATACTCTTTCCATTCTAAACTCCCTGCTCATACAAACCCACTTGTCCGCAATTTATCTTCCTCAGATATCCCTGATAACCCTCCAAGGCGACTGAAAAGAAGGTGGCCTCGGGACCTACTGTATTAAAATAGTTAGTGAAGTGCTACCACTGGGAGGTTCTTTCTCAAGACATTTTCATGACTTTTTATATTCATTCTACATATTTACTTATTGTATACTTTAGTACAGTTGTAAATTACTATTAAAAAAAAAAAAGTTTTTAGACAGAAGCCGTGAGTTAAGTAATTTAGCAAGTGAATAACACGCATTTCCCGCCTTTAGCTGGGACTTTATTTTCTCCTGGATTTTGTTTTTTCTAGCTATTATTGAATCTAAATATTTAAAGCCATGAAAATTATATTTCAAGGTCGTTGGTTTAAAATCGCGTGCATAAATATTCATTCTCAAACCGAAGACAGAGATAATTAAGTGAAATGCGAATTTTTGTGATAAATAAACTAGAGTCGGTTGACAATAAATTTATTTTTTGTTTTTATTGAATTTTACAACTGTATATTACATAAATACAATAAGTAAAAGTGATGAATTATAATAAAAGGCTTGTGAAGAAACTTTATTTAAGTAAGTAGATCCCAAGGCCATCTTCTTTTCAATCGCCTCGGAGGGTTGTCAGGAATATGTGAGATTGATAGGTTGCGGACATGAGGGTTTATATGGGTTGGGAGTTTGGATTTAAAAGTGGTATATCTGGTACGAGACGATAAATTACATTAAGAGGGGATCACTTGTAGCTGGGTGGCTAGCGTAACAGCCTCCCATGCTAAAGGTCACGGGTTCAAACCCGCAGGTGGTCCTAGGATTTTTTAATGGGAGTAAAAAATCCTTAGTTACGCCGTCCTTCGGAGGGGACGTTAAAAGGTGGTCCCGAACCTGTGCGGTGTCAGGTACTCGTTAAAGATCCCTATCCTAATAAAACCTAGATAGGCAAAATTTAGGACTCCCACTGTAGCATCGTCCGATTAGCCATAGTAGCATAAAGTGACGTTAAATAAATAAACAAACAAACAATTACATTAAGATAATACTAGGCGATGGGAACGCAAAAATTGGAAGGGAAGAAGTATATAGTCCTGATAGTACAATTTTTCAATAACAATTTTTATTGAGAAAATTTTACAATCTGTCCCAATTTGGACATTAATAGTAGTGCTGAATGATATCAAACATACTACATTCATGATAGTACAATATAAAGCTAAATTAAATCGTGAAATTCAACTGACTAAATAATGTCTAACTATTATTTTGTTTTGTTCATTTAATGCCACACTATGCTTTGATAATAAATCGGACGATGTTACCGGCAGTTCATGTACGTATAGGTTTAATCTGGATAGGAATCTCTAACGACTCCCTGACTTTTCACAGGCACCAGACCACCATTGTACGTCCCCTCCGGCAGGACGGCAGAATCAATGATCGTTTACTCTTTTAAAAAATTCTAGAACCATTGCACTGGGCTTGCACATACAAAAACTGCGATCATTTCAATCCAAAATTTTAATACTCAAAACGACAGCTGGTTGGCACGTAAACAACAGACCCCTACATATGGACTTACAACAACCAACAGTTGACCAACATATACTGTATACGCTGGGCTATCCATGAAAGAACAGTACTTTCAAGTAATAACTCAAAATTATTTGACTGTATAGATTTAAAATATAAAAATAATAGAAGAAAACGACGAATCACAATACTTAAACAGCTATAAAAAATGTAGGAAACAAAATAAACCTAATTAAAATATTGAAGAAATTTGAGAAACAAACTTAACTTAATTAAATGCTGAAAGATTTAAAAAATATAGGTATCAAAATTAAACAGTTTTAAGAATGAGAATTAAGAAATTAAATGTTCCAATAACGGATATAGATAGGTTATATTCACGTAAAGATGTCCAGTTGAGTGTTGAAGAAAACGATCGCAGGGCGGCTCTCCTGTGTTCCAAGGGGGACAATGAGAAGATGAAGAAATACGTTTGCTAACGTTCAAATGTTGAGAGGAGACTTGGGTCTATATACGGCACATCTTCACCGCTCAGACGCTACATTAAGACTCGACTGGCCACGAGACAGCCAAAAAACAATTGAAGTACGATCGTATTTTTTTTTCTTTCTCTTCTATTATTCTTCATTTTTTTGGCAAAAACTTTAAATTGTATTTACAAAGACTATTTTTAAACCACATAAAAAATAAATATTTATACAATAAAATGATCTTATGATAAAAATTATAGAGTTTTTTATTTTCAATTAAAAAGTCATGAAAAACCTTATCAGGCCATAATATATGGCATGAACATATACGAATACTCTATTCTTGTTTTCACAGTAAACTTTACGGACACGATAAATGGCTGATTAACAATATGTCAATAGCTGAAATGCCAGACAGAAGAAGGCTGAAGAGAAGCTGGATGAGGGACCTCCTCTACCTAAATTAAAGCCTAGGCTTGAGGAGCTGTTGGGCACTTTCCTTCCCTCATGCCTACCATGTCTCATCTAACATTTGTACAGCACATTTTCTGATTGTCAGATATCTTCAGAAAGGTGTGAATAAAGATAAAAAGAGGAAAACGAAAATTCCAAAATGTTAATCTCGTAGTAAATTTCCTTTACTGCCTTTGGAAATCGTCTCAAACACTGAGGCAACTATTAAACTACATATCAAATAACACATGGTACAATATATTCTACCATACACCATTAAAATCCTTGTACAGCATAATTCCTGCTTTTTATCTTTAAATCATGTTGTCTATTTCTATGTATTAGAAATAAAATTACTTAGAATTTAATATAGTACAAGAGATCAACACTCACCTGTAAAATAAGAAAAGCATGTTAAAAACAATACAAAATTGTAATTATTGCATAATTATGGTATTATACGTCATACTGTTTTGAAATTATCTATATTACTTTCACTATCTGACATTAAATCTGCCCTTGACATCTAAATTCTACAGACAGACACAATCAGATATCATGGCTTGACATTCGACAGAAGGATGCTTGTATAGCCCACACATCAAGAGCAGACAGACAACGTAAATCAAAAGTATTCACTTGGACAAAAGACTGACCTGGAGTACCCACATTCAACAAAAACGCAAAGAACTCAACAGACGATACGGTCTTTTATCTAGATTACTTGACAGACGCTCTAAATTATCATTAACCAACAAACTAACTCTTTACAAAGTTTTGCTAAAACCAATCTGGACATACGGGATAGAACTGTGGGGCTCTGCCAAACCAACAAGTATCCAAAGAATACAGTCCTTTCAGTCGAAAGTGCTGCGCAAAATAGTGGACGCACCGTTCTACGTAACAAATGACGTTATACATAACGACTTAAACATTCCGACTATTTCAGCCACTGCTACAGAACAATACAATAACTTCCACCAAAGACTAACATACAACACCAACCCTCTTACAGAAACATTAAAATGCTCTACGAATCCTTACAGCTCACCCCGACGACTACGCAGGCGGTGGCCAAGAGATATGCTGATCACTTAACGAACTCTGCTATGATGAGCCGCTGCTTCAACAGTCCACAAATTTGCTTATTGCAAAAGAAATGCAGATGGCAAATTAAATTTTATGTCAAATTTTTTTGTTTTGTAATAAATAATATCTATTCAAAAAATGTTCAAAAACGAAAAATAGCATTAAACAAATATTTTTTCTGTTTTCTCCTTTAGCTGGGTATCGAATTCATTCAATTTATATATTTGCCGTTTTTTCATCAGTAGTAACAAGATAATATGGTTATTTTTTTAAAATCTACAAAATTATAGGCATTTTACAAGAAAAAAAAGTAAAATATTGGCATTTAAGCCCTGTCAGACCATTTATATCCGAATGAAATCTAAATTATATCAAAGCCCATTAAATTTTACATCGATATAGTGAGTTTAATCAAAATCGTCGGAACCGTTTTCGAGAAAATCAAATATAGGTGCTAAATGCATGGTATAAAGTGGCTCTTCTAGTAAGCTCATTTTCATGAAAAAGGTTTTATTAACGTCTCGGGCGTATGTTTGTCTTAAATAACAAATTTCAGTTTCATAGGCCTTACCGTTTCCAACCGGGAGTTACCGCACACACAGACCTTGTTGCGGGACTTGGTTATATGGACTCAGGGGACCCTGAAATGTATATTTCCGTTGAAAACTGGAATTCGAAAATTTCACGATCGCAATACATTCACTTACTATATATAGTGTATATTTCCTTTTTTTTTTCAGATTAAATATGGAATCAAAGTCATGTTAATTTCCCTTACTTTACATTGATTCTGATACCATGATTTTCAACACCAATGAGTATAAAATATAACTAAACATATATTTTTGAACTTTGGAAATGAAAAAAAATGCATGCAATAGTCGGAAATATCAGAAACATTATTTTTATTAAAAATGAGATATAGTTGCAGCTACCCGTGCAGGACCTGACATTGGAACGATAACTTCCAAAAGCTCTGTTATTTTCAAAATGACACGCCTTGGCATGAGATGCTGAACCCGTTCCAACAGCAAACATAGTGTTATGTCACTTCCTATTGTCGCTTAGTTTGTCAGTGAGTGAGTCTGCACTTGAGAGATCCGATAGAGCGAGGTGTGGCGCGGAAATCGCATCGCGTTTTAGTGAGAATAGTGGAAAACTGCTAATCCCTACTTGCCAGAGCTAGCGTTGAACGCGTGCCAAAAAAAGCGTTGTATAGATCTCAATCCTTCGCGATCCGTGCGTTCCTCGTCACATTCTCGCTTTCAGTGAGACATTCATTGCACATTCCAAGATTTATACGAATCGTTACCTATATAACACCCTACAGCATATATTGTACATTGTACAGATTGTGATAAAATTATACATTAGAGTTAAATTAAATTAAATTAAACCTCTAAAAAGATCACTAATTGTAGTCTTCTTCTTAATGTCATTTAATAATTATAATATAAGCCATCTCCAGAAGAGGTAATAGATAGATTAAATGGGCTAGATTGGTTTAAACTTACAGCATACATATCTTTCAAATACAGAAATTTGTTAGTCCAGCCTTTTGATTATTAAATTTTTACAATCAATAAACATAGATCATTATGTTCCTAAAAATTACAATTATCTTTATTTATTGTAATTATTATAAGATAATATATTATATTATCTTTAAAACTGAAAAAAAGGGCAACTCGACAGACAGCTTAATGCCATTGTCTTGTGGGCTTTGATTTCAAAAACAAAATGTGTGTATATATATATATATATATATTGGGTTGATGCAAAATTAATGCAGGTTTTTAGTAGGTATTGTAAATACGCCATATCTTTACTTTAACCATATATATTTAATCAAAATAATTTCCATCTGAATCAATGCACTTTTGCCAACGTTCAACAAGCTTTCTTATTCCACCAGAAAAAAAAATCCGAATCCCTGGACTCAATGAAATCACGAAAAGAATTTTCAATGTCGTCCTGGTTTTAAAAATTTTTCTCCCTCAAAAAGTTGTCCAGATGCCTGAAAAAGTGGAAGTCTGTAGGAGAGAGGTCAGGTGAATAAGGCGGATGTTGGAGAACTTCGTAGCCCAACTCGTGCAGTCGTCGAAGCGTTGGTTGTGCAACGTGTGGTCTGGCGTTATCGTGGAGCAGGATCGGCCCCTTCCGATTCATCAATGCTGGGCAAAGACGTTGCAATTTTTGATTCATGCTGTCAATTTCTTGACAGTACTTGTCAGCAGTTATAGTCTCACCTCGATTGAGAAAGCTTTGACCTCAGCTGGTCGTTGTCCAGAGCAAGATGAAGGCCCCGACCTTCCTTGTCTTCGAGGTCGAAATCTCCTCTGCGAAACTTCTGGAACCAAAGCTGCACCGTGCACTCATTAATAGCCCCCTGACCCCACACTTCATTAATATTACGAGCCGTTTGCGCAGCGCTGCGCCCTAATTTAAATTCGTAAAAATAAATTTGACGAAAATCGCACTTTGACATTTTCGATTCAAGACCTTTGAACACACTGAACAAAACGATTTTACTAAACAAATTCATGGTGAAAGAGAGAGGTATTAGATAAGGTTTGTTTTGGTATAATAATGATCAATGTTAGGATTAGCTTTGTTTACACAATTGGAATTAAGATATTGCAATAGAGGAAACCTGCATTAATTTCGCATCAACCCAATATATATATATATATATATAATATATATATATATATATATATATAATATATATATATATTATTACTGTTTTGCATATTATATAAATAAAGCATTTATTCATTTATTCATTCATTATAATAATTATACAATCAGGAACCATACTTAACCACTCTTTCTTATTCTCACGATTATAACAGCTGTTTTTATTTAAACATGTGTTGTATTTAATATATAACAGTTTTCCCTCCGTGAAAAAAATATCTTAAACAAAACAAACAACATTTTTTTCGTAACACGTCTTGAACATTTTCAGTTTTATGTTTATAGGTTTGACCTGTCTTAGAGTTCTAGTCTTCTTTTTCTTAGACAATGTCGACCATTCCGCTTTCATGTCACCTTCAACAATTAAATTCTTTGATCTGTTAGGGTCAATTTTAATATCACCTAATGCTATCTAAGTTTCTTATTTAATATATAACAGCTACCAGGTTGAAAAAACACGGTAGTAATTGCAAAAATAGTAAAAATATAAACATCACAGCATTGGTGCAACACAGTATACAGTTTAATCACAAATTTGATTTTTAAAAACCAACAATTTTAGAAATAAATAAAAATTATGTCATAAACTTTATATTAGATTAAAAAATGATGTGCTATAGCAAACGTAGTGAGTACCCCTAATATATCAGTGTGCACCGTGCTAAAATAAGTAGGAATGCCCTAATCGTTGGAGGCCAAAGGATGTGTCAGTTAAGATGGATGATTTCCATTGTGTTAATTTTTTATTTCAATGCCATAAATTATTAAATAAATTTCAAATAAAAAAAGATAGTATTTTTACTTTTGCGTGACTGTTAGGTAAATATATATATTTTTGTAACAGGGTATTATTTTTTTTAATACTGATTTTTAATTAGTATATACAACAAAAAAAAAAAAAAAACTTTTGTAATCATAATTTGTTGTATTTGGTGAGTCATGGAGGCCCTCCAAACGTTGATTAGTGATGGCTGTTTATGTAAAATAAACTTTTAATGGAAGATATAGGCACCATCAACGTATTTATTATCAAGGTGTGCTCTTTCGACTAATTATTTTTATTAGAATGGACTTTCTTTCTTTATATATCTTACTTGGCTTATTTCACTGTAAAATAGAGATTAGATCAGAATGTATATAATCAGCTGACCGCTGAGAATTACAGAAACCGCTAGGTGGCGGTTAGTAAAATATAAAATTTAATATCTTTAACAAGTTATTGTCTGCTAACGTATCTATCCCCATGGTAGGTCATCATCTGACCTAAAAAGATACCAAAGAAAATACCAAAGAGTTTATAGTTTATATATATATATATATATATATATATATATATATATATATATATATATATATATATATATGTATGTTATAATTTTCAGTTTGCATACGTATGTATGTGGTCCGTTTGTATCTTTGGAAAAAATACTGCATTTTTTTTTTTGTATAAGGGTAGTTGTTCCCTACAATATTATTTAGCGCTTACCTAAATTAAAGAAATCGCGAATCTCTCTCTCTCTCTCTCTATATATATATATATATATATATACAATACTAGTATATATGACGCTGTAAACATATACACTCCGTCATTATCTAACTAATTTAAATTAATAAAATAAAAAAATTATTGTCCATTGTGACAAACTGTAAGAAGTACGAATAAATAAATAAATAATAAAAAAAAATAATGTATATTACACAGCGATACAAAAAAAGGATTATATGAACATGACTACAATATATATGTTTGTGATAAAAGGCAATTCAGTGAAGACTTAAAGGGTGTTAAAGCATTTGGGGTTCTTCAGCTTCTGTTTAGGGTCATCGTCCTGACTTTTATGTATGTTTTATATTATATATATATATATATATATATATATGTATCAAGCGTTCCATACCACCTTTGGTTTAAATCAATTCATCTGCTTGATTTATTTTGTTGTGCGGCAGTTAGGCGCTTGGATTTTTCCTATTTGTGTTCTATGTTAATATCACTATGAGAATCCACATAAAAATCATCCTTTTTACCCGTTCATCAACGTAAAAAAATGAAATTACCTGTGTAGTAGACTTCTTACAACTTTTGCAGTCGATAACTCAATAAATCCAACTATGAATATAATTTATCTTCTCAAATCTCCTTAGGGGATTGCTAAAATGTAAATAAATCTTCAGGATATGTTATTCTTATTTATTTCAATCACGTTAGATGTCTCAGTAATAATTATATATAATGAAATAATTTCTTGTTACTTATTGATAGTCACAAACCTTTTTTACACCTGATTAGCAACTTTGTCTATAAATACAAATAATAATAAGAGAGCTATATTTTATTTAGGTATTCTTGAAGGTTATTTATGATTTATTTATGTAAGCCATAACTGGTCAATCTTTGGAATGACATCGTATATGATTATAATAATAATAATAATAATCGGCTTACCGAACCCGAAGGTTCGATGCCGATACCACCAAACTTCGCCTGCACAGACTCGTCCAATGTTCACCGGTCAAGCCCAAGCCCCAAAGATCAGCCTTAATGCAATCCTCCCATCGACGTTTCGGCCTACCTTTCGGACGCATACCAATACTAACTTTCTCGGAATCCGTTCCTCACCGACCCAACAACTTTACGCGCTCATTTGAGTCTCCGCGATGCTATCAACTCAATTATATTAACAGGCTACAAACTCCGCAATTCCGCGTTGTACAACCTTCTAAACTCCCTAGTGGCCTCATCTCTCTTCGGACCAAATATTTTACGCAGTACCTTATTTTCGAAAACCTTAAGCCGTTGTTCAATTCTATTCAATAGAATAGAAGAAAACATTTTACTCTAGGACAGGGTCCCTTAAGAACAATTGATATGTAAAATTAAGATATACGATGTGTCTGGCCAAAAGACCAAAGAATTATAATTAATTTTTATTGAGAATGAAATCAGAAAAAAATGGATTAATTGTACAATAAAATAACAGTAAAATAAATAACTTCTTATAGATTAAAGTGTTGAATAAAATAAAATAAAAATTGAAACTGATTCATAATGACTGATCCATTAACTACGTTTAATATAAACAATAAATAATACATTTTCTTTAGGAATCGATATTTGATTTGAAATATCATGCTTGTTAAGCGTCTGTTTGGGATGATATAAGGTACTGGAACAGCTGGGACTTGAATGATGGTAGGGAAAAAGCATGGCGGATATGAGTAGGTCGGGAATTCCAGAGAGCAGTAGAGTTGGACGACTAACGTTAAGGAGCTCTATGTTTTACAGGCACCTTAGGATGTAATACATGAAAGGTATACAATAGACTTTACAAATTTTCAGTTTGAATTAGTGTGTAAAGTCATAAATTAAGTAAGAACGAGAAACGCTAAACATTGGACTAAAACTGTTACATATCATTTGATTTTAAGTCGTTTGAAATTGGAATAAAAAATCTTACAAGTCATAACAGACATGAAAAACGTCACTTTAATGCGTACGTAAAATATTGGAATATTAAACAATACTGTATATGTATACGCTGGGCTATCCGTGAAAGAATAGTACTTCCAAGTGACAACTCAAAATTGAGGGTGGTTCTATTGAAATAAATAAGTGAATTGTATAGATTTAAAAATAATAAGAAGCAAACGACGAATCACAATACATTTAATACACTGAAATACATATAAGGATGATAAGAAACAAATTAACCTAATTATATATAACAAAAACAGCTGTAAGAAAATGTAGGAAACCAAATAAACCTAATTAAAATATTGTAAAAATAGAAGAAACAAACTTCACTTAATTAATGCTCAAAGATGTAAAAAAAAAATAGTTATCAAATTAAACAGTTTCTTGAATAAGAATTAAGAAATTAAAAGTTCCATTAATGGATAAAGATAGGTTATATTCACGTAAAGATGTCCAGTTGATTGTTGAAGAAAACGACCGCAGGGCGGCTTGGACGAAGTTCTCTTGGGTGTTGAAAATGACACAAGGCGGCTCTTCCAAGTTACTAGGGGAACGATAAAAAGATGAAGCAATTCGTTTCCAAACGTTCAAACGTTGAGAGGAATCTTGGGTCTATATACGGCACATCTTCACCGCTCAGACGCTAGCTTAAGACTCAACTGGCACGAGACAGTCAAAAAATAATTGAAGTACGATCGTCTTCTGTCTTTCTCTTCTACTGCTCTCGTTTAAAAACTTTTAATTATATTTAAAATAACTATTTTAAAAAGAAATTAAAAAATAAAGATTAAAACAAAAAAAAAACAAAAAATGATCTTAATATAAATATCATAAAATTTATGAACTTATCATTTTTCGATTGAAAAACTATAAAAATCTTATCAGGCCGTAACATATGGCGTGAACAGAATAAATTAATCATATTAAGTAAATTATTGGCTAGTTAACACTCGATCGAGCTCTAATCTCAAACAAGGTAGAGAACATCGTGGCGTTACAGAAATCGTTTGAAAAGCTTGCTGGCAACCGGCGATCACTATTTATACCTTACTTAAATTACAAAGGCGCTGTATTCAAAAATAGATCTATTGTACTCCAAATAGTATACTCGTCAAAGCTGAAGGGATAATCCCGTTTTTTGGAAAATATATCAAACAGTTCTCGACTTTGAAAGTATGAAAGAAATATCTAGTGCGCGCACAACTTTTACTTAAGTCCGTTTTTGAAATAAATTTAAATATATTTGTATAAAGCTAGAGATGAAATAAAAGTAAAAGTGTTAAATAATCAGTTACATGATTTTCGATAGAAACGTGTGTTTTATAAAATAATCTATTAAATTAATATCTAAAGCAAACAGTTAGTTTTATCGGTGTTTCATCACTCTACATCAGTTTTTGCTCGTTTGCGGATAACATAATATTTTTTCTGAAATATTTAGCTTCCTAACGGTGCACACACGGCAAAATCACCAATTTAGGTGGACAAATGTTAAGTCAAAAGTTTATAATGTTTGAGGGCTTAAACTTTTTATTATTAGTTGGTAAGACGATTAATATTAATACTTCTAGCTATACTGTATAAGTAAATGAGTGAATCTTGAATGAGGAATTATCTTTATTCGATGGTCATTTATTATGTTCAAGGTGTGTGTAGTCCAAAGCCTTTTTGCTTTTATTTAACAATGAACATTGCTGAGACAGGTAAGACATTATATTTTCAAACTCGTTATTGAATATACATTGCAATCTCACCTGTAGAGTTAATTTAGCGATTTGCAAATGTTTGGCCTTATTCAATAACGAAAAACTATATAACCCTCAAGTTAGCCCAAGAATTTGTTTGATCAATCCTTCAGGTCTTTAAACTTTGCGAAGTATTTGTGAAATTTTTTTGCGTATACATACTTTTTTTTAGACAAAACACATCTGAATCAAAAATTTTATTATCTATGATTTGAAAAGTTTCCTAAATGGTTACAATACATTATTAGCAAGTTCCAGCCACTCCGGGACATAATTAGATTTTTCTTATTATTTTTTCTGTATTCTAGGACTTAAAACAAGCAAATAAATTTGAGCACTGTGCGCTCGTCAATCGTATCAAAAAATTAATTACTTTTTATAATTTTTTCTTATATTTTTCCGTTATCTGGGACTTCAAAGGTTAAAATCGACAAGCTTCAGAATCTTGTCCACCTAAATCGGTCTTATTATCCATTGTGCGGTGTGTTATACATCTATATTACTGTTCTTATGTTCAATAACCAACAAATTGCATACAAAAATAGTTTAGGCATTTTATCCATTATTTAGGTATCGAATTTATTCAAGTTATATATTTACACCATTTTTTTACTTTCACTTATTAGCAATCTTAACAAGACGATGTGGTTACTGTTTTTAAATCTACAATATTAAAGCGACTTTGGAGAAAGATAATTTAAAATATCAATTTTTAAGCCCTGCTAGACTATTTTAAACAGAATAGAACACGATATTAAACCCTGTTATATTTTAAATAGATTTAGTGAGGTTCTAAATAAGAAGGTTTATATACAATGTATAAAACAGTTCATCCTCAATTGTATAAGACTTATATGATGAAAATAATACAGCGGTAGAAAATGAAGGATGGAGAGAAAATAATAAATCCTGATAAAATATGAAAGATGAGATAATGCGGGGCATTGATAAAGTATATAGTATAAATATTAGTCAAAGAATAAATAAAGAATTTATTACAATTATTATATATTTTTCATTTTCTATTTAATATTTAACATTTGCTTCACTTCATGTTACCTTATATACTTTTATTAACTACATTCATTCTTCATTTCTTTATTTACTCATGTTTATATAATTATTAATTTCATAATTAGTTTTTTTTATTTTTTTGCTCTTGTGTTTTAATTTTTATTACTGTTTTCTTTCTGTATTTTTTTTTAGATTTAAGTAAATGTTCTAATTGATCAAGTAGGCGTGATACAGGCATGTGAAGAAACTACCCAGTGGTTGCACTTGAGTGTTAATTTAATGTAGTAGGTCGCGAGGCGTCTTTTAAGCCGCCTCGAGGGACTATCAGAAATAGATGATAATGAGAGTTTGCGGACGAGTGGGTTGGAGTGGACGGGTAGTATCTAGTTCGGGCTAGATCTGCGACTAATGGGATATTTAGGTCTTTATGAATTATTTTATTGGTGACAAAGTAAGGGGCTTGTTAAGAATTGAGAAATACTGATTTAGTTTTATATATATGTGTATATATATATATATATATATAATTATATTATATATATATATATATATAATGTATGTTTGTATATATTTGGTAAATATTAAGTTCAGACGCAAGAGGGGGGCACTATTTACCTAAAAGGGATTAAGTGATAGTGACCGCTCGGAGGGAGAGTGCTCTGAGTGACAGGAGAGAAAGGTCGCTTCGCAGTCGCTACTACCCTTGTCGTCTTCGTCGCTCGCCATCGTCGCCCGAAATCGTCCTCGTGACTTTAAGTTAATTAAAGTTACGTTTATAAAGTTAATTTTATTTGTTCTTTGTATTTTTTTTTTGTTTTCCACAATATATGTATTTTACAAAGTTGGAGACATTAATAAATCTCTAACAAATCCTAAACAAGTATAAGAAATTCGGCGACTCACATTTAACGTACGGGTTGAGGCTGCGAGCGAGTGTGCTGTCGCCCCTCTCCCCAACAGGGCGTTTAGGATCTTTCGGAGGATTTTGGATTGCAAGGATTGAATGCGGGAAGGATGGTTTGGTGGATATCCATAACTCAATCCCATATGTCCAAATAAGCCTAATGATGGTAATATAAATTAATTGTTTGTGGTATGTGCAAAATTTTGATCGTTTGTCATGTAAGTGTTATAAAAAAAAGGCATCTACGAGCTGTTTCTTGTCGTTTCAGTCTAGTGTGAGGATTCCAAGTAAGACGTTCGTCTCGATGGAGTCCTAGGTACCGGATCTGTTCAACTAAAGTGATGGGAATATTGCTAAATGATATAGTGGGACAGGCGGGCATAGGTTTTCGACGTAGGGTGAAGGTAATTTGATGGGATTTAGTAGGGTTGATTTTAATTCTCTACTTTTGACACCATTCTTCAATGAAAAAAAAATGTGAGACTGAAGGGTTTCAGAAGCAACAGATGGGTCATTATTTACGGATAACACACATGTGTCATCTGCGTAGGTTGTGAGGATAGTATCAGGATGGATTTGAATATCAGCTGTATATATGGTATAAAGGATTGGGCCCAGAATACTGAGGTACACCGGCGGAAATATGGCTGAGTAAGAAAGGTTATGACTAACTTTAAAGGTTCTATCAGTGAGGTGCGATCGGATTAATAAGAAGTACGTAGGAGAGAGGAATTGGCTAAGTTTGTAGAGCAGTCCTGGGTGATCTGTAAATTTTATAGTTATTTATTAAAGATCTAGATACAGTATATTGATAAGTATTTAGTTCTTATGAAGACATGCCGAAACGCAAGTTAATAGGTAGTCTTTTTACTGATCCACTATATAATCTTCATTAATAAAATATGAAAACATGTTGGCTGAAATAATGTATTAAAGTTAGTAGCTGCGTACGTAAGTGGGTGCCCAAAATTTAAAACAAATTTAAAAAATGGCTTCCGTGATTATTAAACTACACCTAAGTACCTTCGTACCCAGTCTAACAGTGCATAATGAATACATCATAGTAGTTTTTCCTGAATATACATAATTTTCTTAATAATTTATGCTTGGATTAAATTAGAAATAATTTATAAAGGAAATAGAAGCTGAGATAAATAATTTATGAGACAATGAGAGGAGTAAGGTGGAAGAGAGGGAGCAATCTCCGATGAAACATGTTCCGGAAATAGACCAAGCTCCGGAAGTGGACTGATTGACAGGGAGCTACGTCAGGGCCTGTATTGGCACTATCCTCCAGGCACTGCTTCTCATCCCCGCCATAGATATCGGAGGCACTGCTTCCGCTATATCTAAGTCGCCATTTATACATCTTAGCGAAATTCCCAATAATTAAAAGTGTAAATCGGGACAAAAGGTAAGAAATTTTTACATACGCGCTCTCACAAACACACATATATCTGGTGCGCAAACGCAGAACTTTCACATTCCGCTCTTATTAAAATCGATATAAGAACTTTAAAATTAACTTAGGAGTATATAAATAGTTCAGTAATCACACTGAATTTCGATGAGAGCCTTTATTTTAGACTAAATATTCTGAAAATATGGTGCACGCAACACGTATAAAACCAGAGATCAATTCACAACTGGACCAGCTAACTCTACGTAGATGTGTTGCTAAGAATACACATCAGACTGAATCAATCCTCAAGGCAATTTGATATAACAAAAAAATGAAGATACTGATAGATATGTATTAAAAAAAGTTTCAAGATTTTTTTTGACATATTTATTTATATTTACAACTGTATTATATACATCAAGTAAATGTGATGGAAATATTAAACTGACATGAAATACGTGTAGAGACACTACTCATACGCTGGCAGCACTCTAAAAATATTCTAGACTAGAAGGTCTCGACAGCATCCTTTCCAGACGCCTTGGAGGATCATCAGGAATCGTAGAGGAAGAAAGGAAAGAAACTAGTAGATTAAATTGGGAATGGAGTTTGTCATGGAAGGATTGATACCTGGTTCAGGCTAATTCAATAACATATGGAACATTATGGTCTTTATGGATGAGCTTATTCGTGGACAAGTAAGGAGCGTAATTGATTTTGGACTGTAAGGATTGGATACGGTAAGAATTCGATTGTTTTGTGGAGCCCTCTAGCTTTGCTCCGTACATCCACATCAGCCTTATGATGGTCATATAACTGAGTATTTTATAATTAAGTGGATAATTTGAGCGTTTGTCCAGTAAGTGTTGAAGTAGCCGAAAACGTCGAGCAGTTTCTTTTCGTTTCAGTCTTGAATAGAGATTGCACGTTAGACGTTTGTCAAGGTGGAGTCCTAGGTATCGAATCTGTTTAGCAGGGGCTAGTGTCATTAAAGGATACTTTAGGGCAGGAAGTCATTGGATTGATTGAAGTGGATCAGTGGGATTTGTTAGATTGAATTTTAATCCTTCGATTCTGTCTCCATACTTCCTAGGTCTCGTATGTGGGATTATAGATTGTGGAAGGCTGTAACTGGATCATTATCTACTGATAGCACACTCGTGCCATCAGCATAGGTAGAAAGGAAAGTGTTAGGATGGGTTGGGATATCAGATAGATTGTATAAAGTACGGGTCCTAGGATGCTGCCTTGAGGAGCACCAGCAGATTGAGAAAAGGGAGGAATAGAAACTAAGGATCTATCAGCGAGGTAGGACTGGATAGTAAGAAAGTGTGTAAGAGGGAGGAATTTACAGAGTTTGTAAAGTAATCCCGGGTTCCAGACTCGTTTAAAGTTCCGTTCTGTTTGAAGTCCGGGTGGCGGTCAGTAAATAAAACAACTAAATAATTTTAACTATTTATTTTGTGCGTCTTGGGACCCATCCTCTACATCCTTTACACTGCTGATATTCCTACACATCCTGATACCTTTCTGGCAACTTTTGCAGACGACACCGCCATCTTATCATCCAGTTCCAATCCTGAAACAGCATCCTTAAACCTGCAAAGACACCTTTCTCTTATCGAAGACTGGTGTAATGCTTGGCGCATAAAGGTGAACGAAGCCAAATGCAAACACGTAACCTTCACTCTTCGACGAAACTCCTGTCCGCCAGTTTATTTCAACTCATTACCAATTCCTCTCTCAGATACAGTCCGGTATCTTGGCTTACTGTTAGACAAAAGATTGACTTGGAACCCACATACAAGACTTAAAAGACAAGAACTCAACCGACGATTCGGACAGTTATACCGACTACTCAACAGAAAATCTGAACTTACAGCTGACAACAAATTATTAATCTACAAGACAATACTGAAGCCCATTTGGACCTACGGACTTGAATTGTGGGGGACAGCTAAACGTACTAACATCAAACGCATTCAATCCTTTCAATCCAAAGTCCTCCGTACAATAGTAAATGCTCCTTATTATGTCTCCAACTATACCTTGCACCACGACCTTAATGTTCCATTTATTTCAGACCTAATTCCATCCAAATTTTCCAAATTCCACCAGAACCTATTTCATCATCCTAATCCTCTAGCTCAATCCCTATCCAGCTCCACTCATCCATACAACCCACCTAGAAGGTTGAAACGGCAGTGGCCCCGCGACCTGTTGTAAATATATTGGAGTTCTAGCACTGGCTAGATTCTCCACTCAATGTGATGTACGTATGAGTGTGTGTATGTGTATATAGGTATAAATGAATTCTTGACTATTGTATTGATTCATTATTGTGTATATATTTTATTGTAATTTTATTCCGTGTAAATATTGTATGAATGTAGTATGTATGATATCTTTCAGCACTACTATTAATGTCCAAATTGGGACAGATTGTAATTTTACTGAATAAAAATTGTTGTTGTTGATATAAATATTTATTTTGTTAGACACCCACTCAAGCTATTTAATTTTTTACTTTACAGATAACCATCCGGACTGATTCATTCCTGTAGTTCCCAAAATTTATGTCAAAAAGACATTTATTTTCAATTAAATGATCCAACTGTTAAATACAAAAAACCTTAATTTTATCCGGTTTAATATTGAGGATGTATAGTCGACTGTAGAAACTATTATAGGTGGAATAGTCAGGAACCTAAGTGCCCACATTGTAACAATATCCTGACTATCAGCCACATTTTAGAAGAATGCCTTTCTTATAGGACAGGTTTAAACAAATTTGGGCTTATACCTAATATATCCTTCATACTCTCCGATAATGAAAACATCTCGGTGCTGTTCAGGTTTCTTAAGAGACACCTACTATTTAATAAAATATAGTCTTTTAATTTAACTTATTTTTATTTTATTTATTTTTTTAATTATTTATTTATTTTTTTACTATTTTATCTAATTATTATACGCCTAGTTTATTAGTTTTGATTTATTTATACGTAAAGAGAACTATAGGCATTTATGACCCCTGGGTTTTACGCCTCAAAGCCCCAAACAACAACAACCTTTAATTTTGTACTTTCCAAAAGATTAACCATATCATCCTAATGACATTGATAATGGACGGCTAAATGTACTAATTGGACGAATTTGATGACTAAATAAAGGATAAAAGATATAAAACATTTTTAAGCGTATTTTGGTTTTTTTTTATATATACAATTGTTATATGTACAATTGTTTATAAGAGCAGTAATGCAGACATATAATATACCGATGGAAAGAAAAAGATTTTAGAACAAATATTATCTGATACACAGAGTTGTAAAAGGTAATGCAAAGAGACGAATGGTGAATGAATTTATTACTGATGAACAATTTAATATAGTTATATTACTTAACCAAAACCATATGTTTCCAACGAAAATGAATACACGTTTTATTTCTTCTTTCGGTGGCGCGACAGGCCGTGTAGGCCCTGGGCCTCGCGGTGTAAACTCCTCCGTGTTTACACTCACGTTTCATGATGATATTTTTAGTGTAGGGTCATCACTCCCTACGACTAATTTTGTGAGTGGCCACCCTTTGGCTGACGGTTCTATCATACCCGGGGGAGCGGTTGTGTGTGAATCTCCATTTTTTTACATCCTTATAAAAGCCCCGCCGGGACTAGGATTCGAACTCAGAACCTGTAGCTTGAGAAAGTAGCGCGCTAGCCACTCAGCTATGGGCTCCACGTTTTATTAAATTCAACTTCAAATATTTTTCTAATTGAAGTATATTTAATAGTTTTTAAATTGATTTTAACAATTGAGGTAAGTGAAAGTCGTGTGTTGCCCGCACCAGATTTTTTTCATCATTGCCTTCCATTTTCTCTCATTATCTCTGCGTGCTTTTGTTTCCTTCTATCTACTCACTCGACTCCTTATTTATAATTTTGTTTCCAACAAAAACCTTGATTTTCTTCAGTATTTTCTTTTATCTTCCTCTGTTCAGAAATTCCTGGTACGTTATTCGTATTCTTTCCTTCATCTTCTTGGTGTATTTTCCTGAGCTTATGTATTCTCGGATTTTCTTGGATGTTTCCTTGTTTAGTATTTCCATGGTCATTATTACCATACTTCCTGGAAATTTCAGATCTCAGATCCTTATTTCCGTTGCTGGGTCCTTTGTGTCTTTGTAGATTTCTTAGTTGGGTCTTATCTTTTATCCTTCTTGCGTCTCTTTAAGGAAATGGATCCTTAAATATGAAATAAAATTTTAAGGAATTTGTAATTAACTGAAAGAGAGAAGAGCAAAAATGTTTTAAGCATTTCTTTTTTTACCGAACAAAAGAATAGTAATGTAGATGTTTAATATATAATATAATATTTGAGAAAAAAAAAAGTTATCTTATGTAAGAAAAGTTAACGGAGAGTGATGAAAAGCTGATAAAACTAACTGATTGTCGTGTTCTTACCTGTACCATATTGGCTAACATAACAGACTTTTATGCCAATTGTCATAGGTTCAAACCCGCAGGTGGTCTTAAGGTTCTTTAATGAGAGTAAAAAATCTTCAGTTATGCCATCCCTTGGAGGGAAAGTAAAAAGGTGATCTTGAGCATGTGCAATGTCAGGTACTCGTTAACGTTTCCCATCCTAATAATACCTGGATAGGATTTAATAAATAAAATAAAAAATATAACTGCCACTGTAGCATCGTCTGATTAGCCACAGTAGCGTAAAATGGCGTTAAATAAATAAACAAACTGACTATCGGTGATAATGATGCAATAGAATTTTAATAGAACACATGTTTGTATGTAACTCAATGTAATTAATTACACGTATTTCACCTTTTTACTTTCACTTACTATATATAGTAAGGGAAAGTATTGCGATCGTGAACATTTTCGAATTCCAGTTTTCAACGGAAATACACGTTTTAGGGTCTCCTGAGTCCAAATAACCCAATCCCGCAAAAAGGTCTGTGTGAGTGTGTGCGTGTGGAAACGAAAAGTCCTATGAAACTGAAATTTTATATTTAAGACAAATATACGCCCGAGACATTACAGAACCTTTTTCATCGAAATGAGCTTACCAGAAGAACCACATTATACCATGAATTTTGCACCTTTTTTAGATTTTCTCAAAAACGGTTCCGATAATTTTGATTAAACCCCTCTATATCGATGAAAAATTTAAAATTTGTAAAATCATTCTCTGAAGTACCTTTAATTTTATAGATTCTATTACCTTGTTACCACTGATGAAAAACAGGTAAATATATAAATTGAATATATTCGATACCCAACTAAAGGAGAAAACAGAAAAAAATATTTTTTTAATTCAATTTTTCGTTTTTGAACATAAGAACAGTAATATTCATGTATGATATACCGTTGGAAAGCTAAAGATTTTAGAAAACAATTTATCTCATACACAAGCTTTAAAATATTAACAGAGAGTGATGAAAAGCCAATAAAAGTAAGTGATTATTTTATATAATAGTAAAACACATGTATATATAGAAATTCTATTTAACTAATTCTTTAGTGGTTTCACTCATTTTTATCTTTTGCTGTACTTAAAAATTCTTTAATCGATTCTAAAAACTGAGGTAAGTGAAAGTCGTGTGATGCCAGCACCAGATTTTTCCTATTATTTCATGTTTTAAATATTTTGTCGTGTTATAAGTTCGTGGATATTTTTACTGGTGATTTCAATAAAAACTTCAGATTCTTGTAAATATTTTTAATCAGTTATATATGACAATTTTCGTTTCTGAACCGGCATGCCATTTAACGTCAGTTCTTTCTCCTAAGACATCATCGCCCTACACACTGCAAATTTAGTTAATAGTTTGTGCAGTGAAATTTCCTTTAATAAAATAAAAAATCGTTAAATGACGAAAATACTTTCTTTTTCTTCCATTTCAATAATAATAATAGGCTTACCGAACCCGAAGGTTCGATGCCGATACCACTAAACACTGCCTGCACAGACTCGTCCAATGTTCACCGTTCAAGCCCAAGCCCCCGAGCTCAGCATTAACGGAATCCTCCCATCGAAGCTTCGGCCTACCTTTCGGACGCCTACCAGTCGGATCATCAAATACCAGTTATCTCGAAATCCGTTCCTCACTAAGCCTAACAACGTTTCTCGCCCATTTGAGTCTCCACGATGCTATCAACTCATTATATTCACAGGGTACAACTCTAATTTATATCTTGCGCCATGATTCCCCTGAAGCAGTCCCCACCCGGAGACACGAACGGGGGACTAGTTTACCTCCGGATAATGAGCGTTTTACCTCAGAGTAGTCCATGACTATTGGTGGTATTATGTGAACTAAAATATGTGAGTAGGGCGTTCAAACCTACGTCACAAGCCTTGATTGGCGCTCTCACTGTTGGTCACCGAGTCCATCGGACTTAGCCGGGAGGAGATTCCGAGGAATCCCACCGACCATCCCTGATATATGTGGCAACTAAATAGATCATATGTTTTAAGTAAGATCATATATTCTAAGTGTTTAATCAGATCAGATTGTGAGTGGTTGTTGGTACAGTGTGGATCAAAGATGTTGTAATGTTGGTTATAGGTTAATGAAAAGAATTTATGAATTAGTACTTAGTTTAATTCAAGAATTAAGGAGAAGTAATATTAAACGATCCCCATATCAACCACCCGTGGGACGCTCCCCATACGCCGTAATGAGATACTCGCGAGTTCTTCCATTTTAAGCAAACAAAATACCGCTTAAAGATAAGGAATATCGGTGAAACAAGGGATCACTGCAGCAGGATGGATTGCATAACTGCCTTCTATGTCAAAGGTCACGGGTTTTAATCCGCGGGTGGTCCTAGGACTTTTTAATAGGAGTAAAAAATCCTTAGTTATTACATCCTTCAGAGGAGACGTAAAAAGGTAGTTCTGAGCCTGTCCGTTGTCAGGGACTCCTTAAAGATCCCTATCCTAATAAAACCTGGATAGGCAAAATTTAGGACTCCTACGGTAGCATCGTCCGATTAGCCACAGTAGCATATGGTGACGTTAAGTAAAAAAACTAATAGATTAAAACACCTTAACTAATTTTTTATTGGTCAAGTAAACATGATTTTATAAACATAGAGATGATGAAATTGAAATTTTAAAAAACGCAACCAACTTATTTAACAGCCCAATATTTTAGTTTACGTTCGTTTTTTCTCTAATATAAATTATTTAAATATTAATTTACTTGTAGAACTGTATTCTCAACGATAATTAGTTGACATTCACTTAATTGGAGATAATGGAGGGTATAATTGACAACCGACCTTATCTAAACAAACTGGGTAGAGACACCGATATCCACAAAATGCAGAGCGGATAATGTTAATATTTGACCAAGCCCGGGGAGTATACACACAGCCCACGGCATACGCACCTGTGCAATGTATAATCAGGTCTCTGACCTCACCTGTGTGTGTATACAAAGTTTATACGGTGGCCTGTTTATAGATTGCGTTCTGGGAAATATTTCAGCCGTGGGCGGAAGCACCGGAATTTATTGAACTGTTAGAGTTTCCGTTTTACTATCACTTAAATATAAATGAAATATTTAGTTATGGTTCGAGAGACCTAAATTTTAGAAATCTACAAACTTGAAGATACTTTAGAGGAAGAAAATTTAACATGTCTGCATTTAAGCCCCATCAGACAAATTCAATCAGAAAAAAAACCTACATAATATCAAAGCCCATTAAATTTTACATCCATATAGCGAGTTTAATAAAAATTGTTAGAGCTATTTTTGATAAAATCGAAAAAAGGTGCTAAATGCATAGGATAACGTAGAACTTCCGGTCAGCTGATTTTAGAACTCCCTATATCGATGTAAACTTTTATAAGCTTTAATATCATGTAGGTTTCATTCTGATTAAAATACTAAGAGAGGGCTCAAACGCCAATATTTTAAATTTTCTTCCTCTAAATTATCTTTAATTCTGTAGATTCTATAAAAGTAATTATATTACCTTGTGAGCATTGATAATTAACATTTAAATATTTAAGTTGAGATAAATTAATTAACAACGAAAGGAGAAAACTGAAAAAAAAATTGTATGCATTTTTTTGTTTTTGAACAGAAGAACAGTAATATAGATGTATAATATACCGTCGGAAAGCTAAAGATTTTAGAAAAAATATTATCTCATACACAAGCTTGTAAAAGTTAATAATCGGTAATGCAAATCCGATAAAACTAAGTTATTATTTTAGATAATAATAGAGTTCTGCGCATGCGCGTGAGTATAGCAGTCATATTTCAAGTCGGCTCTCGGATTTCTTGCTTTTACAGTTGGATTTCACTTCAGCACAGTCTTGAAAACATCATCAGACTTCAGGATAACAACAACAGTTATTATTGGAGCAAACAGCGGTAAGTTGTGATATAATTTACAGTGTAAAGTGAATGCTGAGTCACCTCTTCATATCAGCTGATTGCCAATAGCCCGGCAAGGCTGGTCTTGCTTAACTTTTTTTAAGTTATTGTTTTTTTTCCCACATATGGTTATTATTTAATTACTTTCTATACATGAAATGCGATATTATCATCAAGTAATGTCCTCCAAAGCTTCAACTAAAAGATCTAGATCTAGTGGTTAAATCCCGTCACCTACAAAACAAAGACCCCGCCGTGATACTAATAAAAGATTAAATCTACAAGCAACCCCTTCCGGTACTAATTCAGAATCTGAACCACAACCTGGCACATCGTCACAAGGGATGACTGACGAATCGCCGTTTTTCACCCCAAATCCTTTTCAGATTTTACATAATGAAAAAGAAAACATGGAATCTACTCCTATACCTAGTGAACTACGGCCTCCTCCAATATTTGTCAAAAATATTAGAAATTTCCAGTTGTTGTGTGCGCAATTGAACAAAATTACCGAATCTACCAGCTACTACTGTATGAGTAGAATCAATGATACCAAAATATCTCCTACTACTGCCGAGACATATAGAAAAATAGTGAAATACCTAACTGAAACCAAAGCAGATTTCCATACCTATCAGCTACGCCAAGAGAGAGCTTTAAGGGTTGTAATCAGAAACTTACACCCCTCGACACCAGTTGAAGCTATTAAAGAAGAACTAACGGAGATGGGCTATAAAGTGCGGCAAGTCACTAACGTCCTAAAGGATAAAATTCCTCTACCTCTCTTTTTTGTAGATTTGGAACCAGCTGAAGGAGTTGAAAAAATCTATGACCTCAATAGATTGTACTATTCCAGTGTAAGAGTTGAAAAACCTTACACAAAGAGAGAGATAATTCAGTGCCATAATTGTCAAGCATATGGTCATACTAAAAGTCATCACATACCTCGATGCGTGAAATGCGGTGAACAGCACAAGTCTGTGGAGTGTACAAAACCAAAATCAACACCAGCTGTATGTGCTCATTGCCTGAAGGACCACCCGGCCAACTATAAAGGATGCCAAATCTATAAGGAGCTGAGGACCAGGTTTCAAAAACCTCAAGTACTGGATGAAACAGCAAGACAAGTAAGAAACAGAAGAGAACCCTCAAAACTTATTGATGCCAATTTATCATTTGCCCACTTACTTGGAGGTGGGAATCAAAGTACTGAAGCCGTGGCCCTGCCGGAACTACAAAATGTACCTCAATCCATTCCACATATACCTCTTTCTCAAAATGTAACTAATCCTAAGAATCCTAATCCACCACAAATCTCTCATATTCCTCCTCCTTCAAACGCCACAGACCTTACCAGTTTGATGACATCCTTTATTTCCGAAATTAAATCCCTTGTTATGCCCCTAATATCACTCCTTACGAATCTCGTAACAAATCTCATTCCTGCCTTAAAAAAAAACCATAAATGACCTCACCTAATTCCTTATCCATTCTCCTTTGGAATGCGAATGGTGTTAGAACTCACACTGACGAACTTACAGCCGTACTGCAGGACAAAAACATTGATGTTGCACTCATTACTGAAACTAGACTAACCACTAAACAGTACTTTAAAATACCAGGATACACGACATACCGGACAGACCATCCAGACGGCAAAGCCCATGCCGGTACTGCTGTCATAGTCCGCCGATCCCTCACCCATCACTTACACCCAATTTCCGCCCACGATTACCTACAAGCAACTTCCATCGTTATCAAAACCTTTTCCTTTCCGCTTATCATCGCATCAGCATACTGCCCTCCTAAACATCCCATTTCCTCTGCCCAATTTGGATCCTTCCTCAACTCCTTGGGTAATCACTTCATTTTGGTGCAGACTTAAACGCTAAGAACCAACAGTGGGGTTCTAGAACCACCAATTCTCGTGGAGGGACATTGCAGTCTGCACTCAACTCCCGACGCTTTCATCTCCTACCTCCCGATTCTCCTACCTACTGGCCAACAGATCCTAACCGTAATCCTGACATCCTCGACTTCTTCATCCACAGCGGATTAGGCTCTCTTAATTTTTCCATAGCTCGCCTTGATGAACTATCCTCTGATCATAGTCCATTGATTCTAAATGTATCCATAACACCTATTCCTAAACCTATCCCACCGTCATTCATTAGGGGCCCTGTCAACTGGAACCTCTTCCGCGAAATTCTCACTAACGATATTGACCTCAGAGTGATTCTCAAAACCCCAAATGACCTTGACGACGCCGTATATTCCTTTACAACCGCTATTCAACAAGCCGCCTGGACTGCCTCCTCTCCCAAACAATCCCAAATAATTCCTTACAAAAGCCATTTACCACAACACCTGACAGACCTCATCAACAGCAAACGTCGAGCTAGAACATTATGGCAACGCACCCGCCACCCAGAAGATCGCCGCTCCTATAATTTTTTTTGTAGAAAATTAAAGCGGGAGTTGGCGATCTTCCGTTCCCAATCCTACAATACCTACCTCTCCTCTCTCTCGACTCGTGACAATTCCCTGTGGAATATCACGAAGAGAATCCTAAAATCCCACACCATTTCCCGGGACTGCTCTTTAAGCTCAAAACCCATTTACCTCAATCCTTATACCTAATCCTCCGATCCTATTTATCCAACCGCTCCTTCCGAGTTCGCTGTGGTTCCGAATTTTCCGAACAATATACTGTTGAGGCCGGTGTTCCTCAAAGCAGCGTCTTAGGACCCGTCCTCTACATCCTCTTCACCGCCGATATCCCTACCGACCCCAATACCTTTCTGGCAACATTTGCTGATGACACAGCCATTTTATCATCCAATTCCGATCCTGAAGCAGCATCGCTAAATCTCCAAAAGCACCTTTCCCTTGTCGAAGACTGGTGCAATGCTTGGCGCATTAAGGTGAACGAAAGCAAATGCACTCACGTCACATTCACCCTTCGACGCAAATCCTGTCCAACGGTTAATTTCAATTCTATACCGCTTCCTTCCTCAGACACAGTCCGGTATCTCGGCTTTTTACTAGACAAAAGACTGACGTGGAACCCACATACAAGACTAAAAAGAAAAGAACTCAACCGCAGATTCGGCCAGTTATACAGACTACTAAACAGAAAATCTCATCTTACAGTTGACAACAAATTACTAATATACAAGACAGTAATGAAACCTATATGGACCTACGGACTTGAACTGTGGGGGACAGCTAAACATTCTAACATTAAACGCATCCAATCCTTCCAATCCAAAGTCCTCCGAACAATAGTTAATGCTCCTTATTACGTTACCAACTGTACCCTACACCATGACCTTAATATTCCGTTTGTTTTAGACCTGGTACCATCCAAATTTTCCAAATTTCATCAGAACCTTAGTCATCATCCTAACCCTCTAGCACAATCCCTATCCAGCACCACCCATCCCTACAATCCTCCTCGAAGATTGAAACGGCAGTGGCCACGAGACCTATTGTAAACATTTAAACTGGAGTTCTGACAATGGTCAGATCCTCCACTCATGTACGGTATGTTTGTGGCTACAGCGCCCTAACTCAGCCTCCACTGGGTCAGACCAGTGATGCGGCTGAGATAGAGGTGCTGGGATCTCTTGGATTCCGCTTTTTCCTCCACAAGTGGAGGGAAAAGCGCTTGCTGGGGTCCCTTTAGCAATTGTATATATTGTATATAGTTATGATTGTGTGTAAGATGTTTATTTATTTGCCAACTTTTTATTTATCTCAATAATAGGTTTATGTTTCGATTTGTTTTGTTTTTTATTTATTATTATTATTTTATTGTATATATTTGAATTTATGTTATATTTTATGAAATTTGACCATTATTATTATTTTCTGTATATATAGTATGAATGTGGTCTCTTATCAATATTATTATTGTTCATTTTGTAACAAATTGTAATATATCTCAATAAAAAAAAAAAAAAAAAAAAAAAGATAATAATAAAATAGTTTTTTTAATAAAACACATGTTACTATAGAAATTCAATTTAATTAATTCTTTAATGGTTTCATTCATTTTTATCTCTGACTGTTCTTGAAAATTCTTTAATCGATTTTAAAAACGGAGGCGAGTGACAGTCGTGTGTTGCCCGCACCAGATTTTTAATAATCATAACAATAATCATTATGATCTACAACGTAGTCTTATCGATTTTCTATCACCCTCACTACCTCTTTTTATTACTTCATTATCTTTTACAATAATATTATTTTAAAATATTGATCTTTTCAAAGGTATATTATACGTCTATATTACAATCATTATGCCCAAAAAAACATACTAAAAACATTTTCCTCATTTCTTCTTTAGTTGATTAAAAGTTCGTTGAAAGTTGTATATATATATATATATATATATATATATATATATATATATATATATATATATAGAGTTGTACTTTATCAATTAGAAAAAAAGGGTTATTAATTCACACTCACCGAAATGAAATGTATTTCAGAGGACACG
Source organism: Piezodorus guildinii (assembly GCA_023052935.1). Lineage (NCBI taxonomy): Eukaryota > Metazoa > Arthropoda > Insecta > Hemiptera > Pentatomidae > Piezodorus > Piezodorus guildinii. The sequence goes on along the minus strand of CM041294.1, from coordinate 170,986,667 downwards.
TTATTAACAATTTTTTATTTAGGCCCTGTCATGCTACTTTAATCTGGATAAAACCTACATGGTTTCAAAGCTCGTCGTTACATTTTACATCACTATAGCAAACTCAATCATATTCACAAAGCCCTTTTTGTGAAAATAATAAAAACGTATAAAATGCAAGTTATAAACTGGCTCTTTTGGTTGGTCCTTTTAGTAAAAAAGTTTTTGTAATATTTCGGACGTATAAATTAAAAAATATGAAATTTCAATTTTAAACAACAATGGTTTTCGTATTAGGCTTACCACTGTCATACGGAGCTTCTTTCGGGACTATTTAAAGTCGTGGAACTCTGAAATATGTATTTCTAGTTTCGCTTACTATGTATTTTATACATAGGTAAGTAAAAGTAAAAATCTGATAAATTTTATTAATCGTGAAATCGCTCGTGTTTTTAAAAAAATAAAAAAATGTTGTGCGGACACCCACGACTAAATCAGTTGTTGAAACCAATTTAAGATCTAATAAATATAGTTTAAAAAAGTTTAAGGATATATACTTATTTTCGATGAAAACGTATGTTTTGAAAGTACGAGGCATGTTTTTTAAGTAAGTACCGTTTTGGAATTAAAAAAAGACGTGCAAAGACATCGCAATAATTTCATTTTTACATGAAAGTCTGTATCTTTATCTACTTTTCTACATAATTTACATGAATTTTGAGGCACTTGTAATAACGCGGCGCCAGTTTTCGAATACCTTCCTCATAAAATTCTGCCGCCTGGCTTGTTAACAATCGCATCACAATTGTTTTGACTTCGTTATGGTTATCATAATCATCATCAAATCATTTAAATGGGAAACTCTACATTATCCTCCATACAGCCCTGATCTGGTGCCCAGGGACTACCATTTGTTCCTGCACTTGAAGAAACACCTAGACTGTCGGCCTCTTCAAGACGATAACGAAGTCAAAACATTTGTGATGCAGTGGTTAACAATTCAGGCGGCAGAATTTTTTGAGGAGGGTATTCCAAAACTGGTGCCGCGTTATGACAAGTGCCTCAAAATTCATGGAAAATATGTAGAAAAGTAGATTAAAAGGTACAGGCTTTCGTGTAAAAATCAAAATTATTGCGATATCTTTGCACGTATTTTTTTAATTCCAAAACGGTACTTACTTAAAAAACATGCCTCGTACTAAATAATATAACAGTGTTGATTTGTTTGTTTATTTATTTAACGTCACTTGATGCTGCTGTGATTAATCGGACGATGCTATAGTAGGAGTCCTAAATTATGCCTATCCAGGTTTAAATAGATCAGAAATCTTTTACGAGTACCTGACATTGCACAGGCTCAGGAACACCTTTTTACGTTCCCTCCGAAAAAACGGCATAACTACCGATTTTATACTCTCATTAAAAATCCTATGGTATCCTAGGGGTTTGAACCTGTGACTTTTGGCATAGTAATATTAAATTGCTATCTATAACAATCAGTTTTTATCTGCTTTTCATGACTGCATTACATTTTACGACTTCGTGTGTAAGATGATATTTTTTTTCTAAAAATATTAGCTTTCCAATGATATATTATACGTCTACATTTCTGTTCTTATCATGAAAAAAAATACATTAAAAATATTTTGCTGTTTTCTCCTTTAATTGATTATTAAACTCATGTATTTTCCAGTTTTTTATCAATACTAACAACATAATATGGTTAATTTCATTGAATCCAAGAAATTGAGAGTAATTTAGAAGAAAAAAAATTAAATTATCGGCATTTGAGCCTTATCAGACTATTTCAATCAGAATGAAACCTACATAATATTAAAGTCCATCAAAATTTAAATCGATTTATTGAGTTTAATCAAATTCGTTGGAGCCGTTTTTGAGAAAATCGTAAAAAGATCCAAAATGCATAGTATAAAGCAGATCTTTCGGTCAGCCGATTTTGATGAAAAAATTTCTGTAGTATTTCGGGCGCATAGTTGTCTTAAATATTAAATTTTAGTTTCATAGGACTTTTCGTTTTTTGCATAGGAGTTACCACACACACTCACAGACCTTTTTGCGGGCTTTGATTAATTGGACTCAGAGGATCCTAAAACGTGTATTTCTGTTGAAAACTGGAATTCAAAAATTTTAACGAACGCAATACTTTCTCTTACTATATATTTTATATTATAAGCGAAAGTAAAAAGTTAAAGAATCAATTACATGAGTTTCGATAAAAACATGTGTTTCACAAAATAATCTATTAAATTATCTACAACAATCAGTTAGTTTGATCGGTTTCTCATTCACTCTACATTACCTTTTAGAATTTTGTGAATAAGATGATATAATTTCTAAAATATTTAGCTTTCTAAGACTATTTCAATCAAAATGAAACCTACGTCGTGTTAATAAATAAATAAAGCCTTTATTGCAAGAATAACATTTAAATTATAATATTCAATTGGAGTACTTATATAAGTTAAAAATAATAATAATGTATACTTAATAAATGAACAAAACTATATAACTTATGTTCCTTAATTGTCTACAATATTTATCAAATATTTACAATAGATATAGTTACAATGTGTTATTCCTACAGGCCTCTCTTTACGGAAGTGATGACCAAACGTATGTCAAATTAAAGCCTATTAAATATTATATCTGAATAGTGAGTTTAATCATATTTATAGGAACCGACATTTTCATAAAAAATTGCTATAACATCTTAGGCATAAACGTTTATAAAATATATCATTAAAGTTTTACAAAACAATATTTTTCGTCCAAGGTTCACCACAGACACCCAGAGCTTTTGGAAATTTGGGCACAAGATACCCTAAAACGTCGAAAATTTTTAAGTTCGCCATACTTTCTCCATACTATTGGGTTCTTTCACATGAAATGTCCGTTTTTATAGTTTCTGAAATACATAAAGGATTTTGCAGGTCTCTGTTGTTTTCTTCCGAATGTTGACATATTTAAAGTTAACAGTCACTAATCCTCTGCCTTTGTATTACAAACATTAGCTCCCCAATATATTACCCACTTTTGAGTATACCTCCAAATATGAACATGGAAACACGCGATTTTCGAGTAATATTTTTGTACGAGTTTAAACTTGGCCATTCAGCAGCTGAGGCCGCTAGAAATATTTTCAAGGCGTTTGGGAAAGGGAGTGTTAATGAACGGACCATTCGCCGTTGGTTTGCTAAGTTTTCAGCTGGGGATGCCGACTTGGAAAACTTACTCCGAGGAAGACCTCCGTCCGTAATAGACACCGATGTCCTCAAACATACAGTAGAAGGAAACCCGCAATCAACCTAAATGCAAGTGCATCTACCGTTTTCAGGCATTTAAAGTGTATTGGGAAAGTAAATAAGCTTGATACATGGGTACCTCATGATCTCACTGAGCGGCAGCAAGACCCCATGTTTCAAAACATACCGTGCAAAAATTGAAAGAATTGCGCTACGAAGTTCTTCCGCACCCACCATATTCTCCCGACTTGTCTCCAACAGATTACCACCTGTTCAGGAATTTAGACAACTTCGTCAAAGGAAAACTTTTTGAAAATGACGATCAAGTGAAAAGTGCGTTTTCAGATTTTGTTTCACAGTTTTTCAGTAGGGGGATAAAAAAGTTGTTGTCACGTTGGGAAAAATGTGTAGAAAAAGAAAGTAAATACTTCGAATAAAATTATCTTGTTTTCATATCGTATTTTTGATAAAAATCCTTTATCTTGAAAACGGACGTTCATGTGACACAATCCAATATATATTCATAAATAGGTGCGTAAAAACTAAGATGATACATTTCATAAATCGAGAAATCGGTCATAGCGTGTTTGTTAAAAGAGAAAAAAAAAGAAAGCTGAGAATGATTTATTGACAAAGATTCACTAATTGGCAGTCGGTTGAAGTAGAAACAGATGTCGAGGGATTTATATTTACAAGAAGGCTAAATATAACCGAAAGATAGCGGGAGATCGAAATTTATCCTGGACGACGTCACCGAGTTAACATCACAAAGGATTATTTTTGGGTCTAGGTCTTTATAAACTTCGATCCTTCCCACAGCTAAACAGTCTTCAATATCCTACTCATCATTCGAGGTGGGAAAGATTTAATACTGCACTTCTTTATACAGATTGGGAATTGGATACCCACTTATAACTCATAAATTAAAAAGAACTGCACCAGCAAAATGTGTGTACTATGTGACGTGCAGTTGAACAGTTGACTTCCCGCGTTCTAGAAGAAATTATGTTGGGTGAAAAATATAATTATGATAGAGGGATTAAAGAAGACTAAAAAAGTTACTTGGTTGATAGATAGATCGATAGATAGAAAAGTTAATTTACATCTTTACAAGATGAATAGTTTGTTGATTACAATTTTATATGATGTCAGAGATAATTCAAATCAACAATTTAGGATTTTTCTTCTAGAGACTAATTAAACATGGATTTAAAGGTATTAGTGATAGAAGGAAAAATATACAAAAAACCTACTAAAAAAGAATCTGGTGCGGGCAACACACGACTTTCACTTACCTCCATTTTTAAAATCAATGAAAAAATTTTCAAATACAGTTAGAGAAAAAATATGTGAAACTATTAAGGAATTAATTATATTAAATTTATATAGAAACATGTCTTTTATTAAAAAATCTATTATATTATTATCTAAAATAATCTGTTAGTTTTATGTTCATTTCATCACTCTCTATTAAATTTTAAAAGCTTGTGTATGAGATAATTTTTTTCTACAATCTTTAGCTTTCCAACGATATATCATACATGTATATTACAGCTCCTATGTTCAAAAACGAAAAATTGCATTAAAAAAATATGTTTTCTGTTTTCTCCTTTAGTTGGGTATCGAATTCATTCAATTTATATATTTACAAGTTTTTCATCGATGGTAACAAGATAATATGGTTATTTTTATAGAATCAACAAAATTAAAGGTACTTTAGAGAAAGAAAATTTAAAATATCGTCATATAAACCCTGTCAGACCATTTTAATCAGAATAAAACCTACATGATATTAAAGCCTATCAAATTTTACATCGATATAGCGAGTTTAATCAAAATCGTCGGAATCGTTTTAGAGAAAATCGAAAAAAGGTGCAAAATGCATAGTATAAAATGCCTCTTCTGGTAAGCTCATTTTGATGAAAAAAGTTTTGTCACGTCTCGAGCGTATAGTTGTCTTAAATATGAAATTTTAGTTTCATAAGACTTACCGTTTCCGCCCGGGGGTTACTACACACACAGACCTTTTTGCGGGTCTCTCGGTTATTTGGACTCAGGGGACCCTGAAATGTGTATTTCCGTTGAAAACTGGAATTCAAAAACTTTCAAGATCGCAATACTTCTCCTTACTATATATAGTAAGTGAAATTAAAAAATAAATAAAAATATGATGATAATAATAATATTAACTTGCATCTGAGTTAAAGGAGCTCTGCAACCTAGACAAACTGATTGTTATGTCGATTGTAATATCCAGCAATGGTCTATTACCGAAGTCGACTGTGGAAGCCACTGAGCGGCTTGGCCCATCTACAGCTGTTATAAATGAAGCCCAGAAAGCTGTAATCCTGAACACTGCAAGAATAGTTAGAAGCTTTCTTAATATTCAATAGGAACAATTAAAGAAAAATCACCTGATGTGGTTGGGGTTAATCTCCCCCACTCAAGGAATACCCCTTAGCTTCTTCACCGGTTAATGGACCCCTTTAGGATAAGAAAAACGAGGCGGAAAAGGTGGCCTTTATTATCTTAGCTAGCATAACAGCCTTCTATGCCCTTGGTCACAGGTTCAATCCCCAATGGCCATAGAAATTTTTAAGGGAGAAGAAAATCATCTTAATATATCTTACTAACAACAGTAGATGAGGTCATCACAGCTAAAAGACGGCAACTAAACTACTTGATGAGGACGGTATTTCACAACTGACATGTGTATTCAATAACATATATTCCCCTGGGATATTACCAAGGATGTGTTTAAAATAGACGTTTATACTTTTGCCTAAAAGGTGTCATCCAAAGAGTAGTAATGATTATAGGACGATCAGTCTTATGAGCCATCACCTTAGACTCATCTTAAAAATGAGTTTGCATACTATACTAACATGTTTTTGCCTGCTTCATCGACTACCAGAAAGCATTTGATAACGTGCAACACACCAAACTTGTTGAAATTCTAAAGGAGATCGGAATGGGCGAACAGGATATAAGAACAATTGCCAACACACGGCCTCTGTTCTCATCGAAGAAGATGAATCGGAAGATATTTTGATACATCGAGGGGTCCGTCAGGGCTGTGTGCTGTCGCCTTTACTTTTTAATGTATACTCGGAGCGGATTTTTCAAGAGGCTTTAAGATATATAAACAGTGGAATTAACATCAACAACATAAAAAGTAGTATATATAAAGTACCCATTGCCTCGACGATTGCCAACATCCGTACCGGATAGGGACCACATTCGAATTAACAGACAATTATTATTGGGTTGTGTCACATATGTCCGTTTTCAAGGTAAACGATTTTTATTAAAAATACGATATGAAAACAAGATAATTTGAAATGAAAATGAAATGTCCGTTTTTATATTTTCTGAAATACTTAAAGGATTTTGCAGGTCTCTGTTGTTTTCTTCAGAATGGTTACATATTTAAAATTAACAGTTAGTAATCCACTACCTTTGTATAATAACATTAGCTTCCCAATCAATTAGTAGAAGGAAACCCCTACCGAACAGTTAAACTAAATGCAAGTGCATCTACCGTTTTCAGGCATTTAAAGTGTATTGGGAAAGTAAATAAGCTCGATACATGGGTACCTCATGATCTCACTGAGCGGCATGTTTTTAAAACATACCGTGCAAAAATTGAAAGAATTGCGCTACGAAGTTCTTCCGCACCCACCATATTCTCCCGACTTGTCTCCAACAGATTACCACCTGTTCAGGAATTAAGACAACTTTGTCTAGGAAAACTTTTTGAAAATGATGATCAAGTGAAAAGTGCGTTTTCAGATTTTGTTTCACTTCAAAGCTCAGAGTTTTTCAGTTCTGGGATAAAGAAAGTTGGTATCACGTTGGGAAAAATGTGTAGAAAAAGAAGCTAAATACGTGGAATAAAATTATATAGTTTTCATATGGTATTTTTAATAAAAATCCATTACCTTGAAAATGGACATTTCATGTGACACAATCCAATACCTTTGTCAGCGGCTTACTGACATAGTAAAAATTATGTTGAAAATAGAAGAGTCTTTAAGAACTGCTATCTCGAGAAGTAAAGAAGAAAAAGGTTTGATAAAAACAATAATTGTTTTTCATCTGAGAGGGAGTGGGTTAGGAAGTGAGCCAATTTAAAACATTATTGAATAATGACAGATTGTGGAGTTTGCTAAAGGTAACCTAATGAAGAGCGGAATCAAAGGCTTTGAGCTCATTGAGGGCGGGATCGATTGTCGTTCACGAACCTTTTCCTCTTTTATAAAATGCAACAAGCTTCATCCATTCAACAAGTAAATCGGTCTCTGGATTTGAAAGGACCGTCGTTATAAAGGATATTCTTATGCGTCTAAATTATATTTCTATGCTATAATTGATAATTTTGAATAAGTTTAAGTTAAAATCTTGAATATAAAAAAAATATATTTTATTGTGTTTTTTTTTTGTTTTTTTGTTACATTAAGTGCATTAATAAAAACCAGGAAAGAAATAGGACTCGAAATAAATAACGATAAGGCAAAATATATGATTAGTAGCAGAAACGGTGGCTATCTTGGCACTTTGATATATCAGGGCATACTTTTGAAAACGTAGAGAAATTTAAGTATTTAGGTTCAATGAAACGAGAAAAAATGAAATCCAGGAGGAAATAAAGTCTCGGTTAAAGGCGGGAATCCGCCAGATCAAGTGCCCGTTTCTTTCGGGATGAGTTAGAACGAACAAAAAACCACACACGCCATATGGTAATTTATGTCAGCGCCACCTATATACTAGACGTATAATAGCTCACTAACCAGGTAAGGATTAAGAGCACTGCTACCTCAATATTGAGGCCAGTGCTACCTCAATATTAAGGCCACTGCTGCCTCAATATCCAACCTAATTTAGGCCCTCTGCCTTTGCGCTAATTCCTAATTGATTGTCAGTTACTAATTGTTTAATCCGTTGTCGCTACAAGTCAATAACATTCGCTTGATCCCCATGCTAATATGTAGTAGTTACATAAATAAATACTTGTTGCTTTAGGTCATTTTCTACTACCATTACCTATTCCATTACATCATACAACTTTTTAGATAAAAATAACTTATTTTTAAATGTTTGGCTTTTCAACGGTGTATTATACCTCTATATAGTTATTCTTATTTTCGGTTTTAAATAAATTGGTGCGCGCTACACACGACTTTCACTTACCTCCGTTGTTAAAATTAATTTAAAATTTTTAATACACTTGGAGTAGAAAAAAAATCAAAGCATTAATTGCACAAAGTTTCGATAGAAACATGTGTTTTATTAAATAATCTATTATATATTCATCTACAACAATCAGTAAGTCTTACCGTATTTTCATCACCTTCATTAACTTTTACGATTTCGTGTATTAGATAATATTTTTTCTGAAATCTTTAGCTATCCGACGGTATAATATACATCTATATCACTATTCCTGTGTTTTAATAACACTAAAAGTTTCATTAAAAATATTTTTAAACTTTTCTCCTTTATATGTTTATAAAATTCGCTCAACATCTGTATTTAGCCGTTATTTATCAATGCTAACAAGATAATATGCCAATTTATTTTTTAATTACAAAATTAAAGGTACATTACAGGAAATAATTTTAAAATATTGGCATTTAAGCCCTTTCAGCTTATTCCAATTAGAATGAAACCAGCATGATATTAAAGCTAATTAAATTTTATATCCATATATGGAACTTAATCAAAATCGTTGAAAAGGTCCAAAATGCATAGTATAAAGTGGCTCTTTTGGTTAACTAATTTTGATGAAAAAATTGACGTATCATCCCGGGTTTATAAGTGGTCTTAAATATGCAATTTCAGTTTCCGGTGAAAACTTCCACAATCGAAATACTTTTCATGTATTTTTTATGAAGGTAAGTGAAAGTAAATATATGTTAGCTCTTTTCTCTTTAGGTTGCTTATCACATTATTTCATCTTGTATGTTTACCTATTTTTTATCAATACTAGTAACATGAGATAGTTATATTTTTTTTTTAAGATTCAATAAAATTATAGGATCTTTAAAGAAAAAAAGAATATAATATCGATATTAAATCCCAATAAGAACTATTTCAATCATGATAAAACCTACATGATATGAAAGCCCATTAAAGTTTACATTGGATAAAAAAAAAATCTTTCGAGCCATTAAAAAAAAAAAAAAATTCGAAATACTGGCAAAATGCATGCTAAAGTGTCATTTCTAGTTCGTCGATTTTTATGGAAAAACAGGCATATACGCTTCCGAAATATGGAATGTCAGTTTAATACAAATTTTTTTTGGAGCTAGATTTACCACACAATTTTTTTTTTCTGCGTTTGTATTTGGGGTTATTGGATCTTAAAAGTTTTTATTTCCAGTTAAAATTCGAATTCAAATGTTTTCCCGATCGCATAATTTCTCTTAATATATTTTTCATATATAGGGAAGTGAAAGTACAAAATATATAAAAATAGAAAGTATTTAGATTGTAGAATTTTTCGCATGGCAATTTTCAATAAAAATAGAATTTTTAAGGTCCTTTTGGTGCAAATAACTTAATCTCCAAAAATTGATGTTCAACATTTAAGGTCAAAATATTCCTTCGAAACTTAAATTTTATATATATATATATATATATATATATATATATATATATATATATATATATATATATATATATACCCGTTTTTTTATCAATGCTAACAAGATTGACATTTAAGCCCTTTCAGACTATTTAAACAAGAAATAAAGCAATATGATATCAAAGCCCTTTTAATGTATATCCATATAGCGAGTTTAATCAAAATCGTAGAGCCGTTTTTGAGAAAATCTTAAAAAGGTGCAAACTGCATGGTATAAAGTGGCTCTTCTGGATAGCTGATTTTTATGAAAACGTTTCTGTCACATCTTGAGCGTGTAGTTTTCTTACATATCAAATATAAGTTTTTTCCGCCTTTACGCTTCCGTTCTAGACTTACCAAAAACACCCCTTTTTGCGGTATCTGATTATTTGGACTCAGGGGATTCTAAAACGTGTATTTCCGATGAAAACTAGAATTGTCAAAGTTTCACGATAGTACTACTTTTTCTTACTATATATTTGATATATATGTAATTGAAAGTAAAAAGTGTACTCTAGTTGAGAGCTAAATAATAAAAATCTAGAAATGGAAAAACAAAAAGTTCGGACCTACATTTTCAGTACATTTTTATAAATCAGAACTGGGGGAGTTTACCGGAGCATTAATGGTCCAGGGAAAGAAAAGAGAAATTATAATGGCCATTGCTTTTATGCAAATACGGAAATGGTTTTTAAATTAATGATATGAGGTTTCATGACGCCCCTTAATCTGAATTGCAAATGTAGCCTCATAATCCATTTGGTCGCTCGGCTAAAAGAAATATAATGCTCGGCAAGAACAAACAACTAGGATACGCAATACTTGAAGAAATGTATCTCGTTTAAAGGCTTTTCGTTATTCAGTAGTCACCTCGAAGCGGGGCGAGTCCTTCAAGAAAATATATGCATGAATTGATGTACCACTCTTCGATTGAGAATAGCCTTCGCCTTATTTTACTTTCACACCTTCCGAATGTTATTAATGTCGGATCCTATATTTTTTTGGAATTGTATCTACTATCGATTTTATTGGCAAGTGTGTTAATAAAAAACGGTAAAGTAATAGGAATCGAATTAAATACCGATAACACGAAATATATGATTAGTAGCAGAAACGGTGGCGATCTAGGTGTATTGATATATCAGGACATACTTTTGAACACGTAGAGAAATTCAAGTATTTAGGTTCAATAATAACAAGAAAAAATGAAATCCAGAAAGAAATAAAGTCCCGGTTAAAGGTGGGAAATGCGTGTTATTATTCAGTTGCTAAAATACTTAGCCCGCGGCTTCTATCTAAAAACTTAAAGGTTAGAATTTATAAAACTATTATTCTTCCGACAGTTCTTTACGGATGTGAAACGTGGCCGCTTACTTTGAACGATGAACAACGGCTTAAGGTTATCGAAAATAAGGTACTGCGTAAAATATTAGGTCCGAAGAGAGATGAGGCCAATGGGGAGTTTAGAAGGTTGCACAACGCGGAATTGCGGAGCTTGTACCCTGTGAATATAATTAAGTTGATAGCATCGCGGAGACTAAAATGGGCGAGTAAAGTTGTTGGGCTCGGTGAGGAACGGATTCCGAGAAATTTGGCCTCCGAAAGGTAGGCCGAAGCGTCGTCGGTGGGAGGATTGCGTTAAGGCTGATTTCGAGGGCTTGGGCTTGAACTGTGAGCATTGGACGAGTCTGTGTAGGCGGAATTTGGTGGTATCGGCATCGAACCTTCGGGTTCGGTAAGCCTATTATTATTATTATCGATTTTATCGGAGAATCTTTTTAAATTATCCATGAATTTTAAATCGTCAAACTACATCTTGAATCCCTCTGGGTACTGTCGAGGTATGGTTATTATGATGGACAGTATAGTGCTCAGAAGGCCTCGAAAATTCCGTATTCATACCAGGAAGAGAGCACAATGCAAATGGTGCTCGCCATGGTAGAAGCACGTACCGCAGGTATGAGGTAACTCTACCAGGTAGGGGTAGAACCCACACCTACCAATTAGCAGATTGAACTGATTAGGAAGGAAACGCCCCATGTGGTAGAAGCACAACAGCGGTGGAAGTTAGGGATCCTCATAGGTGGAATTGGGCAGAAGGCATGCACCCCATTCTATGAGGAGGATAGAAAGATTAAAGAAGAGAAGGCAGATGAAGAATATAGACTAATGATAGACTATATTATGATACAAAGGCAGAGGTACTTTGACCTAGGGAAATACCACCTAGTACAAGCAGGTTGATTATCTGATGATAATTAAGATTGCTAAAATTTAAGTTAACCTTTATCTCGAAAACTATTCACCTTACAGAGGTTCATTACAATCCAAATCAAAGCTAATTAATCGGGCTATGATTTACTCTATCTTCATTATTTTCTTAGGAAGTACAGTTTTAAGATATTTTACACAATAAAAAATAAAATGTCGTTTTCCGAGTTAAAAAAAAAAATAAGGTTTTACATATAAAATCAGCTAAATATATATTACTACCCAAATTAAATCTCTTTAAATATGCCATAATGTAATTTATCATTACAATTTTTAGTAGAGAGAACGATAACTATTAAATTTGACACATTAAAGTAGCAAAATGTTGATTTCCAATTATTTTTTTACTTAAACCGATGTATCTTGGTAGTTATTAAACTTAAGGATTTCTATCCCTACTCAAATTAAAATTATGAAGAGCAGTCAAAATTCGATTCATCTTCATAATTATTGTAGGATAACAATTTTTATGATATTTGGCAAAATATATTTAGGAAATGGTGATTCAACATTTTTTCAAACCAAAAAAAGAGAACATTGTAATGCGTTATCTTATAAACTACATAACATAAAGAGAACTGATAAGGCTCCACAAATAGCAACATACATAATTTTAAAATAAATTAACTATGTTTCCCTTAGTTGGAATGTATTTAGATGTTTTTACATTCACTTACTATATATAGTAAGGGAAAGTATTGCGATCGTGAAAATTTTCGAATTCCAGTTTTTAACGGAAATACACGTTTTAAGGTCCCCTGAGTCCAAATAACCAAGTCCCGCAAAAGGGTCTGTGTGTGTGGTGTGTGTGTGTGTGTGTGTGTGGTAACTCCCGGGCGGAAACAATAAGTCCTATGAAACTAAAATTTCATATTTAAGACAAATATACGCCCGAGACGTTACAAAACCTTTTTCATCAAAATAAGCTTACCAGAAGAGCCACTTTATACCATGCATTTTGCACTTTTTTTCGATTAAACTCGCCATATCGATGTAAAATTTAATATGCTTTAATGTCATGTAGGTTTTATTCTGATTAAAATAGTCTGACAGGGCTAAAATGCCGATGTTTTAGGTTTTCTTCCTCTAAAGGACCTTTAATTTTGTATATTCTATAAAAATAACCATATTATCTTGTTAGCATAGATAAATAACAGTTAATATGTAAGTTGTGCGAATTTAAGAAACAACTAGAGGAGAAAAATGAAAAAATATTTTTTTAATGCAATTTTTGGTTTTTGAACATAAGAATATACATGTATGATATACCATTTGAAAGCTAAAAATTTTAGAAAAAAATATTATCTTCTACACAAGCTTTTAAAAGTCAATAGAGAGTGATGAAAAGCCGATAAAACTAACTGATTATTTTAGATAATAATATAATAGATTTTTTAATAAAGCACACGTTTTTTTAGAAATTCCATTTAATTAATTCCTTAATAATTTTTATCTCTAACTGTATTTGAAAATTGTTTAATGGACTTATAAAACGGAGGTAAGTGAAAGTCGTGTGTTGCCCGCACCAGATTTTTTTCTGGATATTTGGATTTTGACTGTTACTTTACTGTGCTACAATAGAGCGCCTGGGAATTCCAAAGATGAATCTAATTATATGGAAGTATATAACGTAAGTATATAATGTACATGTTTTATATAACGTAAAAAGGAACGTTATGTCTTTTCCAAATTAAATTAGTTACTTCCCTGCGATATCACTTACGCTCGCTCACTCTAGTTCTTGGATTTTGGTATGTAATCATTTAACAAGTTAGAAGAATTTGTGAGCGCCCCTATTTGCTGTTTTGGACTGAAATAGGGGCTAAAAGTTTTTTTTAAAAATCCGAGTTCCTTATCTACAAAAGAGGACGAGAGTACTTATTAAGCAGAAATAACTCGGTTTGTTAAAATGAATCGTGCTGTCCCGCATCGCGTGCTTCTTTCACTTCTCACTTTCATTATATACAGCATATAAATTAATGGATTAACTAATTTCGTTTTTTGTTTTTAGTCAATTATGTTACATTCCGAACTAAAAACACGAGAATTTTCCATTATTGTTTTAAAAATATAGTAGGTGATAATATAAATTAAGATTAAGAAAATCTGGTGTGGGCCACACACGACTCGAACATACCTCGACTGTTAAAATTAATTTAAGAGGTATTTAATCAACTTAAAAAATATCAACACTTAAAGACCTGTCAGACTATATATATGTTCAGACTATCGACATAGCAATTTTTATAAAAATCGTTAGAGCTGTTCACGAGAAAATAGTAAAAAGGCATACGATAAAGTTGCACTTTCGGTCAGTCAATTTCGGTGAAAAAATTGGTGTAATCTTTCGAGCAAATTTTTGTCTTAAATAAGGTATTTCAGTTTCGTTCGATCTATAGTTTTGATTGACTTGCCACACACAGAAACAAAAAATCTTTCGCGCGCCATCGTTATTTGAACTCAGGGGACCTTAAAACGTGTATTTCCCTTGAAAAATCGAATTCATGAATTTTCACGATCCCAATACTTTCCCTTACAGTTTATTCCATATGAAGGTAAGTGAAAGTAAAAATTCATTCTCTATTATATTTATTTTAAAAAAATCATAATCTTGGTGCTATACTATTGGGTTGTGTCACATGAAATGTCTGTTTTGAAGGTAAAGGATTTTTATTGAAAATACGATGTGAAAACAAGATAATTTTATTCGAAGTATTTACCTTCTTTTTCTACACATTTTTCCCAACGTGACACCAACTTTTTTATCCCCGAACTAAAAAACTGAGCTTTGACACACTCACTTTAACACTCCCTTCCCCAAACGCCTTGCAAATATTTCTAGCTGCCTCAGCTGCTCAAACTCGTACTAAATTATTACTCGAAAAACGCGTGTTTCCATGTTCAAATTCGAAGGTATACTAAAAAGTGGGTAATTGGTTGGGAAGCTAATGTTTATAATACAAAGGTAGAGGATTAGTAACTGTTTACTTTAAATATGTAAACATTCGGAAGAAAACAACAGAGACCTGCAAAATCCTTTCTGTATTTCAGAAACTATAAAAACGGACATTTCATCTGAAACAACCCAATATAATCCTTACAATGGGGATAAGAATCACCTGTGATGTAGTGGATAGCATTACACCCTTCTATAACCAAGATCGTGGTAGTAGATGGTCATTTACATAAAACGAAAAATGTTCTTCTGTTTTATGAATATTTTAGCATAAAGTTGTTAACAGGAGCTGAACCAGACAAAAGCTACTGGCTCGAGTGTACACAGACAGACCCCAATGGACCGCGAACATCCAGATGTGGTTGGCCAACACCACCTGCTCCTACCACAGGCCCACAACTACTATTATATCCACTATGAGTTCGTATAGACTATAATATAGCAACTATCAAACAAAATAATAAAAATATATATTCATAAATATGGTTAAAATAATTGCAATCGAATAATCAATCCATTTTATTAATATATAAAAACGCTGCAAATTATTACACAATTGTTTATTACTTCCAAATAACTACTTTAGGGTGTAACTGCTTAGAATAAAATAGAAATAGAATAGAAAAATATATTTATTTTGGGGCTAAGTGCCTTAAGAACAATTCATATGTACAATTAAGATATATATAATGTATCAGGCTACAAGACCAAAGGAATATAATTATTTCTTATGCACAATGACACATAAAGAAAAGAAAGGATATAATAAAACAAAAGAGTAAAATAAATAATAACTTCTGGTGTGTTAAACAAAACTAAACATTGAAATTGATTCATTATTGATCCATATAAAAATATGAACAATAAATAACAAATTTTCTTTTTGATTTGAAATATCTTATTGAGCGTCTGTTTGGGATGACAGTAGGTACTGAAATAGCTGGGACTTGAATGATGTTAGGGAAGAAGAATGGCGGATATGAGTAGGTAAAGTATTCCAGAGAGTAGTGGAGCGGACAGTAAAGGAATGATCAAAAGTTGTTCTATGGGTAGTAATATAAAGTTCGGAATGGCGCGATCTTGTTTGGAGGGAGTGGACTGACGATTTAAATTGCAGAAGTCTTTAGATATATGGAGGTAGCTGGGAGTTGATTGTTTGGAAAATATATGATCCTAGGAAATATTGTCTTCGGATAGAAGGAAGGAGCCACTTTAACTCATCGTATAAATGGGTCACATGAGACCTCTTCGGTGTACCAAGGACAAATCTTAATAATATGTTCATAATTCGCTTTAGCCTGTCCTCGAGCACAGCTGAGAGGCCACCATATACCATACAGCAATAGTCAAAGTGGGAGAAAATTTTACAAAACGTTTACAGGTAATTAACTAATATTAAAAGGCAATTCAAAGGAAAATGGAATATTACCATTGATTATTTCAAAACGCTATATCTCTGCGAGTTCTCAACCAATTTCAATTATTGTATTTTCATTATTTAGGTTATTTAATTTATATGATTATTTAAATTCAAGGTAGTTATGTATTTATAAACGGAAAAACAATTTTTTTTTTTTTTTTTTTTTTTTTTTTTTTAGTTCCTTATTCGGATATTTACGTAACTTGAAAAATAAGCCTTCAAATTTTAAGAGGGGGTAATTACTTTTTTAGTCCATCTTGGGCTCAGTACATAGAGGGATTCGTACTTTTTCAAGACAACGGCCGTGCAATGAGGTGATTCGGCCTAGATCACGCTCAGCCGCCAGGTTTTTTCCCCATTTCGGATACCCACTCTATATAGAGGCTGGGTCTGCCCCCTGAAAGTTCTCCATACCCCAGGATCGCCCCCCGGCTGAAATAACAGAATACTTAATATTCCGTCACAGCCTGGATTCGAGCCCAGGACCCGGAGCACAGTAGACTAGCGCTCTATCCATTAGACCACGCCGATCCCTAATAAACCAATAAGCAAAAGTAAATATTATATATGTATTTAACTTTTACTTTCACTCACCTATATATGAAATATATAGTAAGGATAGTATTGCGACTGTAAAAAAATCCAAAAAAAAGTCTTTGTGTCGAGGTGTTTGTGGTAAGTTAACCATGAAAAAAAAGTCTTACGAAACTAAAATTTCATATTTTAGACAACTATACGCCCTAGATGTTAAAGTAAATTTTTCACTTAAATCAGCTGTCCGGTAGGAGTAGTTTATACCATGCACTTTGCCCATTTTTACGATTTTCTCAAAGATTTCGATTAAACTTGCTTTATGAATGTGAAATTTAATAAGCTTCAATTTATTAATAGTAAAAATTGTAATAAAAAATTATTTAATACACGGAATTGTAAAAGTGATTAGAAAGTGATAAAAAACCCGATAACACTGACTGTTGTAGATAAAAATTTAATAGGTTATCTAATAAAGCACATATATGTTTTTTTTTTTTTTTGTTTTTTTTTGTTTTTCGAGGCGACAACCACCAGGGTCATGTTCGCCTTTGCACCGATAGACACAGGTCACATGATTATAGGAGTAGAGTGAGAGTATAGTTTAGATCTGAGAGTAAAGATGGTGTGGCTTTAGGAAGCGAATGATGTTAGTTATATGAGGAGAGGAATCAGAGAGAAGAAGCGACAGATCGGTGGGGAGGTTGAAAAGAATACGTGAAGCGGTATATTGTCGGCATTCTATGAGCACATGTTTATATCCGAACTCATCATAATCAATTCTAAAACCTTTATCCATCTCTGTATTAGAAAATTATTAAGTCGGTAAGAGAAAGCAGATTCGTGTCCTTCAAACACCAATACAGTCCACTACTCAAATCACTGAATTGTCGAGATTCTTGTTTAATTTAAAAAAAAAAGGTAAAATAAATTACAAAACATCGTCCTTAGTAGGGAACGTAAAATGGTGGTCCCGAGGCTGTCAGGTTGTTAGGTAATCTATCCTAATTAAACCTGTATAGGCAAAATTTTAGTCTCCCACTGTAGCATTATCCGATTAGCCACAGTAGCTTAGAGCGACGTTAAATGAATAAACAAACAACAGTTTACTGTATATTAATTATTTTGCACTTTGTGATGTCGGTTGGAAGTACGGTCAATAAAGGTATTTCACATCAATATGGATGCTTATTATACTGTTAATATTTTGCGCTAAATTTTAGGCCTTCCTAAAGGCTAAGAAAAATACAAGACAAAAAAAGAAACGTATATATATATATATAAAATAGGCTTACCGAACCCGAAGGTTCAATGCCGATACCAACAAAGTCCGCTTACACAGGTTCGTCCAATGATCACCATACAAGCCCATTTCCCCAGGATCAGCCTTAACGTAATCCTCCCATCGTCGCTTCAGCCTTAACTTTCGGACGCTTACCAGTCGTATCAGCGAACACCAATTTTCACGGAATCCGTTCCTCATCGAGCCCAACAGCTTTAATCGTCCAAGATGCTATCAACTCAATTATATTCACAGCGTACAAATTCCGCTATTCCGCGTTGTGCAACCTTCTAAACTCCCCAGTGGCCTCATCTCTCTTAGGACCAAATATTTTACGCAGTACCTTATATTCGAAAACCTTAAGCCGCTGT
>CM041294.1:168124392-168261892 GCA_023052935.1 Piezodorus guildinii | reverse complement strand
TATCCCTTTGAAGTAGTTGTTAATTTTATAGATCTAGAAAAATTAATCACTTCATATTGTTAATATTGATTAAAAAAGAGGTAAATATGTAAGTTGAATTTGAAAACCAGCTAAAGTGGAATAGAACAAACTTATTTTTTAGATAGGAGTTGATAAGTTATGTTAAAGGTCAAGATTTGATATAGAGTTGGATGCTGTAATAATACTTCACCAGTTTTATTAGGTTGTTTCACATGAAATGTCCGTTTTTATAGTTTCTGAAATACTTAAAGGAGTTTGCAGGTATCTGTTGTTTTCTTCCGAATGTTTGCATATTTAAAATAAACAGTCACTAATCCTCTACCTTTGTATTATAGACATTAGCTTCCCAATCAATTACCCACTTTTTAGTATACCTCTAAATATGAATCTGGAAACACGCGATTTTCGAGTAATATTTTTGTACGAGTTGAAACTCGGTCATTCAGCAGCTGAGGCCGGTAGAAATATTTGCAAGGCGTTTGAGAAAGGGAGTGTTAATGAACAGACCATTCGCTGTTGGTTTGCTAAATTTTCAGCTGAGGATACCGACTTGGAAAACTTTCGTCCGTAATAGACAACGATGTCCTCAAACATACAGTAGAAGGAAACCCCTACCAAACAGTTAAAGGACTCTCAGCACAACTAAATGCAATTGCATCTACCGTTTTTAAAGTTTATTGGGAAAGTAAAAAAGCTCGATACATGGGTACCTTATGATCTCACTGAGCGGCAGCAAGACCCCATGTTTCAAAACATACCGTGCCAAAATTGAAAGAACTGGGCTACGAAGTTACCATATTCTCCCGACTTATCTCCAACAGATTACCACCTGTTCAGGAATTTTGACAACTTCGTCAGAGGAAAACTTTTTTATAAATGACGATCAAGTGAAAAGTGCGTTTTCAGATTTTGTTTCACTTCAAAGCTCAGAGTTTTTCGTTTGGGGATAAAAAAGTTGGTGTCACGTTGGGAAAAATGTGTAGAAAAAGAAGGTAAATACTTCGAATAAAATTATCTTGTTTTCATGTCGTATTTTTAATAAAAATTCTTTTTCTTGAAAACGGACATTTCTTGTGACGCAACCCAATATTAAGCAATGCATCACGTTTCAGCTATTTTAACTCTGATTCGAAACATTTTCACAACCCTGAATCATTCTCTTAGAAAATATATTTTATTGTGGGTGAGTGAAAGTAATGCTTCACGTGTGTTTAGTTCGCACCTGATATTTAGCAAGTAAAATACCTCGATCCGCAGCTGTGTTGCTAATCCTCAGAAGAAGCCAAACCAGCTGTTCGCCCGCTTCCATAATTAAATTTGATGTTGGCTAAGGGGATTCCCATAACTCATCCTACATCGGCGTGCTCCGGTAAAAAGTTGAGAGTATGCTGCAGCTGGCGCGGCATCTGCTGGTCCCGGATCGTGCCGCGCCTCTGGCCCCTAAATTAAATTCCGTGATACTTCCTCCAGAATCCATCGTCATGCTATTTCCTGGAGACTGGGGGAAAGAAATGGATCCCAAATCCTCCTTATCTGCATCTAAAAGGGTTAACGGAATTGATTAAATCTGTTAGAAATAAAACAGTTTTCTAACAGAAATGCTTTTTATTTAAATTAACTTTTTTCAAATTTATATTTATTTAATAGATCGTTTATATTTATATTTATTTTAGCAGCGTTGTTAGTGAATGTTAGTGAAAGTCGTATGTTGCCCGCACCAGATTTTTTTTTCTTAGTCGATTACAATGGCTGGTTATTGAAGATGATAATACACAAATCAAGGAATGTTGTCCTTTTTCGAATACTGAGAACTCATTTCACGACCCGATGGTTTTAATATTAAATGCAACTATAATTCGCCCAGGATTACCCGAAATAATTATCTAAAAGATGTACTATTATTCGGTGAACCTTCGACATCGCAACCCTTGGTCATAGCTGAGACCCTCCGCCACTGACTCAGTGTTCGCGGAACCGCCCAACCAACTCTAATGATGGTCTTCAAGCCAGATACTGACCCGTAATATACTTTTGATGAGCGGCTGTGCCCTGTGGTCGCTGGTCGTGTCAGCTCGCTCAGTAATCAGGATAATATCCAACATCCTCTTTAGCATCTGGGAAAATGAGATATTAAAGCATTCTACATTAAGTCAGTATTAAGTCCCAGGTATGAAATTAGCAATATAAAAATAGTTTTTTGGTTTATTATTTGGTTGTAAAATAGGTTTAAAAAAAAAAAAAACCTGTATATTCATCGCAAAAGCTAAAAGTCGTACGGAACTGAAACTTCATATTTAAGACAACTATACGCCCTAGATGTTACAGCAACTTTTTCATCAAAATCAGCTGACTAGAAGAGCCACTTTATACCATGCATTTTGCACCATTTGACGATTCTCTCAAAAACAGCTCTACCGATTTTGATTAAACTCGCTATATCGATGTAAAATTTAATGGGCTTTAATATCATGTAAATTTCATTCAGAATGAAATAGTCTGACAGGATTTAATTTAAATATTAATAAATATTGCCGATATTTTAAAATTTTCTTATTTTCTAAACTACCTTTAATTTTGTACATTCCAAAAGATTAACCATATCACCTTAATCGCATTGATGAAGGACGGCTAAATATATAGGTTGGACGAATTTGATCTCCAAATAACGGATAAAAGAAGAAAACTATTTTTTAATGCAATTTTCCCTTTTTTAATTATAAGAACAGTAATATTGACGTATAATATACCGTTGGAAAGAGGAAGATTTTAGAAAAAATATTATGTTATACACAAAGTTTTAAAGGTGATATAAGTGACGAATAGGGAATAAACCTATTGCTGATTAAAAATTTAATATCTGTGGTCGTAACTAGATAACTCGAGTTTCTATAAAAAATGAGTTAACTCCACGTATCGATCCGTCAGACAGTCTCCCTCCCACGTCGCACAGTGGGCTAAATCACCAATTTAGGTTGACAAAAGTCATGTCAAAAGATTGGAATTTTCCAGTGCTTCACCTTTTTATTATTAGTTGGCAATACCATTAATACTAATATTTCCCACGATACCGTGTTTACAAATAAATATTGGGTTGATGCAAAATTAATGCAGGTTTCCTCTATTGCAATATCTTAATTCCAATTGTGTAAACAAAGCTAATCCTAACATTGATCATTATTATACCAAAACAAACCTTATCTAATACCCTCTCTTTCACCATGAATTTGTTTAGTAAAATCGTTTTGTTCAGTGTGTTCAAAGGTCTTGAATCGAAAATGTCAAAGTGCGATTTTCGTCAAATTTATTTTTACGAATTTAAATTAGGGCGCAGCGCTGCGCAAACGGCTCGTAATATTAATGAAGTGTGGGGTCAGGGGGCTATTAATGAGTGCACGGTGCAGCGTTGGTTCCAGAAGTTTGCCAGAGGAGATTTCGACCTCGAAGACAAGGAAGGTCGGGGCCGTCATCTTGCTCTGGACAACGACCAGCTGAGGTCAAAAGTGGAAGAAGACCCAACCAAAACCACACGAGAAATGGCGGCGGAACTCGGAACTCAAAAATTGCAACGTCTTTGCCCAGCATTGATGAATCGGAAGGGGCCGATCCTGCTCCACGATAACGCCAGACCACACGTTGCACAACCAACGCTTCGACGACTGCACGAGTTGGGCTACGAAGTTCTCCAACATCCGCCTTATTCACCTGACCTCTCTCCTACAGACTTCCACTTTTTCAGGCATCTGGACAACTTTTTGAGGGAGAAAAATTTTCAAAACCAGGACGACATTGAAAATTCTTTTCGAGATTTCATTGAGTCCAGGGATTCGGATATTTTTTCTGGTGGAATAAGAAAGCTTGTTGAACGTTGGCAAAAGTGCATTGATTCAGATGGAAATTATTTTGATTAAATATATATGGTTAAAGTAAAGATATGGCGTATTTACAATACCTACTAAAAACCTGCATTAATTTCGCATCAACCCAATAGTAAATGAATGAATCATTCCTGTCCACACAAGTGCCTAATAACCGGCAGTGGGATTATCTTTATTGGTCATTTATAGTGTTTAGAGCGAAGTCTTTTTGCTTTTATTTAACAATCGACATTGCTGAGACAGTTAAGACATTATATTTCCAAACTCGTTATTGAATATACATTGCAATCTCACCTGTAGAGTTAATTTAGCAGTTTTTAAATGTATGCCTTTATTGAATAACGAAAAACTATGTAACCACCAAGTTACCCCAAGGATTTGTTTTACCAACCCTTCTAGTCTTTAGATATTACAAAGGATTTTTGCGATTTTTTGCGTTTTAGGTGATACATCATTTTTTTCAGACACAACACTACGAATCAAAAATTTTACAATCTATAATTTTAAGAATTTCCTAAACCATATATAATACATCTATTAGCAACTCCGTGTCATAATTAGATTTTTTGTATTGTTTTTCCCGTATTCTGGGAGTACAAACGTAAAATATAGGAGAGTTTTAGATTGTAGCAAATAAATTTGATGTTTGACCACGGTGCGCTCGCTAATCGTGTCAAAAAATTAATTAGTTTTTAAAATTTTTTTAAATAATTTTTTTCCTTAATCTGGGACCCCAAAAGTTAAATATAGACAAGTTTCAGAATTTTGTTCACCTAAATCGGTCATATTGTCCACTGTGTGTCGTGTTAAATTAGTTAAAGAAATTTCAGGTAGAAAGAAAGCTGTATGTTAATTACTCTATTTTGGATATTACGTAAAACTTTTAAGTCGCTCTCCTGTAAAATGGAAGATTTTGACTTAATCACTTATTCGAAACCGGTACAGATATAGTTTTTATTATTAAATCTAAATCACATATTTCTTACGAAAATGAATTGACCTTTTATTATAATCAACTTAAAGATTGAAGTATAGTTAATTTGTTTTCAAATTGATTTTAACAGTCGAGGTAAGTGAAAGTCGTGTGTTGCCCGCACCAGATTTTCATTATCAAATTTGATTTTTTTCAAGAGTTTCATAATCGATTTTAACAACAGAGGTACGTGAAAGTCGTATGTTACACGTAACATAAATTTTATTGCTGAATAAAAGTGAATCCTTTTCAGAGGTGTAGAAAAAAATCAGTGCACCATAACTCCCATTAAAGACGGCTGGGTGTACTAAAGGATTTCCTTCATTTCCGAGGGAATAAAAAAAAAAAGGTTTATGGTCGGTCGATTTCCCGCGGAGGGATTTTCACGGTCGGTATGACCTTAACCGCGGGAACTTTAAAAAAATCGTGCCCCCTCAACACAATTCTACATCCCCCTCTGAAGTTAATTAAATCCTTCGATATGCTGTCGGCAACTTCCTCCTGGACTTTTAATTATACTTAGAAATTACAAGTTTTTTTTTTTTTTTTATAATTCACTATGTTTTATTATTAAATACTCTTCAAGAGGTATCTAGTATTCTTTAAATGTCGGCAAGGAAGATTTTTTGTTTTTATTGGTAGAAATAACCCATTATTTCTACCCATAGTCAGTCGTTTGAAAAATATTTTAATTTTGTTTTTACTTTCACTTACTATATATAGTAAGAGGAAGTATTGCGATCGTGAAAATTTTGAAATTCCAGTTTTCAACAGAAATACACGTTTTAGGGTCCCTTGAGTCCAAATAACCAAGTCCCGTAAAAAGGTGTGTGTGTGGTAACTCCCGGGCGGAAACGGTAAGTCTAATGAATTTGAATTCCATAATTAAGACAACTATATGCTCGAGACGATACAAAATCTTTTTCATCAAAATCGGCTTACCAGAAGAGCTACTTTATACCATGCATTTTGCACCTTTAATCGATTTTCTCGAAAACGGCTCCGACGAATTTGTTTAAACTCGCTATATCAATGTAAAATTTAATAGGCTTTTATATCGTTTAGGTTTCATGCGGATTAAAATGGTATGTAAGGGCTTAAATGCCGATATTTTAAATTTTCTTTCTCTAAAGTACCTTTAATTTTATCGATTCTATAAAAATATCTATATTATCTTGTTACAACTGATGCAAAACAGTAAATATAAAAATTGAATGAATTCAATACCTAACTAAAGGAGAAAACTGAAAAAATATATTTTGTACGCAATTTTTTGTTTTTAACATAAGGGCTAGTAATATACATGTATGATATACCGTTGGAAAGCTAAAGGTTTAGAAAAAATATTATCTCATACACAAGCTCTTAAAAGTTAGTAGAGAGTAATGAAAAGCCGATAACTAACTGATTATTTAAGATAGTAATATAATAGATTTTTTAATGAATACACATGTTTCTATAGAAATTCCATTTAATTAATTCTCTGTAATGGTTTCAATAATTTTTTTCTCTAACTGTATTTGAAAATTCTTTAATTGATTCTAAAAACGGGGTAAGTGAAAGCCGTGTGTTGCCCGCACCAGATTTTTAACTCAGCCATCGTCTAGTGTGTGTGCGGTAAGTCTTACTTACTGTAATTCTTATTTAGACCAACTATACGCCCGAGATGTTGAAGCAACTTTTTCATCAAAATCGGCTGTCCAGAAGAGCCACTCTATACCATGCATTTTGCACCTTTACACGATTATCTTAAAAACAGTTCTAACGATTTTTATTAACATCTCTAACGATTAACTCGCTACATGGATGTAAAATTTAATGGGCTTTTTATCATGTAAGTTTCATTCTGATGTAAATAGTCTGACAGGGCTTTAGTGCCGATATTTTAAATTGTCTTCCGCTAAAGAACCTTTGGTTTTGTAAATTCTATAAAAAAAAAAAAAAAATCTGGTGCGGGCAACACACGACTTTCACTTACCTCCATTTTTAAAATGAATGAAAGAATTTTTAAAAAGAGTTAGAGATAAAAATACGTGAACATATTAAGGAATTAATTAAATTGAATTTATATAGAAACATGTGTTTTATTAAAAAATCTATTATATTATTATCTTAAATAATCAGTTAGTTTTATGTTCATTTCATCACTCTCTATTTTAACTTTTAAATGCTTGTGTATGAGATAATATTTTTTCTAAAATCTTAAGCTTACTAACAGTATATTATACATGTATATTACTGCTCTTAAGTACAAAAACGAAAAATTGCAATAATAAAATATTTTTTCTGTTTTCTCCTTCAGTTGGGTATCGAATTTATTCAATTTATATATTTACTTGTTTTTCATCAGCGTTAATAGATAATAAAAGATAATATAGTTATTTTTATTGAATCTACGAAGTTAAAGGTACTTTGAGGGAAGAAAATTAAAAATATCGATTTTTAAGCCCTGTCAGACCATTTTAATCAGAATAAAACCTAAATGATATTAAAGCCCAATAAATTTCACATCGATATAGCGAGTTTAATCAAAATCGTCGGAACCGTTTTGTGAAAATCGAAAAAAGGGTGCAAAATGCATGGATAAAGTGGCTCTTCTGGTAAGCTCATTTTGATGAAAAAGGTTTTGTAACGTCTCGGACGTATAGTTGTCTTAAATATGAAATTTCAGTTTCATAGGACTTACCGTTTCCCCGGGAGTTACCACACACGGACACACACAGAACTTTTTACGGGACTTGGTTATTTGGACTCAGGGGACCCTAAAAACTGTATTTCCGTTGAAAACTGGAATTCGAAAATTTTTACGATCGCAGTATTTTCCCTTATTGTATATAGTAAGTGAGAGTAAAAAATAGATACAGAAAATCAACATAATATTATATAAGCCAGTTTGAAAAAATACAATAAAATAAAAAGGTTACATGGGAGAAGTTGAGAGTGCAGACAAATTAACACACAATTAAATATAAACTTAATTTAATGCTGCTGACGAGTACCTGTTATCCCGCCACTAACTTCCCCCATATATGCTCACAGTCAACGATTCTCATTTCACAATGATCTCTAACACCCTAGGGCGACAAGATGACAACTAAAAACGTTAAAGTTTGAGAAGGGGAAAGATATTAGAATATGAGAGAGATATTATTTCTCTGTCATCATTTATTGTTTCTTATTTCTGTCATGTTATTTATCTGTCATGTTATTTATAATTTTTTATTCTCATATTATTCGGATGCGTATCTATTTTATTGCTCTGATGTTCGCAGCCCTGATATTGGCTCACAGGTTTGAGCCGGAACTGTTTTTTTATTTTTATTTATTAATTTATTGAAATTTACAACTGTATTAGTAAATACATCAAGTAAATTGGCTCATAATATATGTAATATTCATGAAAAGACATGAAGAGAATATGCCTATTGGCAACACTCCATTAGGTAATCTTCTTTTCAGACGCCTCGGAGGATTGTCAGGAATATTAGAGGAAGCAAGGATTGAAACTCGTGGATTAATATGGGAGTGGAGTTTGTCATGGAAGGAATGATACCTCGCACGGGCCAAATCAGTAACATATGGAACATTAAGCTCTTTATGGATGAGTTTGTTCGTGACAAAATAAGGAGCGTTGAGGATTTTGGATTGTAAGGATTGAAGACGGGAAGAATTTGATGGTTTATTAGAGCCCCAAAGCTCAACTCCGTACGTCCAGATTGGCCTTATGATGGTAATATAGATGAGCCTTTTGTAGTTAAGTGGAAGGTTAGAGCGTCTGTCCAGTAAGTGTTGAAGTAAGCGAAAGCGTTGGGCAGTTTCTTGTCGTTTCAGTCTTGTGTGCGGATTCCAAGTTAGTCGTTTGTCAAGTAGGAGTCCTAGATAGCGAATCTGTTCAACCGGGGCTAGCGGAATATTATTAAAGGACACTGTAGGGCAGGATGTCGAATATTTGAACTTGAAATATTTTTAAACGTGCCGAGCAAGAGCTAAGTGTCATAAAACCCGATAGCCATCTGACAAATCGTACTACACTAAACTAACTAACAAACTAAAAATAGAAATTAGGCAATACAAAAATTTCAGAACTTCACAAAAAAAAATCCACTCACAAATCTTTATGGATAACTACCAAAAAGCTACTCAAATTTAAAACTTTTAATCGCCCACTCTTTTCTGAATCTTCTACCTGGTCCCGATCAGACGAAGTAAAATCCCAAACATTTGGCATACATCTATCCACAGTTTTTAATCCTCTTCCTGAGATCTTTAATCCAACCCAGATTGACCAAGTTGAAGCGAAACTCCTTATTCCACTCCGAATGTCCCTTCCTCCTAGAGCCTTTAATCCTTCTGAAATAATTAACATTATCCATAAATTACCTACCAAAAATGCTCCAGTTACTGATCTCATCACATCCTATATCCTAGAACAACTCCCTCGAAAAGCAATCCTTTTCTTCACATACATATTCAATGCAACGCTCCGAACAACTTATTTCCATGAAACTTGGAAACTATCAATAATCAGAATGATCCCAAAACCTCAGAAGCCTCATGAAAATCCATCCTCATACCATCCAATCTTACTTTTGCCCATGATGGGCAAAATGTTAGAAAAACTTATCATAAAACGTCTATATCGCAGCCTTTCCATGTTACTACCCGCGTTTTCAATGCTCTGATAATATATCTTCTACTTAAGTGAGATTTAAGTAGCTTTGTACGAGACTTAAATTCATCCTCATTATACTTCGTACAAGAGATTCCATGAAAAACTTCACGGACATTACAACATACTCATTCAAAACATGGCGACAACGGAAATGCCTGAACTCACCAGAACAAGGCTGAAAATGAGTTGCTTAAGGAATTAAGCCGTGGTTAAAACTTATGATTTTCGCATTAGAAGGAGGTGCCGCTGGGTACTGACCTCCCTCATGCCTGACATGCCAGCTATTATTATATATTATATATATATATATATATATATATATATATATATATATATATATATATATATATAGCGCATTATTGTCGCGGAAAAGTGACAGGAGAAGGTCATAATAAATAAAGACTAAAACAAAAAATAAATAAATAAATAAAATTCATCCTCAAGACATTTCTTCGGAGTAGAGCTTTGGGGCTCTACTAAACCATCAAATTCTTCTCTTATCCAATCCTTACTATCCAAAATCCTTCGTAAAATCCTCAAAACTCCTTATTTTGTAACTAATAAACTAATCCACAAAGACCTTAATATTCCGTATGTTGCTGATTTGGCCCAATCTAGATATTATACCTTTCATGACAAACTCCATTCCCACCCTAATCCTCTAGTTTCAATCCTTTCTTATTCTTCAATACCCGACAATCCTCCAAGGCGTCTGAAAAGGAGATGACCCCGGGACCTTCTTGTTTAGAATAGTTACAGGAGTGCTACCATTGGTTAGTTCTTCTACAAGTCTTTTTCATGTCGTTTTTCTTATATCATATTTACTTGCTGTATTTTTTTTAGTACAGTTGTAAATATCAATAAATTATGTTAAAAAAAAAAGAAGAAAAAAAAAAGACATTTCTTTGAACTGGCTTCAAATTTCAGCAGTTGGTGCATTTCTTATTTTATATATTATATATATATATCTGTACATAATAAATACCCACAGACTCGTATACAAAGTAATAGATAAGAGAGATAGCGATGTTTGGCCGCGAGGTCCATCACCTTGCCCAAAATAGCACTGACATTGGAGCCTTATATAACTCCCGTTCCGCTCGTCCTGTTTTTGTTTATTCTCTCCTTTCCTTTTTTTTTCTTCTTTGTTTTTCTCCTCTCACACACTTACCATCATTATCCCCTTTCCTTTATTGATATTTATGCTTCTGTTTTCCCCTTGTTTATCTTGTCGTTTTCACTTTCAGTTTGTGTTGTACCTATCTCGATATGCGATGAGAAATATTTACATAGTTATAGTTTGCTACGTTACTCAATATTTACTGTTTTGAAATACATCTCTTTTATCTATTTTAAAAAACTTTGGTATATTTTAATAAATATTTTCTTCTTTTTTTTTTCAGGTATGTATTGACTTCTATCACCATCAATCGCTTCATTGGTATGTCTTATATAATTAGTTATTATCATTTTAAAATTTACATGGCGAGAGAAGTGGCAATGGAAGATTCGTTAAATGGAGAGTTTACGATAGTAGCACGGAAGAAAGGAAGGGATAATTGTTTTTAATGAAGTCGGATAATAACATAGATTATTATTTTTTTTTAATCTTATAACATAATTTAGTAATACTCTTAACAATATAGTAAGAAACTAAATAATAAAATTATATGAAAAAACATAATAATTGTAATGCACACATTTTATTAACATGACAAATCAGTACATGTTACATTTTTTTTTTTAATTTATATTTATTGAATTTTACAACTGTATATTACATAAATAAAATAAGTAAAAGTGATAAATTATAATAAAAGGCGTATAAGGCTTGTGAAGAAACTACCCAGCGGTAGTACTTCGATGTTTATTTAAGTAAGTAGATCCCGAGGCCATCTTCTTTTCAATCGCCTCGGAGGGTTGTCAGGAATATGTGAGGTTGATAGGTTGCGGATAAGAGGGTTTATATGAGTTGGGAGTTTGGAATTAAAAGTGGTATATCTGGTACGAGAAAGGTCTGCCACAAATGGGATATTAAGGTCTTTATGGATATGTTACATTTACACTTAGAAATGGAACCTGCCCTTCAGTTTAGTTAGACTATCACCAGATACCACAATCAAACACTGTAACGTACTAAGGACTTATTTTTGACAAAAGGTTGACATGGGGCACACACGTCAAGACTAAACGTAAAACACTAAATTTTCGACTGAGACTATTGTATTTGATACTTCACAGACATTCTAAATTACCCATTAGACAGAAACTTAACGTATACACTTATTTGTTAAAACCGATATGGACTTACACTTGCCAAATATACGGACCTGCTAAAAAAATACAAACCTTTCTATTACAATTTTTAAGACTGGCAATGAACTCACCACCGTATGTGTCAAACGATACCCTTCATAATGATTTACGTATTCCAACTACAATAAATCACATTAGATCTACTTGAAAAAAATTCATGAAAAACTAATTGGACATATAAACAACCTTGTGCAAAACATGGCTACGACTGACATACCAGACAGAACTCGGCGTAGGCTGAAAAGGAGTTGGATGAGGGACCTCCTGACCTGAAAATATAGTTGTGCTTAATGTGAGGAGGATGGACTGGATGGGTGCTGTCTCCCTCATGCCTAACCACGCCATGTTTACTTAGATTTTAGCACATTTGCTGATAGTAATATTTTTTACAGGTGTTAATAAAATGATAAGTGACAAAAAAAAAAAAAAAAAAAAATAGGAACCATTTTAAAATCACTAGCTATCCAAAGGTATATTACACATCCATAAAAATAATTTTCCTCTTTTTCCTTTAGTTAGTTATAAAATACGTTCAACTTTTATATTTTTCCGCTTTTTATCAATTATAATAAGATGATATGTTTAGTTCTATTGAATCTGTAAAATTAAAGATATTTTATATTAAAGGTATTCGGCATTTAAGCCCAGTCGGATTATTTCACTCAGAATGAAGAAACCTACGTGATATTAAAGAGCATTAAATTTGACATCGATAAAGCAAGTTTAATCATAAGTTTGTAGCGTTTTGGGGGAAAACTATAAAAAAAGGTCAAACGCATGGTGTAAAGTAGTACCCCCGGTTAGCCCATTTTGGTGAAAAAGTTTGTGTAACGTTTCAGATAATATACGCTTCTTAAAATATGAAATTCCAGTTTCATACAACTAATCGTTTTCAAGCTAAGCGTACCACTCACACACACAGAAATTTTGCGAGACTTGGTCATTTAGTCTCAGTGGATCCCAAAACCTCCATTATCGGTGAAAACTGGAATTCAAAATTTTGTACGATAGCAATATCCTCATATAAAGGTAAGTGAAATTTAAAAAAAAAAAAACGACTCATTACAGAATGCATTTACATACAACTAGAACCCCTTCCTGTTAATCAAAAGACTGACAAACATAACTTGTCACTAGCTTATTCTCAAATATTAAATTTAATAAAGCATCCCTAGCTCATTTTTTAAACAACCATCTGATCATCTCTTCATAATTTTTATTTATTTATTATCAATTTTTTTATTTATATATTTATTTAATTTTCGTACTCCCCTTCTTTATTTATTTATTTGTTTACCTACTAGATTACTGTTTATTTATCATTTCCTTCGACAGCTCCTTATCGTCATTCGTTATTACCTTATCATCATTCATCATTTATCATCGTCATCCGTTATTACTTAAAATCTTTTAATCTTTACCTCGTCACTATTTCTTACAATTTTATCAAATACTCATAAGTAATAACTCTAGTACTCTCAAGTAATAACTTTTGGCTATTTTTTAACAATCGAATCAGTAAACATAACTTAGCTTCTTGGAATTTTCCTAACGGACATTTTAGTTCTCATATTTTCCGTTCCACGCAAAGAGCGTTTTTTAAACTGAGAAACATCACTTCTGTAGGCAAAGCTGTCATGTTGTCACGTAAGTGTTTCTTTCTTATTGATAAGGGTCTTTTTTCATCGCCCATTTCTTTCTCCCCCTTTCCATACTCATATCTTTCTCCGTTACCTATCCTGACATATAATTATTAGCTTAATATTACATTATTTTAAAATTTAAATTATTTTTTATTCATACTGTTTCTCTTTTGTAATGACTATATTTTTTATATATTACCTATACTCTTAACTATGTTTTTAATATATTACCGTCATATATCAACTCAAAATTGTTAATATTTAAAATTTTAATTGTTCACATATTTTTCCTTTATCATTTTTTTCATTTGCTTAGTCTCTCTTTATATATTCTCATTACAATATTATCATCTCAATTATGTTTACTTCCATACTTTATAACTATCATCTTAATTTTGTTTATTTCCATACTTTATAACTGTCACCTTATTTCCATACTTTATAATTGTCATCTTATTATCATTTCACATTTAATATTATTTATGTTCCCATAATTTATTACTGTCATATTATTATTATATACCTAACGCATTATTAAGTCTATAATTACATTGGTTGTTATCTTGTTTCTTTTAGCCCTGATGAAGGCCCACATTGTAGGCCGAAACGTCGGCACATAATTAAAATAACGCTTATTTTTTAATTGTGTGTTTTAATTTATGACCGCAACCCCAACCATCTTCCTCATCTAAAAAAAAAAAAGATTATTTGTATGTATTATTATTCAATATTATTGAAGATAATAGTCTTTTTCAAGTAGAGATTAAGAGAGATGCTTAGAAGAGAGTATATGTCATACATGGTTAACTAAAAGTAAAAATGATAAAAGTATACAGAAAACTCGATTACTGTATATTTATTATAATACTTTGCAGTGTGCGATAGTTCAGTATCGCTGACTTATTAAATATTTCCTGCTTTCAGTTTCATTTACTCTCTCGTGTTGCGGTGGCATTAAAAAATAATTTAGAATTATATTTACAGATTTTTGATTTTTTTAAAATTTATAACTTTATTGCACTGTAAATAAATATACAAGCAAACTTTATAACTTTATTTGCACCTGTTAAATAATATACATAGCAAACTTTATAACTTTATTTGCACCTGTAAATAAATATACATAGCAAATGGGTTTACAAATAATGAAAAACATAGCATAGTTGGGCATGATGGAGACGGCACCCAGTGGTACATCCTATAAGTCAACTATATTTTCAGGTCAGGAGGTCCCTCATCCGACTCTTTTCACCTACTCGAGTTGTGTTAGGTATGTCAGATGTAGCCAAGTTTTGAATAAATTTGTTAACGTGTTTATGTAGTTTGTCTTGAAATCGTTTGTAAGTCAGTCGTGTGTGGTTTGTTGTAGTTTGAATATGTAAGTCGGTATGAAGGGTATCGTTTGATACATACGGTGGTGAGTTCGTTGCTAGACTTAAGATTTGGATTGAAAGGCTTGTATTTCTTGAATATTGTCTTTGTAGCTGGTCCGTAAGTTTGGCAAGCGTAAGTCCATATGGTTTTAGTACATATGCAGTATCGAATATAATAGTCTTAGTCGAAGTTTAGGGTTTTAGTTTTGTCTAGACGTGTCAATCTTTTGTCAAAAATAAGTCCTAAGTACGTTACTGTATTTAATTTAGCTAAAGTGTGATTGTCTGTGTAAACTGAGGAGCAGGTTCCGCGTCTAAGTGTAAATTAACATGTTGCTTGTCATGGTTAATTTTTAACTTCTATTTCATACACCAGTTTTGTACATTATCTAAGTTGTGTTGTAAAGTCATACTGGCCTCTGTAGGATCTGTGTTTCACATGATGACAGTAGTTCTATTCTAAATTTTTTTTTTTTTTTTTTTAAACATAATTTATTGAAATTTACCACTGTACTAAGTAATACAGCAAGTAAATATGATAAAGAAAAAATGCATGAAACACTTGTAGAAGAACTACCCAATGTAAGCACTCCTGTAACTATTCTAAAACTAGAGTTCGAGACCATCTTATATTCAAACGCCTCGAGGATTGTCAGAATCGAGCGGAAGCTAAGATTGAAACTAGTAGGTTAGAGTGGGAGTGGGTTTTTCAATGGAAGGAGTGATATCTGGTTCGAGTCATATCAGTTACAAATGGAACATTTAGGTCTTTATGGATGAGTTTATTTGTGATAAATAGGGAGCGTTGACGATTTTACGAAGGATTTTGGATTATAAGGATTGGATACGGGAAGAATTCGATGGTTTATTAATTAATTAAATTGTGATATGGACCGTCGTCTGTGGAATGAGATGGGACAGGCCATGTTCACGCTCAGCCTCTTTTTATTTCCAGATATTTTCGACACGTTCGAATAAAGGCTGGATCAGCCACCGGAGAATGTCGTATTATAATCGATTAGTTTAATACATATAAAACATAGCATATTCTCCAACAGACGACAACTTCGAACCTGATTCAAAGCCTGACTTTCGAAGCGAGATGCAAGAACTTCCTGAACGTCAATCAGCAGAGAAATCGAAGCATCGCCTCCTGGAGGAATGGAAGACCTCCCCTGCAATTAAGGGGCGCTTAATATCAGTTATTGAGCCACATTTGCATAACCATCAATCTGATTGAGAGTAGCTCTGACTTCTATGTCGGCGTGCATAACACTTTGCAGGGAAAGCTCGCATTTAATTGAACTTACCTGCATCTTTTGGCCTTTGCTTATTCATCTAAGGTCACTTCATCCTAAATTTTTGGCTATGAAGGTTTAATTAGGATAGGATCTTTTAGGAGTACCTGACATCGCACAGGATTGGTACCACCTTTTAACATCTCCTCCGAATGACGGCATAACTAAGGATTTTTTACTACCATTAAAGTATCCTGGGGCCTTTTGGCGGGTTTGGACCTTCGACCTTTGGCATAGAAGGCTGTCATGTGGCTAGCCACCACTGGCGATTCCTACATCTATTGGTATTCGTATTGTCCAAAAGCTGGTGCCGAAAAAATTATAAGAGGTGCTTATCATAAGAAGAAAATTTTCAATGTGATTTTCACATTTTAGCAAACTTGATAACATTTTTTTGTCTACCAATTCAAACTGGTAGCAATAAAAAATGGCGGCCATCCGATTAAGTTTCTGTAACATTTTGGACTTATGAAATATGAAATTTTAATTTTATAATGACTTAGTTATTTGGAGTCACGAGATGCTAAAACGTCTATTCCAATAATTTATTTTATTATATTCTCGATATATAGGCAAGTGAAAGTAAAAAATCTGGTGCGGGCAACACACGACTTTCACTTACCTCCATTTTAAAATCAATGAAAGAATTTTCAAATATAGAGTGAGATAAAAATACGAGAAACTATTAAAGAATTGATTAAATTGAATTTTTATAGAAATATGTGTTTCATTAAAAAATCTATTATATTATTATCTAAAATAATCAGTTAGTTTTCTCTTCTTTTCACCACTCTCTATTAACTTTAAAAGGTTGTGCATAAGATAATATTTTTATCTAAAATCTTTTGCTTTCCAACGGTACATCATACATGTATATTACTGCTCTTAAGTTCAGAAACAAAAAATTGCATTAAAAAATATTTTTTCTATTTTCTCCTTTAGTTGGGTATCGAATTCATTCAATTTATATATTTACCTGTTTTTCATCAGCGTTAACAAGACAATATAGTTATTTTTATTAAATCAACAAAATTAAAGGTACTTTAGAGGAAGGAAATTTAAAATATCAGCATTTAATCCCTATCAGACCATTTTAATCAGAATTAAACCTGCATAACATTAAATTCCATAAAATTTTATATCGATATAGCGAGTTTAATCAAAATCGTCGGAACCGTTTTCGAGAAAATCGAAAAAAATGTGCAAAATGCATAGTATAAAGTGGCTCTTCTGGTAAGCTCATTTTGATGAAAAAGGTTTTGTAACGTCTCGGCCTTATAATTGTCTTAAATATGAAATTTCAGTTTCATAGGACTTACCGTTTCCGCCCAGGAGTTACCACACACACACACCCTAAAATGTGTATTTCCGCTAAAAACTGGAATTCGGAAATTTTCACGATCGCAATACTTTCCCTTACTATATATAGTAAGTGAAAGTAAAAACCTCAGTAACAGTTCTGAAGTAACCTGTTATCGCCAAGAAGTGCCACCCTCAGACGCACACACGGATCGATGCCCCAATATCGGATGTGATCGCACGGCTGCTCGACATTAAAGGTCCGGGCCTCGTGCGGGGGGTAATCCGCCCTTTGTGGGGAGACATATTAGACCTGACGTAGAAGGGAGGATAACAAAAAGGGTTGTTTGCATAATCGGCTGCGGGGGCGGCAGCTGCGAGCGATAAGGACCGGCATCTGCCCGCCTCGTGTCCATCTTCTTTTCATTTCGCCTGTTACGCCATTGAATTATTTTTTGTTGGCATAGGAACCGAGTGGTCTTCATAATTAAGTCTATTATCTTTTTTAATATGGGTCGCCTAATTGAATTGGCACTAACAATCTTTGTTAAGTAATGTTATTGATCGTGTTTGTCTAATATATCGCGCCTTAGTAATGACCTGATAGTAGGCTGGGTGTTGCGAACTATAGACGCATAGCTAAGTGTAACGCTCCTGCTATCTTGTTATAGACCGTGTACAGGATTTTAGATTGTTGGGGAGCCAATTATATTTTAAAAAAATTTTTTTTTTTTTAATCATATTTATTGATATTTACAACTGTATTATTATATACAACAAGTAAATGTAATGGACATAGTAAACTGACATGAAATACATGCAAAGATGCAACCCATTGGCAGCACTCTAAAATTATTTTAAACTAGAAGGTCTCGAGGCCATCTTCTTTTCAGACGCCTCGGGAGATTGTCAGGAATAGAAGAGGATGACAGAGTAGAAACTAGTGGATTAGAGTGGAAATGGAGTTTTTTATGGAATGATTGATACCTGGTTCGAGCTAATTCAGAAACATATGGGACGTTAATATCTTTATGGATGAGCTTATTCGTGACAAAGTAAGGAGCGTTAAGGATTTTACGATGTGTTTTGGATTGTAAGGATTGAATACGAGAAGAATTCGATGGTTTAGTAGAGCCCCATAGCTCAATTCCGTAAGTCCATATCGGTCTTATGATGGTCATATAAATAAGTCTTTTGTAATTAAGTGAAAGGTTGGAACGTTTGTCCAGTAAGTGTTGAAGTAGTCGAAAACGTCGGGCAGTTTCTTGTCGTTTCAGTCTTGTATGGGGATTCCAAGTTAGACGTTTATCAAGGGCGAGTCCCAGATATCGAATCTGTTCAACAGGGGCTAGTGGAGTGTCATTAAAGGATACTGTCAGGCAGGAAGTCATGGGTTTACGACGAAGGGTAAATGTTATCTGGTGGGATTTGTTAGAATTAATTTTAATCCTCCAATTCTGGCACCATACTTCAAGGTCTCGGATGTGGGATTGAAGAGTGTGGGAGGCTGTAACAGGATCATTATCTACTGATAGCACACACGTGTCATCAGCATAGGTAGAAAGGAAAGTTTTTGGATGGGTTGGGATATCAGCTGTATAAACTGTATAAAGAACGGGTCCTAGGATGCTACCTTGAGGAACACCTGCAGATTAAGAAAAAAGGGAGGAATAGGAACTATTGTGATTTATTTTAAAAAATCTATTAGCAAGGTAGGATTGGATAATTAGAAAATAAGTAGGAAGGAGGAATAGAAGGAGCTTGTAAAGCGATCCCGGGGTGCCAGACTCGGTCAAAGGAAACGTATTTTTTAATGTGTAACACACTCAGAATATTAAAATTGGTGCAAATAAAGTACGTACCTTTTGTTAAACTTTAAAAAAATTTATTTCTTTTAATGTCTAATCAGTGTTTGCGTGCTCCTATTAAGTTAGTGCTTATCGTTGAATATTAGACATACAAATGTATTTTACCGTTCGAATGGAAGCTTTACTTATTAATAATTATTTTTCTAGGATAGCCGTTTCCGTGATAGTAATTAATTAAGATTGAAAAGAGTGAAATTTCGTGATATTCTCTTTTTGAATGGCCGCCAATCTGTAATCCACCCGTTTTGATTTGGCAAACTTGTATTTTTTGCTTTACCATGATAGATGCTTTGCATAAAACATACTAAAAATTTTGGTGAACTGGGTTGCATTTTTCGGTGATGGCTCACGGA
Organism: Piezodorus guildinii; assembly: GCA_023052935.1. NCBI lineage: Eukaryota > Metazoa > Arthropoda > Insecta > Hemiptera > Pentatomidae > Piezodorus > Piezodorus guildinii. Next base: position 168,242,201 of record CM041294.1, on the reverse strand, counting down.
CTACCTGTTTATTTGTTTATTTTATTTAACGTCTCTTTGGCCACTCGGGCGATGCTACAGTGGGAGTCCTAAATTTTGGATATCCAGGTTTAATTAGGATAGGGTTCTTTAACAAGTACCTGATACTGCACAGGCTCGAGACCACCGTTTAACGTTTCCTCCGGAGGACGACATAACTAAGAATTATTTACTCCTGGTTTGAACCTGGGACCATGGGCTGTTATGTTAACCACCATGCTACAGGGAACCTCTCACGGGCTATTAATGTCCGTTTTTATAGTTTCTAAAACACATAAAGGATTTTGCAGGTCTCTGTTGTTTTCTTCCAAATGCTTACATATTTAAAGTAAACAGTTACTAATCCTCTACCTTTATACTATAAACATTAGCTTCCCAATCAATTACCCACTTTTTAGTATGCCTCCAAATATGAACATGGAAACACGCGATTCTCGAGTAATATTTTTGTACGAGTTTAAACTCGGTCATTCAACCGCTGAGTCCACTAGAAATATTTGAAAGGCGTTTGGGGAAGGGAGTGTTAATGAACGGACCATTCGCCAATGGTTTGCTAAGTTTTCAGCTGGGTATACCGACTTGAAAAACTTGCCCCGAGGAAGACCTCCGTCCGTAATAGACAACGATGTCCTCAAACATACAGTAGAAGGAAACCCCTACCAAACAGTTGAAGGACTCTCAGCACAACTAAATGCAAGTGCATCTACCGTTTCCAGACATTTAAAGTATATTGGGAAAGTAAAGAGCTCGATACATAGGTACCTCATGATCTCACTGAGCGGTAGCAATTGAAACGCCTTGAGACCAGCGTTTCTTTGCTTGCGAGGCAAAAACCGAGCCTTTCCTTGAAAGAATAATTACCTGCGAGGAAAAACGGATCGCATATGACAATCAGCGTCGGTCAGGGCAGTGGTTGAACATCGAAGAAACCCCGGGGCAAATGCCAAAACCGGATTTGCATCCCAAACAATTGATGGTTACAGTATGGTGGTCCATGGCTGGGATAATTCATTATTCCTTTTTACCTAGAGGTTAAACCATTACCTCTACAACATACTGCTATGAAATTGACCAAATGCACACAAAATTATTAAAAAAACAACCTGGATTGGTAAATCGGAAGTGTGATACTCTTACACGACAACGCTTGACCCCATGTTTCAAAACATACCGTGCAAAAATTGAAACTGGGATACGAAGTTTTTCTGCACCCACCATATTCTCCCGACTTGTCTCCAACAGATTACCACCTGTTCAGGAATTTAGACAACTTCGTAAAAGGAACACTTTTTGAAAATGATGATCAAGTGAAAAGTGCGTTTTTAGATTTTGTTTTACTTCAAAGCTCAGAGCTTTTCAGTTCGGGGATAAAAAGTTGGTGTCACGTTGGGAAAAATATGTAGAAAAAGAAGGTAAATACTTCGAATAAAATTATCTTGTTTTCATATTCTATTTGTAATAAAAATCCTTTACCTTGAAAACGGACATTTCATGTGACACAACCCAATATTTACTTCAGCAGAACCCGAGGCCACCTTCTTTTAAGTTCTCTTCCTCATTATTATCAGAGGGTGTATAGTAGCAGATTGCGAACAATTGGATTCGCGTGGGCTGGGATATGATAAATGGTTGTTATTCTTTATGGATGCATCTAAATCTATTTAGCAACAAACCAGAGAAATTGCAATAGATAACAATTCTGAATACACATAAAAATCTCCAAAAAATATCTTGCAACGTTAGGTTATTTAAGACCAAAACTGGCAACCAATCCCTTTGGCTTAGAAAATCTTTCTTAAAAGGATATAAGGAAGATATCCCTAACAATCAAGGATTATTTTGAAAGGACTTTTCCTAAGTCCTGTCGCTAAGTAAGCCGTAATAACTTCATAGCTGGCTCTCTTGTGTAATCACACTTTGCGTAATGTGATGTTTCATCCTTTTAACTGCAAAGAGGAAACGTGGTTTAATTTATCGCTATTACTTCTTTAAAAAAAAAAAAAAAAAACTTGAATTTAAGTCTACCACGGAAATGCAAAGTCATACGAAACTGAAGTTTTATATTTAAGACTGCTATGTGCCTATGGGGTGCCCTCTATCTCCGATTCTATTTAATTGTGTTTTAAACAAACTATTTAGAGAATTAAATTGGGAAAGCCTGGGAACATCCGTCAATGGGAAAATGCTTAACAACTTGTCTAATATCTCCCGATATAAACGGCCCAAGGCGGATGATAGAGGAAATAGTAGGCATTAGCAAAAAATATGGACTTAATATAAATACAGCAAAAACTAAAATCATGACAAACTCAATAAAAATACCAGTTTATGCTAACAATAGTGAGATAGAATATGTAGAGGAGTACATTTACTTAGGGCAGACGATATCATTTAGAGAAAATATGAATAAGGAAATAGAAAGAAGAGTCAAGCTCGGGTGATGCAAATATTGGTCTCTCCAAAAGATCTTCAATAGCAATCTATCACTAGATCTTAAAACCAAAGTTCTTACCACATGTGTATATTCCACGGGGCTCAAACCTGGACAGTCACAAGAAAACTCGACTGGAGGCTGAATACCATGCAAATGCAGCTTCTAAGAAGTTTAATGTTTATTCAGAAAAGGGAGAGAATAAAAAACGAAAATATTCTTCAGAAAGTGAACATTAAAAGTCTAAGGGTTGAGGCACATCGATTAAAATGGAGCTGGGCTGGGCACTTGGCCAGGCTGAAAGACGAAAGATGGACCAGAGCTTGCACGGAGTGGATCCCGAGAGAGGACAGCAGACAGAGGGGGCGACCACATCGCAGGTCGAGGGATGAATTGACGCAGACTGTTTGCGAAAACTGGTGGCTGGTTGCGAGGGACAAATTCTGGTGGATAAACGTTTTAAAAAATATTTAATTTGTGTTTGATTTTGATGTATTTTTCAAGGACTCTGTTTTGTTTTTTGTTTTTTAGAGTTTTGTATTTTATAATTATTTGTATTTTTCTTTCTTTGGATTATTTGCTTTTTTTCTCAATATTTTATTACTTCTAACTATAGCCAACTTCTATAAATTCCTCCCTATGGGAGAGGCTTTTGTCAATATGATGCCAATAAAGCTATTATTATTATGTGCATATGATATGCAACAGCAACATACTCAGAAAAATCGACATGGCAAAAGTGCCACTTTACATCATGCATTTTGGACCTTATTACGATTTTTTCAAAAACGTCTCTAACGATTTTTATTAAACTCGATGTAAAATGTAAATACTAATTAATATAATGCACCTTCCATTCTGATTGAAATAGGCTGAAAGAGCTTAAATGAAACTTAAATATTTAATATTAAATAAGTTAAGCTATTTATTTTATTTTTTTATAAAAAAAATGTTACTGGCTTGGCCCGAACCAGGTACCACTCCTTTCATGATAAACTCCATTCCCACTCTAATCCGCTAGTTTCAAACCTTGCCTCCTCAACAATCCCTGGTAATCCTCCGAGGTGTCTGAAAAGAAGGTGGCTCCGAGACCTCTGGTTTAGCATAGTTTTTGTAGTTTCTCTACATGTGAATCATGACAGTAAAGCTTGCATCACATTTACTGAATGTATTTTAAAATACAGTCGTAAATATCAATAAATATATATATAATCCCGTCTCCAACCATCTGTGTGGAGGATTGGACGACCCCATAGAGCAACGCCTTTAAATATCTTGGGGTAACCATAGATCAGTTCGGAACGATGACAAAAGGTATTGAAAATAAGATTGCAAATGGTAGAAGGATAGTAGGAATCTTGAATGGTGTTCTATGGAGCAGACAGGTGTCGCTTCTCACGAAAAAAAGACTTACCATTCCTTCCTCCTAGGACCACTTTATATGGCGCTGAAACATGGATAGTGCTAAAATCGGCTGAAAGAAGATTGTTAGGTCTGGAGATGGACTTTTGGAGAAGAGCCTGCGGCATATCCAGGCTGCAAAGAATCCCTAATGTGGAAATAATAAAAAAACTAGGGGCTGAGCTGAACATCTTGAATGAGATATCAAAGCAGAGACTCATGTGGTATGGCCATGTCATGAGGATGGAAGGGACGCGGTGGCCACATAAAATGATGAAGTACTCCACGTAGAAGAGGCGAAGACGAGGAAGACCCCGCGAAACGTGGATAGAGAGTGTGAGGGAGGAGGTGGCGGCCAGAGGAGGACTGCAGCGATAGGGAGCACTGGCGTTCGGAAATACTGAGTTTCGGGATGTGACGCAAGTTGCAGAACCCGAGGAAAAAAAATATATATATAAATTTATAAAATGATTTTATTTTAATAGGTTTGAAAAACTTAAACATTTTTTCTACATACATACAAATACAATTTGTATTGTTGGTGTTTAATAACCAACTAAATGAAAAAAAGTTAAAATATTAGTTTAGAAAAAAAAAATTTCCGAACGTTAGAATAGTAATATACGATAGGAAAGCTAAAAATTTTAGAATTTTTTTTATCTTATATACAAAGTTGTATAAAACTGCCCGTCGCTTTCGGTTACTTCTACTACTACTATTGTCTCTCAAACTCTTCAAATCCCACATCAGAGACTTTAAAGTATGGTGCCAGAATTGGAGATCAAAATCAATTCCAAAAAATCCCACCAAATTACCTTTACCCGTCGTCGTAAACCTACGAAATCCTGCCCTATAGTGTCCTTTAATAATATCCCGCTAGTCCCGGTTGAACAGATTCGCTATCTAGGACTCCTACTTGACAAACGACTAACTTGGAATCCGCACTGAATGAAACGACAAGAAACTGCCCAACGCTTTCGCTTACTTCAAAACTTACTGGACTGACGCTCTAACTTATCTAAAAAATCTCATCTATATCACCATCATAAGGCCTCTCTGGACTTACGGAATTTATCTTTGGGACTCTATTAAACCATCAAATTCTTCCCGTATTCAATTCTTATATTCCAAAATCCTTCGCAAAATCCTCAACGCCCCTTACTTTATCACGAATAAACTCATCCATAAAGACCTTAATAGCCCATATGTTGCTGATTTGGTCCGAATCAGGTATCAATCCTTTCACTTACACTCTAGCCCACTAGTTTCAATCCTTGCTTCCTCTTCTATTCCTGACAATCCTCTGAAGCGTATGAAAAGCAGATGGCCTAGAGACCTTCCAGTTTACAGATGACCTAGTAAAGTGCTGCCAATGTGCATTTTCTCTTCATGCATTTTATCTGCCAGCTAATTTACTTGATGTTTTAACTAATACAATAATAAGTAAAAGAATATGTAATCATTATTGACAAAGTAAACCTGATTTTACAAACACAGAGAGGATTAAATTGAAGTATTGAAAAACGGCTTCTTCCCTATTTTCTTGTGATCCCACCACTATAACCCATAATTTACCACCGAAATACGGACTATCAAGGGTCTTCAGGAATGAATTTCCTTCATTGTATCGTAGCACTTAAGGCACGGATGATCCCTTAGCATGACAAAGGGAAGCTTTTAGTGTTGGAACTTAATAGCCTGTTATTAGGGCATCTTCTTCCGCCAGCTTAATCAAGTCTCTAGGAAGTGTGTAATGTTAGTTGTTAACGCTAGTCATACTTGATTATTAATAATATTTTTAGAGTGACAATATATTATAATATTATTTATTATTTGTAGAAAATCTGGTGCGTGTAAGAACGACTTTCATTTACTTCGGTTGTTAAAATAAATTTTAGAATTAACACTTAAATGAGCATTTCATAAGCATCCACATCTATCGACGTTTCGGGACTGTTTCCCCTTTTTCAAGATTTATTTTTTTAAAAACACTTTTTCACATACAACCCATCACTTCACTTCATAGCTCACTGCTATTCGTCCTCATGGGTGTTCATTGGCTTACTGTTTCTATTATTTTCCTATTTTTGTAAATAAGTGTTTTTAAAAAAATAAGTCTTGAAAATGGGGAAACAGCCCCGAAACATCGATAGATGTGAACGGTTATGAAATAAAGTAATTGATTGACAAATTAAGTTAATGTGTGCTCATTTGTGTTAATATTAAGAAAAACATCCAGAAAAATTAAAAAAGAAAAGAAACTAAATTTTACAACTATCAAAATTGAAAAAAAAAAAAATCAGTTTCGTTGAAAACATAAGTTATACATTAAATAATAAAACAAATTGTAAGGGGTCACATGTGGCGTTGTGGCTAGCATAACAGCATTCTATGCCCTAAAGGTCGCGCTAGATGGTGGGAAAACAGGTATGTGTAGGTGAGGTGAATGCGAGGTCGTGTGAGAGTTCACGAAAGTAGTAGGAGAGGGCTTATTTAAAAAAAAAAATGGATAATGAAATTAATATTACTTTTTAAATTCTGTAATATCATTAAATGGGAGCGGCGTGGTCTAGTGAGTAAAGGTCCGTGTCCGTAGACCACTGTGTCTAATGTGCTCCGGGTCCTGGGTTCGAATCCCGGCTGTGGCGGAATATTATTGATTCTGTTATTTCAGCCGGGGAAGGGCGGAGAGGCTGGAGGGACGATCTTGGGGTATGGAGACCCTCCTGGACAGACTCAGCTTCTTTAAAGTGGGTACCCAAAATGGGGAAAAAACCTGGCGGCTGAACGCGATCTCGGCCGAATCACCTCATCGCACGAACGCCCCTTGCCCTAGAAACAGTACGAATGAGAATATGAGTTGTAATGTTACAAGTTTTTTTCTTTTTCTTTTTTTTTTTTTTAATATCATTTAGTATTATTTTTTTGAAAACTTAATAAAACATATGGTTAAAGCTACATAAAAAAACAAAACAAGTGTAATATACACATCATGAAAACATGTTATTTTAATGTAGAAACTCGATTTAAATAAATTAAACATTATTTATAATAAATGGTAGAAATAAAATAAATGATGAAGTAATATAGACAATTCGGTAATTGAATATTTATTATAATGTGTTGAAAGTAAGTGAGAGTGTATGATAATTCACTTTCACCAAATCTCACTTATTTCACCTCACCTACACCTACCTGAAATCTCAACGTGTAGCGAGGTCTTAAGTCGCCAATTCAAACCTGGTAAGTTTTTCAATGAGGAAAAAAAAAGCTTAAACTATCGAAGAGGACATAAAAAGGTAGTTCCGAGCCTGTGCGATGTGAGGTACTCGTTAAAGACCCCTATCCTAATTAGAGCTGGTTAGGAAAAAATTAAGACTTCCACCGTAGCATTTAGTCCGATTAGCCACGGTAGTATAAGGTGACGTTAAATAAATAAAATAAAAAAACCTGAACCTGAGGGTCTCGGGCTCAGTAGTTAAGAGATTCGTACTGTTTAACGACCGTGCAAGGAGGTGATTATGCCTAGATCACACTCAGCAGCCAGGTTTTTCCTCCGATTTTTGGGTATCCACTTTATAGAGGCTGGGTTTGCTCCAGGGGGACCCCCAGGAGGGTCTCCATGTCTTAGAGTCGCTCCACGGCTGAGATACGAACAGTAGTCTAGTGCTCTACCCTCTAGACCAAGCCACATCCAAAATAAATAACAAACAATGCACAATAATCACATAAGTTATTATTATTATTATATATTCATAAATTATTATTACCATTATAAATTATTCGTCACTATTCATTACCTGCCACAAAGTTGTATATAAGTTTTTTTCTAAAAGCTTTTAAATTAAGTTGGAGTTGAAAAAAGTAAAAAAAAAAAAAAAAAAATAATAAAACTAAAATTATATTGAGTTTCGATGGAATATATCATATAGATTACTTAGTTTTATCCGCTTATCATCACTCTTTGGATGGAAGATAAGATTTCCTTTCAAATCATTGGCTATTCCACGGTATATTATACTTCATACTAATATTAAATGTTAATAAACCTCAAGCTTACTTATTATCAAACGCACCGTTCCCTGTCATAAAAATATTTGCACAATTAAGACTCTCTGGAAATTACAATATTAAATTAACATTTAACAATATATACTACCAATTTAAACCCAAGGAAAACTGCACGCTATGTAACCTCAACGAAAGAGAGGACTTATTCCACATTTTTATTCGATGTCCCATATACCCACCGTACCGAACCCATTACATCCATTAAATATTAACATTACAAATTTTATCGCCCTGTTTACCACCGATGATATTGATGAATTAAAAAATATTTATTATTATGCCAGGCAATGTTGCCAAATCAGATCATTTATAATAAATGAATAAACATGTTTGTTAACTGTATCATATTATTTATCGTGTTTCGCCATATTATGTAGAACATATATTTATATATTTATTATATTGTAAACTATTATATTATTAATATATTGTATTTGTGTTATTTTGTTATAAGTTTTATTTTATTACAATGTACCTAGAGCTGATAACGTAGTGAATTAGTGTCTTGCTAACTCTTTTATTGAAGTATGTTTTTTATTCTATATTTGTTATGTAAAAATTATTCATTCATTCATTCATACTACTATTAAATGTTAACAAAAAAACCGACGGAAAAATAATTAAATGTTATTTATTTATTTAAAAAACACAAAAACGGATGCGGGCAAAACTTTTCTTTTCATTATTTTCTATTACTTTGTACAACTTATTGAATAAACTAATTTTTCTAAAATCTTTAACTTCTCAACTGTATATTATGCATCTCTGTTACTGTCTATTATATATATATATATAATTAATTTTTACTGTTTTCACTCTTAGTTGGTTATTAAATTCGTTCATCTTCTGTTATTTACGGGATCACCTGTAGCAGGGTGGTTAGCATAACAGCCTTCTATGCCAAATGGTCACGGGTTCAAACCCGCAGGTGGTCCGAGGATTTTTTTTAATCCCCGCCCTTTGTAGGGGACATAAAAAGGTGGTCCCGAGCCTGTTAAAGATTCCTATCCTAATGAAACCTGGATAGGAAAAAATTAAAGTCTCCCAATGTTTTACTTAAGAGACCGTAAAACGTGCATTTCCGTAAGAAAATCAATACTTTATTATTAATTACATACAAAAATAACAATAAAAAAAAATAATAATAAAAAAATAAAATAAACCGTAGCTCTACAACCAATGTCTTGGGCTCATTAAACATACATTCGTACTTTTTCTAGGTCAACAATGAGGTGATTAGGCCAATTTAACGCTCAGACGCCAGGTTTTTCCCATGCTTGGGGTACCCACGCCCTTCCTTCCTCCCTCCTTCGGTTGACTTAACAGAATAAATATTTTGTCATGGCAGGGATTCGAACCCAGGATCCGGAGAACTAGACTAGCGCTCTATCCACTCCACCCACCCTAAATAGACTAAATAAATACAGTTAGAGGGGGAAAAAACGGCACAGAAATGTAATGAAGAAACCATAACGCGTTAAATAATAACCTTAAAGCGGTAGGAATATTGTAATGCTCTTGAGAGCTCTCGCGTTTCTGGCGGGAGATGAACAGCTGATTAAGGCGGGAGTTCTCAGCTGACACAATGAACTACTCCCCCTCCCTCCCAACAACCTTTTCCTACTCCTCTTCCCCCCCCCCTCTCCCGCTGCGGGGTTAATAAATCAGACCAATTACATTGCCCCCAGCGGACATCTGCATTTTGATTGGCTCGGCTTTCATATGCTAAGTCCAATCGCTAATAATCGTGTTATACGAACGACCAACCAGCCTGCTTCATTCAGTAGCTGTAACCAGATATAACCAGCGGGAACATTAAGTTATGGGAGATGAACTCAGATAAGCCGGACTTTATGCCTTCCAGTGGCCATATTTCAAGGATTGATTTGTTTGTTTGTTTCCTATAACGTCCTCATGTGCTAAATTATTCTAATCGAACGGTTAACATCTAAAGCTATTGGATAGACACAGACAAAAAAAAAAAAAAAGAAAACTCCTGGGTGCAACATACTTTCCTGAAATCCATCACAAACATTTTTTTTTAAACTACAATTATAGTAAAATAGATTGTCGATGAAAATATTGATGATATTTTTTCAAAGTTAAGAACTATAGTAATTATTAAGGGAAGATAAAAAATCTACTTTCTTTAAAATTCTTACTGAATTTCGGATTCATTCCATATCTTTAAAGTCTTTTAAAATACAATGGAAACTAATTTTAAAAATCTGATGGGTCACCAGTGGTGTAGTGTCTGTAGCCCGAATAGGCGAACTTTAGGATTCCAACTGTAGCATCGTCCGATTAGCCACGGTAGCATAAAGTGACGTTAAATAAATCGATAAAAAAAGAAACAGAAATACAAAAATTATTTACAACATTGTGGAGTTGATTGTTTATTCTTTTAACGTCACTTTATGCTACTGTTAATCGGACGATGCTACTGTGGGAGTCCTAAATTTTGCCTATTCAGTTTTAATTAGAATACGGATCTTTAAGTAGTACCTGTGATCGCACATGTTCGGAGATTTGTTTACGTCTCCTCTGAAGGACGGCATAACTAGAGATTTTTCATTGAAGATGTATAGTGGACTGTTGAAACTATCGTAGGTAGAAACGATCAAGAGTCAGACGTTTTAGAATATTTTAATTTTGCCGACGTTTCTAAATCTCATGAGTTTATGTCCTAACGATGCCTAACACCAAAGTTTGAGCTGAAACGTCTACAAAAAAAAAAAAAAAATCTTAAACGGCTCATTTCCGATTATTTCTACATAATATAAGGATTTTCGCTCCCATTAAAAATTCTAAGGTTACCCGATAGTTTTGAACTCGCGACCTTGGGCATAGAAGGCTGTTATCTTAGCCACTTAACCACAGGTGATCACTTTACGCGTTTACTATAGTATATAGAGAGAAGGAGTAAGAATGAAGGTTACAATATCATATTTAGCTTGCATTTATATTATTGAAGCTATATCAGGGAATAGAAGGTGTGATCTTATGAAAAATAGTATGATTTTGCGATTTGAAGACTACTAAATATATAACATAATATAAAGAAGTATATAATATTAGTAATAATATCATAAGGTTCGGTTATGCTGATAGCAAAAAATACTGCAAAATGATCGCGGTTCAAGGCCAAGCCCCCAGACTTAGCACAATCCTCCCATCGACGCTTCAACCTACCAGTCTGTTCAGCGAATACCAACTTTTTCGGATTTCGTCCTTCCCTGAGCCCTATAAGTATCTACGATGCTATGACCTCAATTACACTCACAGGGTACAAGTTTCGCAGCTATTGCTACGTTAAGTATCAGCTACTTAAGTATATATCATTAAGAAATTACAAAGTATTTCAAAATTACGAGCATTTTGGTAGGAAATCTGTCATGTTCTATGAATAATGCGAACCACTACACCACAGATGACCCCTATATCATCACACAATATACTCAATTCCCATTCCTAGTGCACTAGGAGGAAGGAGGAATTTCCAATTTGGATCTGCTACCTCAACTTGGCTGAGTCGCTATCAGTACACAGCATACCGCATCAATCCCGAAGATAATCTTAAAGAAAAAAGATAGAGAGAGATTCTGCCTAATAGGAAATACATATATTTTACTAATTTTGAAATCGATCATGGACATCTGAAAATCCAGACCCGCCTCAATATATATGGTGATGCAGGATTCCCAGTGAGTCCAAGATTCTGGTCTCCGCCATGTTTTGCATCTCATTTTTTCCGAGTCCATAGTTCTCTAAAAATAATCCAGTGGCTACTGGAATGGTCCCCCTGCTTCCGAACCAAAGTCCCACGACTTTAAATTCCCTTTCGCCGAACTCCTCACGAAATTTTTCCCTCAGGTATGGAATACATTTTGTATAAATGTTCTCTTTCTCCTCTTGAATCCTCTTGCCTTGTTCCTGGTCATTTGTTTCATATCTGATAGTGGGGTCCACTATCAGTGCTTCATTTTTTGTGGCAATGCCAAGATATCCACAAATCTTGTCGACCCATCTGTATCAAGGCAAAAAACTGCCTGAAATCATTTATACTTTTTCACTTCCAAAAGTTCTGCTATTTCTTTCTTTATGCGGTTGTGCCGGCGGGTAACGAGAAGCATGTTATGTGGACATTTTCCCAACACATGTGAAGGGGTTTCTAACTCTCGACCGCATCTGCGGCAGAGGGTTCCAACAGCCTCGTTACCCTGGACTATAAACAGTTGTCCTACTTTAATTTATTACTGCAATTAATCACAAATAAACACACTTAAGACTTTTATTGATTACTCCTCGTTAGAGGTTAGGCTTTAATATATTGCTGAGCACGAGGAAATCAGCGGGAGAAAAAAATAAAGAAACAATTTGCTTTAGAAAGGATAGTAAAAATAAAAATAGGAGACTATTGAAAAGGATTTATGTTTGTGGATAAACAGAAGAAACGAGCGTTATGCAAGCGACTTAACGCTCTGGAACATTACTCTCCCCTACGGGCTTTGCGAAGACTGTAAATCTAAAAAGAAATTGTCGACTGTTAATAATGTTCAAGGCTCTATGTGCAACAGTCTATGTACTTAGTTGTGTAAGTGAATGCAGTCATTGCAATCTACTACTGCTTCAGTTTCGTGATACGAAATATTGATAAGATATATTAATAGGACTTTTTTTTAACGTATTATTGATATCTACAACTGTATTACAAAAAATACATTAAGTAAATGTGATGGTAATATAGAAAAATGTCATGAATTGCATGTAGAGACACTACCCAGTGGCAGCACTCTAAAAATATTCTAAACTAGAAGATCTCGTGACCATCTTCTTTCCAGACGCCTCGGAGGATTGTCCAGGGAATGTTGGAAGCAAGAATTGAAACTAGTGGGTTAGAGTGGGAACGGAATTTGTCCTGGAAGGAATGGTACCTGGTTCGGGCTAAGTCAGCAACGTATGGATAATAAGACTTTAAAGTTCGTTTTGCCCTGTTTTAATGTATCATTACTAAGTACAGTAACGTATAATCAATGTATAAGCTACAGGTATGTAGGGCAAGAGTGCCTTAAGAAAAAAAAAATCTGGTATGCTCAACACACAAATTTTACTGATTAGCACAATTTTCTTCCATCATCTTTATTATTATATAATTCGTCAATTTCAGTCAACTTTTCGGGGCTTTTTCTCCATTACAAAGACCAAAAAGGTTTTAAAACATTTTGATTTTAGTTACATTTATTAAATTAAGATACCAATTTTCTTAAAGTCACTAATCAAATTTACGTACCTTTGTTGTTAAAATCAATTTAAGAATGTTAGAGAAGAAAAAAGTTTAAAGAATTACAGTGAGTTCTAGGTATATTAGGTATTTTTTTTAGATTGCTAATGTGTATTTATTTAATGCTACTTTATGCTTCTGTGGCTAATCGGACAATGATGCAGTAGGAGTCCTAAATATTGCCAATCCAGCTTCAATTAGGATAGAGATCTTTAACAAGTACCTGTCATCGCACAGGCTCGGGAGTACCATTTTACGTAAAGTGGCTGGTTCGTCGATTTTGATGAAATAGTTGCTGTAATATCTTAGGCTTACAAATTCGGAGACCTTATTAAGTCTCCTCTGAAGAATGGCATAGCTAAGGATTTTCCATTCTCATCTTTCGGAATAGACGTTAAAAGGTCGTCCCCAGCCTGTGCGATGTCAGGTACTTATTGAAGATCCCTATCCTAATTAAACCTGGATAGGCAAAATTTAGGATTAGCCACAGCAACATAAAAGGAAGTTAAATAAATACACAAATAAATAAATAATATTTGAATTTTTACTTTCACTTACTATATATAGTAAGGGGAAGTATTGCGATCGTGAAGATTTTCGAATATTATCGAGTCCAAATAACCAAGTCCCGCAAAAAGGTCTGTGTGTGTGGTAAATCCCGGGCGGAAACGGTAAGTCCTATGAAACTGAAATTTCATATTTAAGACAAATATACGCCCGAGACGTTGCAAAACCTTTTCCATCAAAATGAGCTTACCAGAAGAGCCACTTTATACCTTGCATTTTGCACCTTTTTTTATTTTCTTAAAAGCGGTTACGACGATTTTGGTTAAACTCGCTATATCGATGTAAAATTTAATGGGCTTTCATATCATTTAGGTTTCATTCGGATTAAAATGGTCTGACAGGGCTTAAATGCCGATATTTTAAATTTTCTTTCTCTAAAGTACCTTTAATTTTGTTGATTCTACAAAAGTAACTATATTATCTATTTACCACTGATGAAAACAGGTAAATATATAAATTGAATGAATTCGAAACCCAACTAAAGGAGAAAACAGAAAAAATATTTTTATAATGCAATTTTTTTGTTTTTGAACATAAGAGCAGTAATATACATGTATGATATACCGTTGGAAAGCTAAAGATTTTAGAAAAAATATTATCTCATACTCAAGCTTTTTAAAGTTAATAGAGAGTTATGAAAAGAAGATAAAACTAACTAATTATTTTAGATAATAATAGAATAGATTTTTTAATAAAACACATGTTTTAATATAAATTCAATTTAATTAATTCTTTAATAGTTTCACGTATTTTTATATCTAACCGTATTTGAAAATTCTTTCATTGATTTTAAAAATAGAGGTAAGTGAAGTCGTGTGTTGGCCGCACTAGATTTTTAAAATAATATTGTTGGATTGGACAAAGATATTATAAATATATACATGAGTTGAGATATAATAGCTACTAATGACTTCTGTTGCCTCGGTCCTAAAAAGATTCGGATCCTTTCCGAAGGGAAGGAAAGGGCTTCTTAAGTCGGGGTCTTTTTGTTCTTGAGGACTCGAGTTGAATTTTTAATGAGCAGTCTCTTCTACTTGAGGTGATGTCCTGAGAGGAGGAAGGCAGGACTCTCTTCTATTGTTGGCCTTCCTCTGTCTTGAAGTCCTTCGTCCTTAGTATTGTATCCTCCAGAGGGGAAGCTATTGTTACTGTCGAGGGCGGGGCTGGAACCCGTAGCCGTATCTCGTTTCGTCAGCTTTCACAGAATATTTCTACTCCCACTTGCCTATACATGAAATGTATGGTAAATGTTAAGTATTGCGATCATGAAAATTTTCGAATTCCAGTTTTTAACGGTAATACCCTGAGTCCAAATGACCAAACCCCGCAAAAAGTTGTGTGTGAGGTCAATTTAGCTCAAAATCGAGTGTGTAAAATTGAAATTTTATATTCCCGAAGCGTTTACGTGTCTAAGATGTTACAGGAACATTTTCAATGAACTTGGCCAAACATAAGAGACAATTAATACTGTGCATTTTTCATATTTTTTACGATTTTTTCAAAAACGGTTTTAACGATTTTGATTAAACCTGCGATATTGACATAAAATTTAATGGGCTTTAATATTATGTAGGTTTTATCTAATTAAAATAGTCTGACAGGCTTATAGACGTTACAAAACCTTTTTTATCAAAATGAGCTTACCAGAAGAGCCACATTTTACACCTTTTTTCGATTTTCTCGAAAACGGTTCTGACGATTTTGATTAAACTCGCTATATCGATGTAAAATTTAATGGGCTTTAATTTCATGTAGGTTTCATTCTGATTAAAATGGTCTGACAGGGCTTAAATGCCGATATTTTATAATTTTGTTGATCATATCAATATAACTATATTATCTTGTTACCACTGATGAAAAACAGGTAAATATATAAATTGTACATTTTTTCGTTTTTGAACATAATAGCAGTAATATACATGTATGATATACCGTTGGAAAGCTAAAGATTTTAGAAAAAATATTATTTCATACACAAGCTTTTAAAAGTTAATAAAAAGTGATAAAAAGAAGATAAAACTGAATGATTATTTTAGATAATAATATAATAGATTTTCTAATAAAACACATGTTTCAATAGAAATTAAATTTAATTAATTCTTTAATAGTTTCACGTATTTTTATCTCCAACTATATTTGAAAAATCTTTCATTGATTTTAAAAATGGAGGTAAGTGAAAGTCGTGTGTTGCCCGCACCAGATTTTTTTTTCTTCTAAATTAGCTTTAATTTTGCAGATTACAAATAGGTAACCATAACATCTTATTAGCGTTGATAAAAAAAACGGCTAAAATTAAATTAATTCGGTAACCATCTAAAAAAATCAGGAGCAAAAATATTTTTGTAAGTAAACTTTTTTTATTATTATTATTATATAGATGTATAATTTACCGTAGGAAAATTTTATTATATTATAATTTAGTTTCTGATGTACAGAGTTGTAAAAGGTAATGAAGAGTGATAAAAGGCGGATAATACTAAATTATTGTTATACATAACAACAAAAGTGGTCACCTGTGGCACAGTACAATCAAATTAGCCACAGTTTAATTAAAGTAACGTTAAATGCATAAACAAAAAACAATATAGTGGTGGTTGAGATGTAGATAGTGTGTCCTGCTTGCGATTTTGTATTCCTTCCAGAAAAAACAATACAGACTTATTCAAAAAGTTCATTTTTCAATCATTTAAAAAAAAAAAAATAATAGACCTAGGGGTATATGGTAAGTCTAGCACAAAAACGTAAAGTCGTTTGAAACTTAATTCAATCATTTCAATAGTCCTTTTGAATGGAAAAGAATAATCCAAAACGGGAGTCCTGTTTTGGATTATTCTTTTCTATTCTTTCTTTAAGGATGCATTTTTGAAAAAGGATATTTATTCTGATAGGCTTGAAGTCTTTGAATGACGGCAGCTTAAACACTTGTATAATAGAACGAAGAGAGAGGAAGTAGGGAGAAAGGGAAATTAAAAGATAAAAGGAAAAGAAAACTTAACTGTTTGAGCTCCATGTTCCTACCCTCCTTTGTCTTCTCTTCCACAAAGCTCTCGGGGAGTTTTTATTTAAACGAGGCCAGGAAGAAGTTATTGTGGTTCTGAAGGATTCTTGGCTCAGGGAATTCGACTTAATTTTGAATTATTAAGTCTTTATTTTCAGTAAGCGATGAACCTCATGTCTTTTAGAAGTTGAAAACTTCAAAAATTCAGATTTATTTCATGTTCCGTTTTTGGTTTATTATTTTCAATCATGAACCTTTGTAATCGACAAAACCTTTGTAAAAAAAATAATAACCCCCTCTCAAAACTTGAGAGCTTATTTTTCAAGATGCGTGGAATCCGAAAACGAATAAAAAAAAAAAAATCCGTTTGTCCACCGTCCGCGGTATTTCTCCGGAACTACTGGACCAATTTATTTTTAAATTCGCCTCGAAAATACTAACTAGTCCATTCAGCGATGATCCTAACACCTAGACGTTGATATCAGCTGGTTTGTTTTAAAATGGAAGCCGATTAAAAGTGATTTGGTTCAATAACTCAGTTATTTTTGACGATAGAGAAAAGTATGTATAGACTTTTAAAATCAGTTAAGCGAGATAAATTTTTTTTTTTTTTTTTTAACATCATTTATTGAAATTTACAACTGTACTTCAAGGTACAACAAGTAATTGTGACAAAAATTAAATTGCGTGAAACAAACTTGAAGAAGAACTACCCAATGGCAGCACTCCTGTAACTTTTCTACACTAGAAGGTCTCAAGGCCATATTCTTTTCAGACGCCTCGGAGGATTGTCAGGAGTGAAGAGGAAGAATGTATTGAAACAAGAGGATTAGGGTGGGAATGGTGTTTGTCATGAAAGGAATGGTATCTAGATCGGGCCAAATCAGCAACATACGGAACGTTGAGGTCTTTATGGATAAGTTTGTTCGTGACGAAATAAGGAGCATTTAAGTTTTTACGAAGGATTTTGGATTTTAGGGATTGGATACGGGAAGAATTTGATGGTTTAGTAGAGCCCCAAAGCTCCACTCCGTAAGTCCATATCGGCCTTATGATAGTCATGTAGATGAGTCTTTTGTAGTTAAGTGGAAGATTAGAACGTTTGTCTAGTAAGTGTTGGAGTAGTCGAAAACGTCGTACAGTTTCTTGTCGTTTCAGTCTTGTGTGAGGGTAGATAAAAAATAATAATAATAATTAAAAAAAAATAATATGTATATTCAAGTAACAAATTAAAATAGATTTAATTCCATCAAATATCGGTTTTTATTGAAGATAGAGAAAAATTGAAAAGATTTTCGAGATCAAGACAACGCGATGAACAAAGTGCAAAAAAGAAAAAATCATCTTATATCTTCAAGCCACAACTTATAAGAGATGTGACTCCCTGATAACTCGGTTATTATTGATGATAAAGATGAAATGTAAGGTTTTATAGAATCAGGAAATTTTATTTGAATGAAAATCGAAAGAAAAGAAAAGGAAATAGTTGGTTTATTATTTTGAATAATCAACCTTTGTAATCGACCAAAAAATGAAATAAAAAACCCCTCACAAAATTTGAGAGCTTACGTTTTAAGATGCGTAGAATCCGAAAAAGGAATAAAAAAAAAATAGGTTTATTCTAATTAACTAAATAAATTAATACAAAAAATGTAGCGATTACAGGACTGTTTATTGTTAAAATATTAAAATAAAAAGACGTAATAAAAAAATTAAATTTTAACTCCCAATCCATACCAAGAATTATCGTCAGGGTTATGTTGTTGATTAGGGCTTAAAGTGTGATGTAATAATTGTATTGTATTGTAAAATGATTAAAGTATCTACAAATGTTTATTATTATCTTCTCTCTCTTTTTTTTTTTTTTTTTTTTTTTTTGTTGTATGTTTATTATTTTAGTTTTTGGACATATAAAATATTCCAGAAATGATCTTGGCCCGCTCTACATCACGCAAATAAATGTATTTATAGTGTGTAATTACTAAAATATGTTAAAATGTCCCAGGACTTGAGTCGTGTTGTGTTGAAAACCCTGTTTGAAGTAGCTCTAGAAACGAGGTAGGCCTGGCTAGAACCAAGGCAACTGGGTCAATAGCCACTTATCGCTCTCCGCGCTTCTATATTTAGCCATCTCTCCCTCACTCCCTATCGCTCCTCCCTCTATATTAAGGGAAGGATACACCTTGATAGTGACTGCCAACTACTACAGCTCTGATAGTAATCCACTAGCGACCTACTTATATATCAACATTATTTGTGATTTAACTTGCTCAATTTTTTTTTTACTTATTACTTTCACTTACTTATAGTAAGGAGAAGTATTGCGATCGTGAAAATTTTCGAATTACAGTTTTCAACGGAAATACACGTTTTAGGGTCCCCTGAGTCCAAATAACTAAGTCCCGCAAAAAGGTCTGTGTATGTGTGTGTGTGTGTTTGTGGTAACTCCCGGGCGGTAGCGGCAAGTCCTATGAAACTGAAATTTCATATTTAAGACATCTATGCGTCCGAGACGTGACAAAACGTTTTTCATCAAAATGAGGTTACCAGAAGAGGCACTTTATACCATGCATTTTGCATCTTTTTACGATTTTCTCGAAAACGGTTCCGACGATTTTGATTAAACTCGCTATATCGATGTAAAATTTAATGGGTAGGTTTTATTCTGATTAAAATGGTCTGACAGGGCTTAAATACCGATATTTTAAATTTTCTTCCCCTAAAGTACCTTTAATTTTGTAGATTCAATTAAACTATATTATCTTGTTAACAATGATAAAAAAAAAAGATAAATATATAAATTGAATAAATTCGATACCCAACTAAAGGAGAAAACAGAAAAAATATTTTTTTAATGCAATTTTTCAAAGTTAATAGAGAGTGATGAAATGAACATAAAACTAACTGATTATTTTAGGTAATAATATAATAGATTTTTTAATAAAACACATGTTTCTATATAAATTCAATTTGATTAATTCCTTAATAGTTTAACATATTTTTATCTCTAATTGTTTTTGAAAATTCTTTCATTGATTTTAAAAATGGAGATAAGTGAAAGTCGTGTGTTGCCCGCACCAGATTTTTTGATGTATAGATCAAAAATTAAAAATTAAAAAATCCCCGATTTTCGTACATTTTTTTCATGTTGTAAGGATTTGTTATAAATCTATTTACTTAATTAGATATTTCGAGAAATTGGAATTCTACAATTTTAATATAATTTCCTGCTTAGATGCATACCTTTGCATTTATCTATAATTTTGAAGAAAAATATAGATGAATACATTTGGATAATATAAAATACTTCAATATTGAAACCTCTGGTTTTTGCAACATACCGATACATGAGTAAAGTTTACCTTTAACTTAATACTATGGTTCTGACCGAATAAAATTCCTAGATCCCGTGATACATCTCATTTTCGATTCTTAGAGGACTGCTGGAAATGCCGAAATTTAGCTAGGTTAAATATATATATGTGTAAATATATTTACATACATACATATGTACATATACAGGGTGTGTTGGAAATAAAGGAGCAAACTCCAACAGTGGTTTACACATTGAAAAATTATGTTTAAAAACGCTTATTTGAATTTCATTTTTCATTACATGGGTTGATTACGAATGAATCAAATATTACTAAATTTTATATTGAAAATGTTAATACATCAATGGTATTTTGGATGATAGTACTAACCAATAAACATTGTTAAATTGGTCTTGAGCTATGCCGTCCTTCGGAGGGGACGTGAAGTGGTGTTCTTATACCTGAGCGATTTCGGTTACACGTTTCCTTCCACAGGTCCTTCTTCTGATTAAACCTGGAAAGGCAAAATTTAGAATTTCCAAAATTTAGGATTCCAGAAATTATATTATATATATTATAGAAATTTAGAATTCCAAAATTTAGAATGATCCACTATAGGATCGTCCGATTAACCGCAGCAGCATAATAATAATAATAATAATAGGCTTAGCGAACCCGAAGGTTCGATGCCGATACCACCAAATTCCGCCTACACAGACTCGTCCAATGCTCACCATTCAAGCCCAAGCTCATAAGATCAGCCTTAACGCAATCCTCCCATCTCCGCTTCGGCCTACCTTTCGGACGCCTACCAGTCGGATCAGCAAATACCAACTTTCTCGGAATCCGCTCGTCATCGAGCCCAACAACTTTACTCGCCCATTTGAGTCTCCGCGATGCAATCAGCTCAATTATATTCACAGGATGCAAGTTCCGCAATTCCGCGTTATGCAACCTTCTAAACTATACTAATCTAAACCTATTGTAGTTCTATAAACTATTAAGTCGAAGTTCAATCATCTAGAAGTTAACCTATTCTTGGTATTGGTTGTAACCCGACAGATGGCCAAAGATTTTTTAAAATGGAGTACAAAATCCGTAGTTATATGGAGTACAAAATCCGTAATTATATGGAGTACAAAATCCGTAGTCCCCTTCAAAGAGGACGTATAATGAAGGTCTCGAGCTTGTACGATGTCGGGCACTCATTGAGGAAACCTATATCGACAAAATTTATGACACCCACTATAATATCGCCTGATTAGCCACTGGCGTTAGCCTAAAGCATAAAGTGGCGTTAAATAAATAAACAAACAAGCTTAACGTGTATCATTAATTTTATCCAAAAGGAACATTACGTATGCTAATACGCTACTGCTAAAAGAGAACAAAACGTAAACAAATAAAATCAAATAATGGCACTAATCAAAACTGATGTTCACAGCTTCATCATTTGAAATTAAAACAAAACAATAACAACAAAAAAAAAGTCTGGCGTTTGTTTATTTGCTAAGTAAGGTGGAAGCGCATGCGCAACACACCTGTTCCCGGACCCTGACCGTTAGTCGCATTTCATAATTAATCGATCTATTACAATCGATGAAAGTTGCGATAGATCGAACGTAAGCTTCCACTTAGGCCATTATCGAGTTTATTTTTTGTTTCCGATTCGATAAATGGATGCTATTAATATACCGGAGGCTCGATGCGTGCTTGGAATACTTATTACCAAGTATCTTAATCTTCTGGCGTAATGGTGCTATGCTAGGTACTCCGGTTGCTACTTACCTATTAACACTAGTTCGTCTAAGTTTACCATTTATCGATAAATTCTCTGGGTAAAAAAAAAAAAAATCTTGTGCGGGAAACACACAACTATCACTTACCTCCGTTGTTAGAATCGATTACAGAATTTTCAAATACAGTAAGAGATGAAAAAAAAAAATCTGGTGCGGGCAACACACGACTTTTACTTACCTCCGTTGTTAAAATCGATTAAAGAATTTTCAAATACGGTAATGATATAAATAACCAAAACGTGTATTTAAGTTGAAAACTGGAATTCGAAAATTTTCAGTATCGGAATACTTTCCCTTACTATATATAGTAAGTGAAAGTAATAAATTAAATTGAATTTCTATAGAAACATGTGTTTTATTAAATAATCTATTATAGTATTATCTAAAATAATCACTTAGTTTTGTCGGCTTTTCATCACTCTCTATTTTAAAAGCTTGTGTATAAGACAATATTTTTTCTAAATAACTTTTATGATTTCGTGTATAAGAGTGTATTACCTTTATATCTAAATTAATGGCCTTAGGTTCATAAAATTATAAAAATTGTATCATAAAGATGTTTTTCTCTTTTCTCCTTTAGTTGGCTATCGAATTTATATATTTACCTTTTTTATCGATTCTGAGAAGATGATATGGTAATTTTATATCAAATATATAAAATTAAAGCTACTTCAGACGAAGAAAATTCAAAGCATCCGCGTTTAAGCCGTGTCACAATATTTCAACCATAATAAGATCTATATGACGTATATATATATATATATATATATATATATATATATATATATATATATATATATATATAATATATATATATATATATATATACATGTAGCTCAAAAAAATCTGGTGCGGGCAACAATCGACTTATCGCTTACCACCATTTTAAAAATCGATTAAAGAATTTTTAAATACATTAAGAGATAAAAAAAAAAATCTGGTGCGGGCAACACACGACTTTCACTTACCTTCGTTGTTAGAATCTATTAAAGAATTTTCAAATACAGTAAGAAATATAAATGAGTGTAACCATTAAAGAATTAGTTAAATAGAATTTCTTAAATAATCAATTGTATTATTATCTAAAATAGTCACTTAGTTTTGTCGGCTTTTCATCACTCTCTGTTACACACACACAGACCTTTTTGCGGGACTTGGTTATTTGGGCTCAAGGGACCCTAAAACGTGTATTTCCGTTGAAAACTGGAACTCAAAAATTTTCAGGATCGCAATACTTTCCCTTACTACATATAGTAAGTGAAAGTAATAAATTACATTGAATTTCTATAGAAACATGTGTTTTATTAAATAATCTATTATAGTATTATCTAAAATAATCACTTAGTTTTGTCGGCTTTTCACCACTCTCTATTTTAAAAGCTTGTGTATAAGACAATATTTTTTATAAATAACTTTTATGATTTCGTGTATAAGAGTGTATTACCTTTATATCTATATTAATGGCCTTAGGTTCATAAAATTATAAAAATTGTATCATAAATATGTTTTTCTCTTTTCTCCTTTAGTTGGCTATCGAATTTATATATTTACTCTTTTTTTTTATCGATTCTGAGAAGATAATATGGTAATTTTATATCAAATATATAAAATTAAAGCTACTTCAGACGAAGAAAATTCAAAGCATCCGCTTTTAAGCCCTGTCACAATATTTCAACCATAATAAGATCTATATGATGTATATATATATATATATATATATATATAAAATATTATATATATATATATATATATATATATATATATATACATACATATATAACTTAACCTTATTTTGCATCGATATATCGAGTTTAGTCAAAATAGGTTGAGCCGTTTTTCTAAGTGGTATAGTTATCACAAATATGAAATTTCAGTTTTTTAAAACACTTCGGTTTCTTGCTAGACTTGCCACCAACAAACATGGTTAACACACACACACACGCCTTTTTATGGGACTTAATCATTTGGACTCAGTGGACCCTGAAACGTGTTATTCCGTTGAAAACTTGAATTCGAAAATTTTACGATTGCAGTACTTTTCCTTACTATATATTTAATATATAGGTAAGTGAAAATAAATTTTGTAATTGAGTCAAATAAATACGATTTACACCGAGCAATCGTTGAACTTGAAACGTACATGAGACAGGCTTTAGCACCTGTTGGGATTGTTTTCTCCTCGGCAGATGCGCTCTCCATACTGCAGGGGATAATCCGGCGCTACATAAAAGCCAATTTATTCAAAGGGTTGGTAAACCATTTTTTATACCACGTACATGTTGTTGCTTTAATAATTAAATTCATCATCTGCTCTTAACACATCTCTAACATCTGCCCTAAACAAAACTGAAAAACCTTCGCTTTTAGTCTAATATAGGATAATCTACAAAAATTATAATCTAATTTTATTACTTTCACTTAACTATATATGAAATATATAGTAAGGGAAAGTATTGCGATCGTAAAAATGTTCGAATTTCAACGTTTTTGTTTTCAACGTAAATAGGCGTTTTAGGGTCCCCAGAGTCCAAATGACCAAGTCCCTCAAAAAGGTCTGTGTGTGTGTGTGTGGTAACTCCCACGCGTAAACGATATGTTCTATGAAAATGAAATTTCATATTTAGGACAACTTTACTCCCGAGATGTTACGAAAACTTTTTTATCAAAATCAGCTATTCGGAAAAGCCACTTTGTACCATGCAAACGATTTTGATTAAACTCACTATTACGCACTATTCAAGGCACTATAATATCAAGTAGGTTTCATTGTGATTGAAATAATCTGCCAGGGCTTAAATGCCGATATATTAAATTTTGTAGATTCTATAAAAATAACCAGATTATCTTGTTACCATTGGTGAAGAACAGGCACATATAAGTTAGACGAATTCAATATTCAACGAAAGGAAAAAACTAAAAAAATATTTTTTGAATGCAATTTTGAACATAAGAACAGTGATATACATGTGTAATGTACCGTTGAAAGCTAAAGATTTTAGAAAAAATATTATCTAATACACGGGATTGTAAAAGTTAATGGAGAGTGTTGAAAAACCGATGAAAATAATAGTTTTTAGTAGATAAATTTAATTAATTCTTCAATGGTTTCACGCATTTTATCTCTAACTGTATTTGAAAATTATTTTATCAATTTTGAAAAGGAGGAAAGTGAATCGTGTGTTGCCTGCACCAGATTTTTTTAACTTATCAAAAATGATTAGATCTCTAATTTTCATCTTGCGCCATGATTCCCCTGAAACAGTCCCCACCCGGAGACCCGAACGGAGGACTTGTTTCACCTCCGGATAATGAGCGTTATACCTCAGAGGAATCCATGACTTAAGTATTCATAAGTATCCATGACTTAAGTAGCAGAAACGGTGTCGATCTTGGTGATATTGATGTATCAGGGCATACTTTTGAACACGTAGAGAAATTCAAGTATTTAGGTTCAATTATAACTAGAAAAAATGAAATCCAGGAAGAAATAAAGTCCCGGTTAATGGTGGGAAATGCGTGTTATTATTCAGTTGCTAAGTTACTTAGTTCGTGGCTTCTATCTAAAAACTTAAAGATTAGAATTTATAAAACTATTATTCTTCCAACGGTTCTTTACGGATGTGAAACGTGGCCGCTTACTTTGAGGGATGAACAACGGCTTAAGGTTTTCGAAAATAAGGTATTGCGTAAAATATTTGGTCCGAAGAGAGATGAGGGCACTGGGGAGTTCAGATGGTTGCACAACGCGGAATTGCGGAACTTGTATCCTGTGAATATAATTGAGCTGATTGCATCGCGGAGACTCAAATGGGCGAGTAAAGTTGGCATTTGCTGATCCGACTGGTAGGCGTCCGAAAGGTAGGCCGAAGCGGAGATGGGAGGATTGCGTTAAGGCTGATCTCGGGGGCTTGGGTTTGAACGGTGAACATTGGACGAGTCTGTGCAAGCGAAATTTGGTGGTATCGGCATCGAACCTTCGGGTTCCCTAAGCCTATTATTATTATTATAAAAAATGATTATTTTACTGTATGAGAATTATACTTTTTACAAAATTATAAATTTTGGTTATACTTTTTGGTTTTATTATTATAAATCATACTACAGTGAGAAATTGAAACAGAAAGGTCTCCAGAAGATATCTGATCTTCCCTTAAATAATAATTTAATATTGTGTATTATTAAATCAATAATTCTAAAAAGAAATCCTAAGCCTAAAAGAAATGTGCTGTACTTGTATTTTAAAAATTTGGAAATAATAAAATATTGTGTACAATTTAAAAAAAAATTAAAAAATTTATTATTCATTTTATTGCATTTTGCCTAACTAATTGTTTTTTTTTTGTTTTGTTATTACAGGTGAGTAAGCCGTTCAGTTACCTATAACGATATGTGAGTAAATCTTAGATCGCATTTAGTAGTTTTTAACAGTCGTCAAATTTGGTTTAACATCTGTTCAGAATAAGAAACCTTCTTAAATGGGAATACCTTGGTTTGTGCTTTTTTAATGAAGAGTACCTTCTTGACAAACGACTAACTTGGAATCCGCACACAAGGCTGAAACTGCTCAACGCTTTCGCTTACTTCAACACTTACTGGACAGACGCTCTAACCTTCCACTTAACTACAAAAGGCTCATCTATATCACCATCATAAGGCCTATCTGGACGTACGGAGTTGAGCTTTGGGGCTCTACTAAACCATCAAATTCTTTCCGTATTCAATCCCTACAATATAAGATCCTTCGAAAAATCCTCAATGCTCCTTACTTTGTCACCAACGAACTCATCCATAAAGACCTTAATGTCTCATATGTTGCTGATTTGGCCCGTACGAGGTATCATTCCTTCCATGACAAACTCCACTCCCACATTAACCCGCTAGTTTCAATCCTTGCTTCCTCTAACATTCCTGACAATCCTCCGAGGCGTCTGAAAAGAAGATGGCCTTGAGACCTTCTAGTGGAGTGCTGCCAATGGGTATATTCTCTTCATGTCTTTTCATTTATATTATCTATATTATGAGCCAATTTACTTGATGTATTTATTAGTACAGGCATGTTCTGCATGAGAGAGGTCAGTACCCATTCGGACCTCCTTTTACCATGCAATTTTTAAGGGTTTTACACAAGATCTCTGAACCAATTTCTTTTCAGTCTTCTTCGAGTTTGTATTTTGTATACTTGATAATAATATTGTTTAATTGTAAGAAAAAAAAAGAATAATAAGTACCATCTGCCTTAATATTTGTTATTTTTATTAGAATAACCGGTTATTTCCTCAGTAACCGCTACCTATAGTTAAAGTTTGGAAACATTTACACCCCGACTACCCTCGCCATCGTAACGTCAGCCTTAGATAGGAGGTAATACAGGCTTATCGAGACGTATTATTAGTTTATTAAGGCCATGGTTCCTTTTGCTTCGCCCCCGGGTGCATCCTCTCCGCAGAAGATTGCAGGTTGGAGATCCGACCGTCACACCCTAACCACAGCTTCGGCTCTTCCCCTGATGATACGGTCCGGGCTAGGCTAACTACCGGGGTCCTCATGCAAATGAATCATTAGGTCTGGGTTCGATGCGAGGGTGCGCCGAACGGCAGGAGGCGGTGTGCAGTACCAAGTGGGTGCATGAAGTCACTGCGGCTACGATTAGAGGTTATCGTGTATCGGTGTTATTTACTATCGATTGTCCGAATCTCGATTCGATTCGGAATCGAGTTGTTTTCCTATTAGGCTATGTATGAAATGGTATTGTAGCGGAGTGGGTACCCTAACCTTCAGTTAATCGTACCACTCGCAGGCATAAATCGCGTTAGCCACTTGGTCACATAATTTGTCTAATTCATATTTTTGGTTGTGAATATTTTTGATATGTTCATTAAATATTTTATAAAATGTGTACCAGGTGGCTAACCAAAAAGTAACCTTCTTGTAAATAAAACATATGTTTTTTTTAATGTTGTTGATAAAGCTTGTATGAACATAATAAATGTGCTTTTTTGGTTATAAAAGTTTTAATTACTAAGTAAGAATTAGTTTTAACGAAACACGGATATAGTGCGACCAAGGAGTTCTGAATTTTCGATTTTGTCGCGCTGCATGATGCGAGTTGGGGATTAATTCAGCATTTTAGAGATATTAGATGAAATATGAGCTAATTATCAGTAGTGTTATTATATATGGTTTCAAGAGAAATAATCCATTCTATATAATTGGTGAAAGTAAATTAGGACTGCTGTACAAACTTCACAAATTTCTGCCTCCTACTTACTTCCTCATTATTCAGTCCTACCTCTCTGACAGATCCTTCAAAATAAATAACAATAGTTCCTATTCCTCCATTTTTACCCTGTTTGCTGGTGTTCCACAAGGCAGGACCAATTCTTTACACAGTTTACATTTACAGCTTATATCCCAACCCATCTTTACACCTTCCTTTCTCTCTATGCTGATTACACTTGTGTGTTATCATTCAATAACGATCCTTCTTTTGTAGGTGGAATAGTCAGGAATCAGTCATTTTTGAAAAGTTTTTAATTTTGCCAACGTTTCGGCTCAAGCTTGTGAGCCATCATCAGGGCATTACTGAGCCATGTCCAAGCATAAACTCTGAAGTTGAGGTCCCAAGTAGAGTGAATTATATTGAGGATGTATAGTCGACTGTAGAAACTATTATAGGTGGAATAGTCAGGAATCAGTCATTTTTGAAAAGTTTTTAATTTTGCCTACGTTTTGGCTCAAGCTTGTGAGCCATCATCAGGGCATTACTGAGCCATGTCCAAGCATAAACCATTCGTTTTTTTTCGCCTTCTGTCTAATTGTTATACCGATGTATACAAAGACCTATCTACTGTTTACAGTCATTATAAATATTAGTGTTTTTGGCCAGTTATAATTTTTATTTTATTCATGAGTCATATTCTATATATAAGTATATTCTATATATATATAAGTATATTCACATATAACATATTAAGAAATGCGATAAGGGTTAGAGTGGAAAAAAACAAGATTTAAATTAAGATTTTAAAGAAGACAATCGAGGCGCTGGCCAAGAGACCTGAAATATTGAAAGTTATTAGTTTTTTTTTTTTGTATTTATCTCATGTAGTTTGTTACATCTTTTGTTAGCATATTTGTTTATTGCATAAAAAGCAGATAGCAAATACAATTGTAATGCCAAAAAACTTCTATGAATAAATAAATAAAAAGATATGTTGTAAGTTTTATGTTGAAATAATTTCTTATTTTAACGATGTTTGTTATTTTTATGATTTCGTGGCCGTAGTTGTTAACTCACTGGTTTATTACGAAGTTTTACTCGACAAACTCTAATTGAGACTAAGCGATAGAGTAATCTAATCTGGAGTGAGGTTCAGCGACCCAGTTTACCGAGAACTTGCTATCAATATATAGAGGAAATGCACCTCTGCCACTGAGAACTAATGCAGTAGTCTGTGATGCAAAGGTCAACTACATTCACCGTCTTATAGTCGTTGCAATGTTTCCTGATCTAGCGACATCTGCTCTTCGTGTTATATATTTTATAGTAACAGAATTTATAAAAAAAAATCTGGTTCGTGCGACACACGTCTTTCACTTACCTCCATTATTTATAACAATTCAAGAATTTTTAAACTAATTTATAAACGCAAATAAATTGTTAAAGAATTAATTAAATTTAATTTTTATAGAAACGTGTTTTATTAAATTTCTATTATATTATTATCTACGACAATCAGTTAGTTTTTTCTGTTTTTCATTACTTCCTGTTAACTTATTTTTTTAAAAAATTTATTTATAGTTATTTACAACTGTACTAAAGAACACTATAAGTAAATAAGTAACAGGTTCGGGACCACCTTTTAACGTCCCCTCCGAAGGACGGCATCACTAATAATGTTTGACTATTATTAGACTTACCTGAATTTGAGCTATGGGACTCTACTAAACCATTTAATTCCCAACTATCCAATCCTTGCAATCCATAATTCTTCGTAAAATCCTCAACGCTCCCTACTTTGTCACGAATAAACTCATCCATAAATACATTAATGCTCCCTATATTGGAAAGTGCAAGGTTTTATAACAATTAATATGCAATGTAAAAGTCGTAGAAGTTAGTAGAAAGCTGTTAAGCCCATAAACTTATGTTATTTGTTATTTTGTTATGAGGTGATTCAGTGTTGCCACTGTACAAATTATACAGTTTCAAGATTTTAGGTTTTAGGTCTAGTGGATAGAGCACTTGTCTACTGTTCTCTGGATCCCGGATTCGAATCCTGGCTGTTGAAGATTATTATTTATTCTGTTATTTCATCCGGGGGGCGACCCAAGGTTATGAAGACCCTCCTAGGGCAGACACGGGCTCTATGGTACCTAAAAATCGGCTTGAAAATCTGACGGCTTGATCTCGGCCTTATTACTTCCTTGCATGACTGTTGACCGTTAAAAAGTAGTGATCTCTGAATGTAATGAGCCCAAGAGCCTTCATTGGTTGTAAAAGTGTAGGTTTATATACACACATATATATATATATATATATATATATATATATATATATATATATATATATATATATTTATATATATATAGAGCGCTAGTCTGCTGTGCTCCGGGTCCTGGGTTTGAATCCCGGCTCTGGCAGAATATTATTTATTCTGTTAATTCAGTCGGGGGGCGACCCTAGGGTATGGAGACCCTCCTTGGGCAGACCCAGCCTCTATAAAGTGGGTACCCAAATTAATTGGGGAAAAACCTGGCGGCTGAGCGCGAATAAGGCCTAATCACCTCATTGCACTGTCGTTGGCCTAGAAACAGTACGAATCTCTATATGTACTGAGCCCAAGACCCTACATGGGTTGTAGTGGTACAGGTTTTATATATATATATATATATATATATATATATATATATATATATATATATATATAAAGTTTCTGTTTTTCTCAGGTTCCAGTCAATGAATAAACAATTTTATCTATGCGACGTTTCGATAATTTATTGTTCTCATAATCATGCCTTAACAATGGAAAAAACAGAACAATAATATTATTATAAAATTACTTACAATTTTGGACAAAATAGTGTCTTAATTAGACATGTTTAGCCTACAAGCTTTGAAAGAACACTGAAAAAAGGAATAGTTCAAGTATGGAACATTTTCCAGGCATTTATGATGACGTCAGGAGTCTGGTTTTCTCCTATTGTTGAGTTTTTTTCATTTTATTTTGTATTATTACTAAGACGTTAATTTTAATATGTGTTTATCAAATTTGAGTAACATGCATTAAAGTTTTGGACATCCGATTTTTTATTTATGGCGCGATTTTTATATTTCTCTATGGTAATCATTTCTTTAAAATTTCGTTTGAAGCTTTTTTTTTCATAATGAATAATTTTGGGTGAGTGAAATTTGAATGAATGTCCCGTTTTTCTGAAATGAGTAGTGAGGGCAGTTTGGTCAGGTTTATTTGGGTCTTTTTTAATTGAAGCGCAGCTATATTTGTGTTGGTATATTCTTTTAAATATTTAATATTTAAATATTAAATTTTTAAATATTGTTCAGTACTGAATATAATAATATTATAATATCTTTAATGTAAATCCTAATTTAAAATATCTATGTACCTACTGTATGATTATTCATTCTTCAATGTATTCTTTTTTATATCTCTAACAATAACATCATTTATTAATTATTGTATAATAATATTAATGTTATGTTTTTTTGTTTTTCCACTGTTAAGGCATGATTATGAGAACAATAACTTCTCGAAACGTCGCAAAGATAAAATTGTTTATTCATTGACTGAAACCTGAGAACAACAGAAACTTAAATTATCAACAGTCGAGCACTGATCAAACATATATATATATATATATATATATATATATATATATATATATAATTTTTTTTTGTATTATATTGTGCTTAAATTAACACCTCACACAACTAGCCCTAATAATGGGGACATTTCATTAGAACACGGACCGAGGGGAGAGAGATGCACACACTGGCGCGGAGTGGAGTACACTTGTAGCTTGAAAAGAAAACGCCGGTGATTCTATTCAAAGGGTGTGTCGTGTTATTCACGGTTCTGCAGCTGTGGGGGTTCTGTGGGCTAGTATACTAAATATTTATTCGTTTATTATCTCTATTCAAAGGTTTGGATGAAAATTTAAAATAGAAATATTTTAAAAAATATTTAATGTATTGGGTTGTTTCACATGAAATGTCCGTTTTAATAGTTTCTGAAATACATAAACAAGTTTCTGTAACATCTCCGGCGTATAGTTATCTTAAATATGTAATTTAAGTTTTATAGGACTTTTCGTTTAATCGCGGAAGTTACCACACAAGGAAACACACACATTGACCTCTTTGCGGGTCTTGGTTATTTGGACTTAAGGGACCCTAAAACGTGTATTTCCGCTGAAAGCTAGAATTCGAAATTTCAACGATCGCAATAAAAGTAAAAACATTTAAAAATGTGATAAAAATTACTGTGGAAAAGAACAAGATTTAAATATTTTGTAATTTTTCGTTGAATAATTTTTTATTTTACCGATATTATTAGGTTGTTTCACATGAACTGTCCTTTATTATAGTTTCTGAAATACACAAAGGATTTTGCAGGTCTCTGTTGTTTTCTTCCTAATGTTTACATATTTAAAGTAAACAGTTACTAATCCTCTACCTTTGTATTATAAATATTAGCTTCCCAATCAATTACCCATTTTTAGTATACCTCCAAATATGAACATGGAAACACGCGATTTTCGAGTATTATTTTTCTACGAGTTTAAACTCGGTCCATTCAGCAGCTGAGGCCGCTAGAAATATTTGCACGGCGTTTGGGGAAGGGAGTGTTTGACGGACCATTCGCCGTTGGTGTGCTAAATTTTCAGCTGGGATACCGACTTGGAAAACTTGCCCCGAGGAAGACCTCCGTCCGTAATAGAGAACGATGTCCTCAAAGATACAGTAGAAGGAAACCCCTACCAAACAGTTAAAGGACTCTCAGCACTACTAAATGCAAGGCATCTACCGTTTCCAGACATTTAAAGTGTATTGGAAAGTAAAAAAGCTCGATACATGGGTACCTCATGATCTCACTGAGCGGCAGCCCTCCCCTGATTCAAAACATTCCGTGCAAAAATTGAAAGAACTGGGCTACGAAGCTCTTCCGCACCCACCATATTCTCCCGACTTGTCTCCAACAGATTTCCACCTGTTCAGGAATTTAGACGACTTCTTCAAAGGAAAACTTTTTCAAAATGATGATCAATCGAAAAGTGCGTTTTCAGATTTTGTTTTCACTTCAAATGTTGGTGTCACGTTGGGAAAAATGTGTAGAAAAAGGAGGTAAATACTTCGAATTAAAGTATTAACCATCCAATAGTTATATTATTTAATCTAAATCATACGTTTCCAACAAAATGAATACACGTTTTATTAAAATCGACTTAAAATATTTTTCAAATTGAAGAATACTCAATAGTTTTTAAATTTATTTTAACATTCGAGATAAGTGAAAGACGTGTGTTACCCGCACCACATTTTTATTATTCATAACGGAAGTAAAAAAAATTTCAACACCCACTTTACAAGAACTGGGTAAGCCCCTAGAGTTTCTCATTTTACGGCTGAATGACAGAATTAATAATTATCCTGCCACGGCCGGGTTCGAACTCGTGGACCTAAGATTAATCGTGCAGTGCCCCATCCACTACGGGATATATTGTACAGCAACCCAGCGGACAAAAGATGGAGGAATACAATGCATTCGCTTCACAACAGAGGGCGGGCAAGTCCTGCCTTTTGTATTTTAGCTTCTCATTGGTCCCTTTTCTCTCTTATTCACATATTCAACCAATCAGGTTAAGTCTTTTATTTGAGAATAATATTTAACGTTAATCATTGAAATAAAGTTTGTATTTGTGTTGAAATGCTCAGTGCTGCTTCTATTTACATATTAGTTTTAGGCTTTTTGGATCAGATGAGATCTCGATCTGATATATTTTATTGCAATTACAGTAAACCCTCTTTTTAACGAACACGGTTATAACGAACACCCGTTTATAACGAACTATCGGTCCCTTGAAAAATGAATAGAAAACTATGTTTTTTCCTCGTTAAAACGAATATCCTCTTATAACAAATTAACGAACTACTTTTGTGGACTTCAGAATTTAATTTGTTCGGTTATTACGAAAAATAAAGAATAAAAAAATTACGATACGTCTTAATTCCCAGTAAAGAGCGGCGCCTATATATCATTTCAACTTTATATGAATTGCTGTGATTTTGACATTGTAAGTTCCTTTTTAAGCTTTGTATTTTGAATGATGTTTGATGTCAATCTAAAAGTATTATGTAAAATGAGAAATAAGATAGATATATGTACAGAGTGCATATGCTTTTGTAGTTTCTAAATAAACATGTATCATAAGCTATCAAAGAGCTATAGACAGACGAAGCAACACTGTCTTATTTTGAAGGAATAATTTGCTATCAAGAAAATTTGCTATCTCTGCGCAAATAATTTTTTTCAACCTATTTAACGTCACTTTGTGTTGCTAATTGGAAGATGCTACTGTGGGAGTTCTAAATTTTGCCTATCCTGGTTAAATTAGGATAGAGATCTTTTACGAGAACCTGATATCGCACAGGATCGGGAAAACCATTTTACGCTCCCTCCGAATGACGGCATAACTTAGGATTTTTTTTTGCTTTCAAAAATCCTAGGGTAATCTGCCGGTTTTGAACTCACGATTTAGAGCACAGAATTCTGCTATGCTAACCAATACTCCTATAAAATAATATCTAAATATAAATTATTACTATTAACTTAATTTATTTATATTTAAGAACATTTTGTGTCGTTTCAGTCTCCATGAGTATATAAGTAAGATGTTTTTATGGATGGGGATCTTATATTTAACATGTTAAATACAATGCGAGTAACCATATTCCCAATAACTTTAGCATAGATATAATATAGCACTTGCTAAGTGGGAACTGCAGTGTGGTAGCTGTCGAGTGGTTAGGGCTGAGTGCTAAGTCGTGTGCGGCTATCGCAGCAACAGCTGTACCAACACTGGCCCTTGAGGTACTCCGTACTTAAGTGGGGTTGAACATTAGAAACAAAAATATGTTCATTACTTATTTTTAACTTCAATGATAGGATATATAATTTAAATCACTGCAGTGGCTTAATATTATAAACGACAATAGCTACCGTGATAGTACACTATCATAATATAGCATGCCCATCCCATAATTCAATCAGCTGATCTCTATGACTTCCTTGGCAATCCCTCTGTACTATACTTTTCCCTTTCCTGTGCTAGTTACTTACCTTCTTATCCACAAATAGTCTATCTTCTACTATCTCGAACCAATCCCCTTGTTAGCTTTACTGTTTCTTAACTCTTTCGTTAACATAACTTATTGTCTCTTATCGCGATTGATAAGGAATGTTTCCTATTTTCTGTGCCAA
Source organism: Piezodorus guildinii (assembly GCA_023052935.1). NCBI lineage: Eukaryota > Metazoa > Arthropoda > Insecta > Hemiptera > Pentatomidae > Piezodorus > Piezodorus guildinii. The sequence continues at coordinate 168,206,819 of CM041294.1, read as the reverse complement.
TTTACCAAAAACAAACATGGCAAACAAAATCTCAGCCCTGGGATATGGACACCCTCCTTGGGCACACAGCCTGTGAACTGAGTATCCAAAAATTATGGAAAGAACATGGTTTCGATCATGACTTAACCGTAATAACCTACTTGCACGACCTTTCGCCGAAACATATTGGGTTGTAAAGTAAGTTTGTAGTAGGGGTGGGAATGGTCGAATGATCGTCATGATCGGAGTTCGATGATTTGAATAATCGAATGATTTCATGATCGAATGATTCTTTCTGAGAGGCAATATGCCTATATGATTATATTGTTATTTTTTTAGTATCTACAAAATTAAAGGTACTTTAGAGAAAGAAAATATGAAATATCAGAATCCAAGCCCTATCAGCCTATTTCAATCAGAATGGAAATCTACATCATGTATAGGCCTATCAATTTTTTTTATAGATATATGATGTTTAGTCAAAATCGTTTTAGAAAATCGTAAAAAGGTGCAAAATGCATGATATAAAGCGGCTCTTCTGGTAAGCTCATTTTGATGAAAAAGGTTTTGTAATGTCTCCGGTGTATATTTGTCTTAAATATGAAATTTAAATTTCTTACGACTTATCGTTTTCGTGCTAGACTTACATACAGATACAGAGACCTTTTTTCAGGACTTGGTTATTTGGACTCAGGGGACCCTAAAACGTGTATTTCAGTTGAAAACTAGAATTCGAAACTTTTCACGATCGCAATACTTTCCCTTACTCTATATATATTTCATATGTAGGTAAGTGAAAGTAAAAATGAGCATAAATATATATTTACATTTAAATACATTCTCCCTAGCGACTGGACTGTACCTGTACCGGTACACTGTTATCAGCTGTTTCTTATCGCTAAGACCCTCACCTTCCTGCCTTATCAGTTCACACCTACTTCGGCTCCTCAGGTGAGGTCTTGTCCAACCTCCTTCACTAAGTGAAATATCAACCAATTAAAATATAATAAGGTATATTATAATCATCTGATACTTACTTAATTTTATTTACTATATCGCTTTATCGCGATAGTACCAACCAAAAAAAATTTCTAGATACGATACAAAATGACATAGACCAAAATAACACACACTAAAAGTTCCCTCAGAATGTTTTAATTTGATAGTTTGCTAAAATAAAAGGAATATCTATTTTTACTTTCACTTAACTATACATATAATATATAGTAAGGGGAAATATTGTGATCGTGAAAATTTTCGAATTCCAGTTTTTAACGGAATTACAGGTTTTAGGGTCCCCTGTGTCCAAATAACCAAGTCCCGCAAAAAGGTCTGTGTGTGTGTATGGTTACTCCCGCGCGTAAACGGATAGTCCTATGAAACTGAAATTTTATATTTAGGACAACTATAACCCTGAGACGTTACAAAACCTTTTTGATCAAAATCAGATAAACGAACAGCCACTTAACATGAATTTTGTCATTTTTCGATTTTCTGAAAACGGCTCTAACGATTTTGATTAAACTCGCTATATCAATGTAAAATTTAATGGGTTTTAACATTATGCAGGTTTTATTCTGATTGAAATAGTATGACAGGGCTTAAATGCCGATATATTAAATTTTCTCCTTCTAAACTACATTTATTTTTGTAGATTTTATATAAATAACCATATTATATAAATAACAGATAAATATGCAAGTTGAGCAAATTTGTAAAAAAACTAAAGGAAAAAACATATTTTTTTACTGCAATTTTTTGTTTTTGAACATAAGAACAGTAATATACATGTATAATATACCGTTGGAAAGGGAAAATTTTTAGAAGAAATATTATCTCATACACAAACTTTTAAAAGTTAATAAAGAGTGATAAAAATGCGATAAAACTAACTGATTATTTTAGATAATAATATAATAGATTTTTTAATAAAACACATGTTTCTATATAAATTCCATTTAATTAATTCTTTAATGGTTTCACTCATTTTTATCTCTTACTGTATTTGAAAATTCTTTAATCGATTTAAAAAACGAAGTAGGTGAAAGTTGTGTGTTGCCCGCACGATATTTTTCCCAATAGAATGAAAAGTATGATGAAAATCACTCCAAACAAGCTGGTTTCCAGCTTCCGACGTATACGGTTCTAAACTTTAAGATTAAGGTCCACTTAGGAGGTCCTGTAGTTTCCTTCTACTAGTTTTTTTCCTGTAGTGGAACGGTGCCGGATGAGTGACCGTGCTATCCGAAAACTAATCCAACCAGTTAGCGCTATGGGAACTATCGCATCTTAAATTGTGTTAGACAGATTTTAAATTGTGAATTAATGTTTATAGTTATAAATAAAGTATTTTTTAAAAACACTATTGCCACTCATGGCAATATCATTCATTCGGTTCCAAATTTTCACTACTTACGCCGATGACACGTGTGTTACTGTCTATAGTAAAACGCTCACTTTGAGCTTTTTGGTCTCTAATAAACCATCTAAATCCACCCGCATTCTATCCATTCAATCAAAATTCCTCAGCAAAATCCTAAGTGTCCCGTATTTTTTCACAAACCAAATCAACCATATGAACTTGATTTTTTTCAAGCCTAGCTCAAAGTGGATAACTAAAAAATCACCTTGCCCACATAAACCCAATTGTCCGTAACCGATACTCACGATGTTTGTTGAATCATGTTATTTGTATAGTACTCGTAGGCTGATAACATCGTAGATAAAACAATCAATAACAGGATTGGTATAACAAAGCTGGTCGCAAGAGTCATCTGTCGTGTAGTGGCTAGCGTAACTTTATTTTATGCCCAATGCAGCTAGAGGTAGATGGCCTTAGAATTTATTTAACCAAATGCATTTGGTTGCTGCTAACGGGTATTTTTAATACATGTTAGTTTTATGTATTTTCTCTTTAAACATATATAAATGTGTTATTATGTAATTCAGAGTAAAATTCAATGGAAAATTAAATAAGTGACTGTTATACCGTTAATAGTTTGTGCAATCATCTTTAGTAAGTTGTGTATGAGCAGGCGTGTTATCGGAAGAAACGGTGTGGATAAGCGAATCCGTGAAGAAGCTACGATTTCCGATAACGGGATGCCTGACCTCAACCAGAAGAAAAAGTGCTGGTCGTAGGAGCGTGTCCATCCTACTACGTTCGGTCTTCTGTGTCTATTCCGGGATTAGAGGGGAAGAACCTACTTGATTTGATGAAAACGTTGGATCATGTAGGTCGAAATGACTCTCATCGCAGATTGCAAACATAAGGTTCTGCCATCCTAGCTCAAAAAAATCATTGATTCCTTCTCATCACACGATAAACTAAATTTATTAATGAAGGGGGCATATCAGATATTTTTTATTGAAATTAATTTGCTTATATAATAATTGTTTGTTTATTTATTTAACGTCACTTTATGCTACTATGGCTAATCGGACGATGCTACAGTGGAAGTCCTAAATTTTGCCTATCCAGGTTTTATTAGGATAGGGATCTTTAACGAGTACCTGACATCGCACAGGCTCGGGACCACCTTTTAACGTCCCCTCTGAAGGACGGCGTAACTAAGGATTTTTTACTCCCATTAAAAAATCCTAGGACCACCTGCGGGTTTGAACCCGTGACCTTTTGCATGGGAGGCTGTTACGCTAGCCACCCAGCTACAAGTGATCCCCCTTAAATAATAATTATTTAACTTTGACTACATAGAGCTATCAGTACATAGTTGATCGGACGAGCTGTGAGAACTACACACAATGGAATCTATTCCCTAGACACCTTGCTATTTCTGGATCAGATCGGCGTGCAACGGTGCATCCCCTGGCTGCATTGTGCATTGTTCGCCTTCCCTTTCTTCTTACTGTGTCTATGTCCCTTGTTATTCGACGTGTATAGTATCTGAAGAAACGTTTTTAAGAGTAAGAATAAGAAATTTAAAAAAAATTTCAAATACAATTAGAGATGAAAATGAGTGAAACAAATAAAGAAATTATTAAATTTAATTTATATAGAAACATTTTTAAAATTAAAAAATCTATTATATTATTATCTTAAAATATTTATTAGTTAGTTTTATCGGCTTTTAATCACTCGTTATCAACTTTTACACTATTGTGTATATGATGATATTTTTCTAATCTAATCTTTAGCTTTCCAACGGTATATTATACCTGTATATTACTGTTCTTATTTTCAAAAACAAAATTTTGCTCAACCGCCAGATTTTGTTCCCGATTTTTAAGTGCCAACTTAATAGATGCCGAGTGTGTCTTAACAGGGTCTCCATACCCTAGGGATTTGAACCCGTGACACTGTGAAGTGTTTTCTAGTGCTCTAGCCACTCGACTACACAGCAAAAAATCTGGTGCGGGCAACACACGACTTTCACTTACCTCCATTTTCAAAAACATTTAGAGATAAAAATACGTGAAATTACTAAGGAATTAATTAAATTAAATTTCTATAGAAACATGTGTTTCATTAAAAAGTCTATTATATTATTATCTACGATAATCAGTTAGTTTTATCTCTTCTCATCACTCTCTATCAACTTCTAAAAGCTTGTGTGTGAGATGATGTTTTTTCTAAAATCTTTAGCTTTCCAACGGTATATCATACATGTATATTACTGCTCTTATGTTAAAAAACGAAAAATTGCATTGAAAAAATATTTTTTCTGTTTTCTCCTTTAGTTTGGTATCGAATTTATTCAATTTATATATTTACCTGTTTTTCATCAGCGTTAACAAGATAATCTAGTTATTATTATTGAATCTACAAAATTAAAGGTACATTAGAGGAAGACAATTTAAAATATCGGCATTTAAGCCCTGCCAGACCATTTTTATCCAAATAAAACCTACATGATATTAAAGCCCATTAAATTTTACATCGATATAGCGAGTTTAATCAAAATCGTCGGAATTGTTCTCGAGAAAATCGAAAAAAACGGTGCAAAATGCATAGTATAAAGTGCCTGTTCTGATAAGCTCATTTTGATGAAAAATGTTTTGTCACGTCTCGGGCGTATAGTTGTCTTAAATATGAAATTTCAGTTTCATAGGACTTACCGTTTCCGCCCGGGTGTTACCACACACACACACACACACACACACACACACACAGACAGACCTTTTTGCGGACTTGGTTATTTGGACTCAGGGAACCCTACAGCGTGTATTTCCGTTGAAAACTGGAATTCGAAAATTTTCACGATCGCAATACTTCCCTTACTATATATAGTAAGGAAAGTAAAAAAAAAATTGTTGTCTTCTTGATATCAATACATAATAATTAGTACATTAAATTATAAATCATTTGCTTCGTGAATTAGTTAAACCTATAGCTTAATCTCTTTGTGAAATAAAGATGATTTAATCCGCTTACTTTAGCCGAGTTTTCATATAAACTTAATAAATTTCCTTCCACTCGTTTTCCTTCGCTTGGAGAAAAGTTTGCTCAAAGGTCAGGAAAGTTTGTAGGGTATCTTTACAAAGAACTGTAAATGAAACTTCCTCTCTAACTTGGATAATGAAAAGTTGCTATCTTCCCTCTGTGATTCAGACCGATACTTACTTTGAGGTTTCTTTAAATTGGTTTTCGGTTTATCATTCACGTAATGAACCTTTGTGAGGGTGTGGACTAAGAAAAAGAAAATAGATGAAATTATATATATTTCGTCTACATATCAGCGAATTAAATCAACTTCATTTTACTAAGATGTTATGATAGAGGTTTAACTAATTCAAAAAATCTGGTGCGGGCAACACACGACTTTCACTTACCTCCATTTTTAAAATCAATGAAAGAATTTTCAAATACAGTTAGAGATAAAAATACGTGAAACTATTAAAGAATTAATTAAATTGAATTTATATAGAAACATGCGTTTTATTAAAAAATCTATTATATTATTATCTAAAATAATCAGTTAGTTTTATCACACTCTATTAACTTTTAAAAGCTTATGCATGAGATATATGAAATTGGACGGGCTTTAATATCATGTAGGTCTCATTCTGATTGGAATAGTCTGACAGGACTTAAATGCCGATATTTTAAAATTTCTTTCTCTAAAGTATCTTTAATTTTGTAGATTCGAAAATATTAACCTATCGTCTGATCAACATTGCTAAAAAACAGGTAAATATATAAGTTGAACGAATCCTATATCTAACTAAAGGACAAAGCTGCAAAAATGTTTTTAATGCAATTTTCCGTTTTTAAACATAAGGACAGTAATATAGATGTGTAATATAGCGTTGGAAAGCTAAAGATTTTAGAAAAAATATTATCTTATCCACAAGCTTGTAAAAGTTAATAGAGAGTGATGAAATGAACATAAAACTAACTGATTATTTTAGATAATAATATAATAGATTTTTTTATAAAACACACGTTTTTATAGAAATTCAATTTACTTAGAAATTTAATTAATTCTTTAATGATTTCATTCATTTTTAGCTCTAACTGTATTTGAAAATTCAGAAATTTGAAAAATAAAATGGATTTTAACAACAGCGGTAAGTGAAAGTCGTGTGTTGTCAGCATCAGATTTTTAAAAAATTATTATTATTATTATTTTAATTTTTTGACTTATTTATTTTATTTTTTAATGTATAAACTGATCATTTTTTAATTATTATGTTTCGCGCATTCAACAAATATCAAACAAACCAAGTTCTGCGAAAAGGTCTGTGTGTATTTAGCAAGTCTAAGAATGATGACAGTTCAATATAAAAATGTCTTAAAACAGTTTTCCCAACCTTAATATTTTTCTAATTGCTACCTTCTCTTTGAGAATGTCCTCGCCATAATTCACAAGGAATTTCAACGAAATGAGAGAGGAACTGCATCCAGTGATTAGCTGCACCTCGATGCAACGCCGAGTCCTTGGACGAATAGAGATTGGCCAATAGGAAAATAGTTAAGGACGCCTCCTTGGGTTATGTGCCTACTATAAATCACTGCCGTCGCCCTGCGCTTTCACTTTTGCACTTTGTAAATTGCAGATGATTGCAGTACGCGAAGAATCTAGGGCAATAAATTAAATTTAATATCATAATTATACTAAACAAATATGGTACCCTCAACACAAGACTTTAACTTACCTTCGTCGGTAAATTTAATTATAAAATGTTTAAATAAAGTTAGATATGAAAAAGGTAAAAAATCTGGTTCGTCCAACACACGATTTTCACATACCTTCTTTGTATTTAAATGTTTTTTTTATTTATTATTCATTTATTTACAACTGTATTGATTAACACATCTAGTAAACTGGCTGTTAGATAAACCACATGAAAAAGACATAAAGAGGAACTGCCCATTGGCAGCACTCCAATAGGTAATCCAAACTAGAAGGTCTCGAGGCCATCTTCTTTCAGACGCCTCGGAGGATTGTCAGGAATGGAAGAGGAAGCTAAAATTGAAACTAGTGGGTTAGAGTGGGAGTGGAGTTTGTCATGGAACGATTGATACCTGGTTCGGGCCAAATCAGCAACATATGGGATGTTAAGGTCTTTATGGATGAGCTTATTCGTGACAAAATTAGGAGTGTTGAAGATTTTTCGAAGGATTTTGGATTGTAAGGATTGAAGACGGAAAGAATTTGATGGTTTAGTGGAGCCCCAAAGCTCTACCCCTTAAGTCCAGATAGGTCTTATGATGGTCATGTTGATGAGTATTTTGTAGTTTAGTGGAAGGTTATTCAAATACATTTAGAGATGAAAATGAATTGTTAAAGAATTATTTACCTAGTGTTTTAATAGAAAGATGTGTTTTATTGTATAATCTTGCATATTATTATCTACGACAATCAGTTTCATTAGCTTTTCATCATTCTCTGTTAACTTTTACAATTTGGGATACAAGATAATAATTTTTCTAAAATGTATAGCTTTCTAACGGTGTATTGTTCATCTATATTTCTCTTTTTATGTTTAAAAAGACAAAAATTACATTATAAAATATTTTTGCTATTTTCTCCTTTTGTTTTATAATGAATTCGTTTAACTTATAAATTTTTCCGTTTTTTATCAATACTTGAAAGACCATAAAATAGGCTATAAAGCCCACTCTGACCATTTAAATCAGGATGAAACCTACATCATGTTAAAGTCCAATAATGTAATATCCATGTAGCGATTTTTATTAAAATCGTTATAGCTGATTTGGAGGAAACCCTGAAAAGGTGTATAATGCATAGTATTAAGTGGCTCTTTTGGCGGCCAATTTTGATGAAAGAAGTTGCCGTAACCTCTAGAGAGTATAGTTGTTAAAAATATGGAATTCCATTTTTATTCCATTTTTGAGCAAGACTGAAATACACACAGACCTTCTTGCGGGTCTTGGTAATTGAAGTGTGTATTTTTGTAACTTTTCACGATAGCAATACTTTCTCTCACTATATATTTCATACATAAAAAAAAACCTGTACCACTTCAACCCATGAAGGACTTGGGCTCAGTACATATAGATATTCGTACTGTTTCTAATCCAACTATTGAATTGAAACTAGTGGGTTATTTATTTTATCTACAAATTTTGTTATTGTTTACGTTTATTTCGTTTGGTTTCATTTTATGTAATTTGTTTTTCCTTTTTGTTTATATTGTAAATATCGTATGAATGTGATCCTTTAGCGAAATTATTATTGTCCATTGTGACAAATTGTAATACATACTAATAAATAAATATAAAAAAAAAAGAAAAATAAAGCAGATTTATCGACTGTCCCCATGAAGTATTTGCGGATACCCTTGATGAAGGCTGTGAAGCAATACTTTCTCTCACTATATATTTCATACATAAAAAAAAAAAAAAACCTGTACCACTTCAACCCATAAAGGATCTTGGGCTCAGTACATATAGATATTCGTACTGTTTCTAATCAGGGCATTGATCACGCTCCGCCGCCAGGTTTTTCCCCCATTTTTAGGGCTGAGTCTGCCCAAGAAGGGTCTCCATACCCTAGAATCGCCCCCTGAGTGAATTAACAGAATAAATAGTATTCTTCCAAAGCCCGAATTCAAACCCAGGACCCGGAGTACAGTAGACTAGTGCTCTATTCACTAGAACACGCAGCTCTATATTTCAAACATAGGTAATTGAAAATAATAAAAGTCTGGTGCGCACAAAAAACGACTTTTACTTTATCTCCTTCTTTAAAATTAATTGTAGAACTTTTAAATAAAGTTGGAAAAAAAAGGTTAAAAAGTGATATTGAGTTTTTTTGAAACACATGTTTCATTGTGTATTATATTATATAATTTTCTAGAAGAATCATTTTAGTTTATTCTCTTCTTATTACTCTTTATTACCTTTAACGATTCCTGCTTTCTCTTCTATTCCTGACAACCCTCCGAGGCGTCTGAAAAGAATTTAGCCTCGAGACCTTCTAGTTTAGAATATTTTTAGAGGGCTTCCATTGGGTAGCTTCTCTAAATGTCCTGTTCATGTATATTTTCTTTTAGCCTATTTACTAGTTGTGTTGTAGAATACAGTTGAAAATATCAATAAATAATTTTAAAAAACAAAACAACGGCGGTAAGTGAAAGTCGTGCTTTGCGCGTTGCAGAACTTTTTTATATGTATTTGAAATGGTTCATTTGAAAAATAAAATAATGAATAACCAAATGAAATAGGAAGCATTTTCAATTCTGTTTTTTTGTTGTTTTTTTTAATTATTAAATTGATTTTAACAATTTATACAATAGGTAATAAAATACAAGAGGTAATTGAACGTCGTTTGTTGCTCGCACCAGATTTGTATGTTTATGTTTAATTTTGGAAACATTTTCTTATTGGGTGGGTGCTATTTCTATGACCACAACTGTATATAAGTAATAATAATGCCTTAAGTAAGCTTTCTATTTCAATATTACTGTTCTTATGTACAAAATAAATAAAAAATGTGTAAAAACAACCTTTTTACGTCCCCTCCGAAGGACGTTATAACTAAGTTAATATCATTATTATTTTCAAGGTCGATATTCATTCTGAATAATTTTTTCATAAAAACTTAATTTTTTTATTAAATCAACATGACGTTTTCGGATCCTTCTCCCCATTTTCAGAAGTCTACAAAGTAAAAATACCATTTTCCATTACATTAAAAAAATACTATAGTGAAGTGAATGTGAGTCATTTTGTTGAAAATTATTATAAGTTAGGTGTCCATTATTAACAACATTTAAAAATTATTATACAACAAATTTTAAATTCAATCGGAGGTATTAAAAACAATGTTACACAATAATAAGTTAATGCAATAAATAAATATTTTAAAATTACCTGGTTATATATATTGAACTTCAATTGTTCCTACCAGAATTTTCACTGATATCAGTTAGTGAATGGAAAATGGTATTTTTACTTTCAGGATCTTCTCCCATCTTCAGAAGTCTACAAATGGGGTACTCACTACGTTTGCTATAGCATGCTATTTGTGCTATTGTGCTAAACCCATCAATTTTATACAGGAAATAACGGTAGAAACTCGACGGGTTTAGCAAAATAACACAAATAGCATGCTATAGCAAACGTAGTGTGTACCCCATTTGTAGGCTTCTGAAGATGGGAGAAGATCCTGAAACGTCATATTGATTTAATACAAAAATTTAAGTTGGTTGTGGGTGCAGTCAATTTAACACACAATTAAGCGTAAACTTAATTTATTGGTGCCGACGTTTCGGCCTAAATTATAGGCCTTCTTCAGGGTGGTGGAGTGAACTGAGGAGTCAGTCAACTACATTGGTTCATAAACAACATGGTCAGTCAGACCTGCATGAAAAAAAAAATAAATCTAACCACAGATTTTATCATAAAACATTAATTTTTTAAAATAAAATATTCAGGAACAGTCTTTTCTTTTAAACATAAATTATTTATTTAGCATTATAACAATTAATTAATTTTAATTAAATTATATTAATCATCTTTTTTTTTTGTTATATACACAAGACTTTTTATATATATTTATTTATGACTTAAATAAATAAATATTATATATATAATATATATATATATATATATATATATTTTCAGGCATGATCAAATTAATACATCGGTGTCTGATTTAATTAAATAAAACGGGGAAAACAATTTAGCTGGACACTTTTATCATTTTATATTACTTTTATACTTTACCTCAACCGATTTTCCTCATAAAAAAAAAAAAAAAATCCCTTAAACGTCTAAAGGCTTTTCCCATTTCCTCCATCGACGCGATAATTAAATATAACTTCTCCGAAGCAATTAACCTTTAATGGTCTTCTCTTCTGATGTAATTAGTCTCTTGGTGTCTTTTACAATCAGTTGTCTTATGTTTTTTCTTTTATAATATTTTATTATTATATCGTTGCCTATAGTTATTGGATTATATATATATATATATATATATATTATATATATATATATATATATATATATATATATATATTTTATATATTATAGAATGTATATAAAATAAAAAAAGGCGCCGATTTTTACTTCTTTGACATTTACTTGACAAAACGGTTAAACCTTTCTCTTATAAAAAGGTCATCTACATGTCTATAATTATTGTATATTTATTTAACTTCTCTTTATGCTAATCGGACGATAGGGATCTTTGACGAGTGCCTGACATAGCACAAACTCGGCACCACCGTTTTATGTCTCCTCCGAAGGAAGGCATAACTTGGGATTTTTTACTCCCATTAAAAAAATCCTAGGACCACTTGCGGATTTTAACCCGTGGCCTTAGGCATTGAAGGCTATTATGCTAGCCACTATGCTACAAGGGACCCTGCTAGTCTACCAAGCCTAAGGTTGTAAGTTCGATTGCCAGACCGGGGTAATGAGACCCGTCAGTCAACTTGTGGCCACTCACAAAAATATGTCTAGGGAGTGATCACCTGTCTACACCTACTATCTCACCACGAAAAATAAAATAAATAATATATTAATTTTTATTATAATTGTAATTTGTTTGAGTGAATAAATGTATTGCTAGTTCTTTTTAAATAAAATGATCCATTTTCACTCAACATTTCTTTTTTATTTCTCCCTACGTTTCGGCCCTTGCCATTTTCAAGGGTTCGTTTATCATTATTTTATATTGCACATATATAAAATACATTTAGAATATAAGAAAAAAAAAATTATTACAGGTTGAACTATCCTTGTCAGCTTGTTATTATCTACTGGAGTGAAAATGGATTATTTATTTATTATTTAAAAAGAACCTAGGAAAATAAATATATAATACAACTAACACACACATACATAGAATGTACCATAAATGTCCGACATACTGTGGAAGCAGATAATATTACGAGTGCAAATTAATGGGATGAAGTACTTTTAGTTCGCGAATTTGAAAAAAAGTTGCTGTAAAATCTCGGACGTATATTTGTCTTAAATATGAATTTCAGTTTCATTACAAATTGTCGTACTAGACTTACCTTAAATCGTGCATTTCCGTTGATAACTGGAATTCGAACATTTACTTCGGAATACTTTTCCTTACTATATATTTCACAAACAGGAAAGTGAAGTAAACATGAAGCATTGATTAAAAAAAAAAAACAAATGTTTCCTACCTTGAAATTTTTCTGATTGCCACCTTCTACAAAATTAAGTGTAACTTTAAAGTAATACAGTTTAAAATATCGGCATTCAAGCACTGTCGGACTATTGCGATCAGAATGAAACCTAAACCTTTTAAATCCGTATGTCCGAGTTTAATGTCGTGTTTGAGAAATTGTAAAAAGGTGCAAATGCATGGTATTAAGTGGGTTCTTCTGATTTACTGATTTTGAATGCCTTAAATATGTTATTTTATTGTTTCATTTATTGAGATTTACAACTGTTATTAGTTTATTACATTAAGTAAATTAGCTGTAAGATAATATACATGAAGAGAAAATACCCATTGGCATCACTCCACTATGAATCTTAACTAGAAGGTCTCGATGCCATCTTCTTTTCAGGCGCCTCGGAGGATGGTCAGGAATAGAATAGGAAGCAAGGATTGAAACTAGTGGGTTAGAGTGGGAGTGGAGTTTGTCATGGAAGGATTGATACCTGGTTCAGGCCAAATCAGCTACAAAGGGAATATTAAGGTCTTTATGGTTGAGGATTTTTCGAAGGATTTTGGATTGTAAGGATTGAAGACGGGAAGAATTTGATGGTTTAGTAGAGCCCCATAGAACTACTCCGTAAGTCCAGATAGGTTTTATGATGGTCATGTAGAAGAGTCTTTTGTACTTAAGTGGAAGTTTAGAGCGTTTGTCTAGTAAGTGTTTGTTGTCTAGTAGTCGAAAGCGGCGAATGTCTTAAATATAGAATTTCATTTTCGTACGACCTTTTTTTTTTCATTATAGACTTACCACACACACATACACACACACACACATACACACCCCACACACACACACACACACACACACACACACACACACACACACACACACACACACACACACACACACACACACGCACACACATACATACACACCATGGTTATTTTGGCTCAGAGTACGAATAATCAAGGTGTGCATAACCCTAAATTTTAGTTGTTAACTGGAATTTTTCCACCATCGCTATATTTTCCCATTCTATATATTTCATATTTAGGCAAGTAAAATTATAAATAATCAAGATAGAAATTATTAAAAAATTCTTAAAATAGTTTCACTAGCTTAATATTTTTCTGATTTTACCTTCTCGATCACTTCAACTTTTACAAAATTAAAGGTTCTTCAGAGGAAGAAAATATAAAATATTGGCATTTAAGCCTTGTCAGACTGTTTCGTTCAGAATGAAACCAACATGATATTAAAGCCTATTGAATATTACATCGATATAGTGAGTTCAATAAAAATGTTAAAAGCCGTGTTTAAGAAAAACGAAAAAAAAAGGTGCAAAATGCTTGGTATAAAGTGGCTTTTTTGTGATAAAATTGCTGTAACATCTCAGGCATAAACGCTTTTGAAATATGAAACTTCAGTATTTGAGCTAGACTCAAACACACACAGACCTTCTTGCGGGACTTGATAATTTGAAACCAGGGGACCCTAAAACGTCTATTTCCTGTGATAACTGGAATTAAACAATTTCCATGATCCTAATATTTTTTCTTTCTATAATATTTCATACATAGGTAAGTGAAAGTAAAAATAAAATGGAAAATATTTTTGAGGTTGGTGACGGCGCTGGTGTCAGTTGGCACAGGCAAGTTGTTGGATCAATGCTGTGTTCGCGTCGGCCCACCGCTTCGTTCAGGCATATTCAGACTTTTTGTTTTTTTATTGTTATAATTACTTTTATCATTGTTTTTTTTTAATTTAAAACTGTATTTATTCAATACAATAAGTAAATCAGCTGTATTATAAGATATGATAATCTTGTCAGGCATTGCCCAGTTGCTAGCTCTTCAATGTCTAATTTAAGATAAAAGACCCTTGACCATGTTCTTTTCAGTTGCTTCGCACATCTTAGAGAAGATAGGTAACAGACAAGTAGGTTTGTTTAGAAATTTAGAATTAAAAGTGATATATCTATTTTGGGCTATGTCTCTAAATTATTTTATTTATTACAACCTTTCATTAATTTTATATATATTATATTTATAATAAAAACCGGTAAAAAAATTGGGCTCGAAATAAATACTGATAAGACGAAATATATGATTAGTAGCAGAAACGGTTGCGATCTTGGTGATGTTGATATATCAGGACAAACTTTTGAACACTTAGTAAATTTAAGTATTTAGGTTCAATTATAACAAGAAAACATGAAATCCAGGAGGAAATATAATCCCGTTTAAAGGCGGAAATTGCGTGTTATTATTCAGTTGCTAAATTAATTAATTAGCTCGCGGCTTCTATCTAAAAACTTAAAGGTTAAAATTTATAAAAGTATTATTCTTCCGACGGTTCTTTACGGATGTGAAACGTGGCCGCTTACTTTGAAGGATGGACAACATCTTAAGGTTTTCGAAAATGAGCTATTGCGTAAAATATTTGGTCCAAAGAGAGGTGAAGATACTAGGGAGTTAAAAGGTTGGACAACACGGAATTACGAAGTTTGTACCCTGCGAATATAACTGAGTTAATAGCATCGCGATGAATCAAATGGGCGTGTCAAGTTATTGGGCTCGGTGAGGATCGGATTCCAAATAAGTTGGTATTCGCCGAACCGATTTGTAGGCGTCCGAAAGATAGGCCGAAGCGTCGATGGGAGGATTGCGTTAAGGCTAAAGGGGACGAGTTTACTTTTTTTCTGAGACACCAGGATCGCAGCACGACCGTTTTGATTTTGTTTTAGCCCCTGATCTCATCGAAATAGTTCTTGAAAATTTGATATCTAAAGTCGTTATTATGCATTTTTTCAAAAAAGTAAATGCAAAACAAAATCTTGAATTTAATGCACTTTTCAGATTCGAAATCCGTGCAACGATAACGTCGGAAACGGAAATTTACGAAATCACTGCCGCGACAGTAAGTATGATATAAGGATGATAGTCAGAGTAGGGACTAGCAGGTAGGTACCTACCTAGGTAGGTAGCTCAGAGCCTAGCAAGCCAAGGCAGCCTTTAGCAGCACTACTCCACAAGTGAACTTTTATGCATTCTAAAAGGTGCTAAGGACTAATATGTCCAAGGTCACGGGTTCAAACCCGGCAGATTCAAACACCTTGTTGAATGCATCGAGGGTCACCTGTGGAGTAGTTGCTAGCATAACAGCCTTCTATGCTTAAGGTTGCAAGTCCAAAACCAGCAGATCGCCCTATATTTGTGCACCACAGGTGGCTCTTAGAAGATTTAAAAAGTGGAACTAGTAAAAGATCCCTATCTGAAGTAAACCTGGATAGGCAAAACTTAAGACTCCCGCTGCACCGTCGAATTAAGCACAGTAACATAAAGTGACGTTAAATGGATAAACAACAACAAGATTTAATAAAAATGTTAAGTTCTTGGGTAGCAAAACTTCATTAAATTGACTGTATAAAATGGGTACAAGAAATTATGAAATTGACTGAAAAAAATTATGAATTCGATTGAAAAAATTATGAATTTGACTGAAAAAAGCTATATAAGAATAAATAAAATATTGTAATTTTAATTATTAATATTCATAAATATATATTATCTTCTTTTAAAATAAAAATATTTAATAGATTTTCTCTTGAATAAAAGGCTAGAAAGCAATAAATGCAGCTTGAATCGTTACCGATGTGCGTGTGGAAAATAATAACTCAGGTACTTCCGAAACTAGACTTCCACATACCTTGTTAAAATAAATTTGAGAACTCTCAAATTATAGTCGTTTCGATTGGAAAGTTCACGTACGATTGAAAAAAATAACTATAGAAATTGTTAGCTTTAACTGTAACTCATTATTTTGTAACCTTTTAATACCATAAACTTTTTATTTTGAATAACTTTTATTCTAAAACATTTCTTAAAAGTGGATTCCGTGTAAGTCGTAAATGTTAACATATATATAAATGACTGATGCCCAAGAAAGCTCTACTATTGTGTACTTAGGACAGCTAAAATCCCTGCACGGTGGAAATATTCAATCACAAAAATTATATCTCTCTTCTTTACATTAAAATTTAAATAGTCTTATTTGTGTTAGTTTATCTATTTAATGTCAATTCATGCTGCTGTTGCTAATCGGACGATTCTACAATCCGAATCCTAAATAAAGCCTATCCAGGTTTAATGAGAGCAGTGATCTTTAACGACTACCTGACATTGTGTAGGCGCGGTAACACAATTTTACGTCCCCTTCGAAGAGAGGCTAAACTTTTTATCTGCCTTTAAAAATAACTAAATCCATTAACCGGGTTTTAACGTAAACGATGCATAGAATACTGTTTTCTAGCCACCTTGTTAAGGAAATTATGGAGCTTTGAAACAACATTGATCTTTCGTTTAGTTTTAATTACGTTAAATCTTTACTCATATATTGTTTTTTTTGTTATTTTCCTGGAAATTAATCGCTTAACAGACCGACATCATAGCAGAATAAATTGTAAAGTATTTTACCTATAATGAATGGTTTAAAAAATTACACTTACAGGAAACTTGGAAAACTAGTAAAATGTGTGACTTTCACTTTAACCTAGTTGCAGAAATAGTTAAGCGATTTCCGGTGCAGTAAACTAAAACGGTTACTCAATACTACCTAGACCGTTTCTTCATTTCCGCTAGTTTATATTACATGCATATCCGTTGATAGTCGTTTATTAAAAAAGGAAATTTCGTTTTGAATGTAAAAATGAACTAAGAATTAATGAAGTAGACATCATTTTAACTTAAAATATAATTTTTTTTTTTTTTTTTTTTTTTTTTTTTTTTTTTTTTAACATTTATTGAAATTTACAACTGTACTTCAAGGTACAACAAGTAAATGTGACAAAAGAGAAATGGCGTGATACAAACTTGAAGAAGAACTACCCAATGGCAGCACTCCTGTAACTTTTCTACACTAGAAGGTCTCGAGGCCATCTTCTTTTCAGACGCCTCGGAGGATTGTCAGGAATTGAAGAGGAAGAAAGTATTGAAACAAGAGGATTAGGGTGGGAATGGAGTTTGTCATGAAAGGAATGGTATCTAGATCGGGCCAAATCAGCAACATACGGAACGTTGAGGTCTTTATGGATAAGTTTGTTCGTGACAAAATAAGGAGCATTTAGGATTTTACGAAGGATTTTGGATTGTAGGGATTGGATACGGGAAGAATTCGATGGTTTAGTAGAGCCCCAAAGCTCCACTCCGTAAGTCCATATCGGCCTTATGATAGTCATGTAGATGAGTCTTTTGTAGTTAAGTGGAATATTAGAACGTTTGTCTAGTAAGTGTTGAAGAAGTCGAAAACGTCGTGCAGTTTCTTGTCGTTTCAGTCTTGTGTGTAGGGTAAAATATAATTTAAAAAAATTATTATTTCTTCCGACTGAAAAAACAATAGTTCATGGATCACATATCGACATTATCTGTCTGCTGTTGATTCCAGAGTAGACAGTGTATTGAGGGAAAATGTGACGGTAGAACTTAAGTTTAGTCGAATCCCAAAACAACAGAGTGGTTTCAAACTGTCTTTTTAGGGACAAAATTCTGTCGTTCTGTTTATGATAACTATTTTTTTCCCCCTAAGTAAACTAACTTTCAATGACAAGATTAACAAATGCTCATTTGTCACACTCAAAATATTTTCCATGAAATTTGTCTAATATTTATTTAAGCATTTATACGCATGTAAAATTTAATTAAATAAATGGGGATTCACTCACAGCCTGTTCCTACTATTGGGTTGTGGCACATGAATGTCTGTTTTCAAGGTAAAGGATTTTTATTAAAAATACGATAGAAAACAAGATAATTTTATTCGAAGTATTTACCTTCTTTTTCTACACATTTTTTTCAACGTGACACCAACTTTTTTATCCCCGAACTGAAAAACTCTGGCTTTGAATTGAACAAATCTGAAAACGCCCTTTTCACTTGATCATCTTTCTCAGAAAGTTTTCCTTTAAGAAGTTGTTTAAATTCCTGAACAGGTGGTAATCTGTTGGAGACAAAACGGGATATATGGTGGGTGCGAAGAAGTTCGTTGCTCAGTTGTATTACAACATACAATATTGTAATACAACTTGTGTATTACAAAATACAGTTGTAAATTCAATAAAAATATTAAATAAAAAAAATAAATAATAATTAATTAAAGTATAACTTCATAAGTAAAATTACCTGGGTACCATGTGTTGATCTAATTTCTTCATAAAATCCCATTTTTTTCTTTCTCCACTATTAATTTTTCTTAAAACCTTTTGATAATAATATTGTTTGATCAGTTCTCGACTGTTGATAATTTAAGTTTCTGTTGTTCTCAGGTTTCAGTCAATGAATAAACAATTTATCATTTTCACTTATGAAGTTATACCAGAACACTGTGAAGAAACTAGCTGCTGCCAAAAACAATCAAATTTTCCGACTTAGATGCAGAAAAGAAAACATCCTACCGAAGCACATCGAAAATTCTCTAAATAAAATAAATCGAACATGTAAAACAGAAAATAAATACAGGATGGAGTTCCAAAAAGGCATGATTACGAGAACAAAAAAAAATCTCGAAACGTCGCATAGATAAAATTGTTTATTCATTGACTGAAACCTGAGAATAACAAAAACTTAAATTATCAACAGTCGAGAACTGATCAAACAATATATATTATATATATATATAATATATATATATATATATTATAGGCTACTAAGCTGAAAATTAAATCAACAATACTTTCGAATATCAAACGTATGCAATTATTTAAGTCTAATGTTCTTTTAAGAATATTGGGTTTTAAAATAAGTACGTATCGTTTTTAACTGGTGATTTCAATAAAACACTTCAGATTCTTGTAAATATTTTTAATTAGTGATAATCTGCGATATCCCTCTCGTGTCGTGTATTGAGGGTTGTCTGTGTCCAATTCTTGAATTTGGTCATCGTCAACAGTTGAAGGACGACCCGAGCGCTTTCCGTCTTCCAGGTCCTAATTTCCGGTTCTGAACCGAGTCAATTTTGTTAGCGTTTTGCGCAACGGATTTTTTTATCTTCCATTTTGAGCTAGCGAAATCCCAAAGCTAAGGAATCTCGGTTAAATACTTAAAATATTTGAATAAATAAGTAAATTGAAATATTGAAAAAAGCTACGAAATTAATTTACAACGCAATTAAAAGGAATCTACAATAAAAAAAATCTTAATAACGATTTAAAACAAGGATGCAACTAAAATAAATAACTCGCAACTACCACCACACTAAAAAAACGAACCAAAAGAGCATAAAAACTGAGGTGAATTAAAGATATTAGCCGCTACCCATATCCGGAAAGTTGGTATGCTGCTAGTTGATACCGCATTCCACAACGTCCCATGGATTACTTCTATAGCATCTATTAAACTTCATTGAGTAACTTCTTATATCTTCAGCTGTCGAGAGAGGGATTACTGCTTCGTAAGTAGGAAAGTAATATGTTATAATTTCCGTGATGATCACTTTCAGTGACATTCTTTATCAGGAAAGTCTATATTGGCGTAGTTATCAAGCTTTCTATGTAATTAATATGTATATAATAAAAAATACTTTATTATGGGACTATGTCCCTTAAAAATAACAATTTCGTACAGTAAATGTACACTTTGGCGCGACAGGCTGTGTAGGCCCTTAGCCGCGGAGTGTAATCTCCTGGGGAAATATATTCGCGATTCTCGATGAGATTTTACAGGGTAGGTTCATCACGCCCTACGCCTAATTTTGTAAGTGGCCACCATTTGGCTGACGGTTCTCACATACCCGGGGGACAGGCTGCGAGTGAATACCCATTTAATTGTATCCTTATAAAAACCCCTTCGGGACTGAGATTCGAACTCATAACCTTTAGCATGAGAGAATATTGCGCTAGATCGTTGAGTGAGAGCTTGAAGGACTCTAGTGAAACAGTTAGTTCACTGATTAGGTTCGTCAAAGAATGTTCTCTGCTCTCGGAACTATAAGAAAAAAAATAAAGAAAGAAAGAAAACAAAAAATATATATAAAAAAAAAAATAAAGGAAAAATTGGAATAAATTCACTAATTCAGAATGTGTCAACAAAATAATAATAAAAAATAAATAAACAATAAAAAAAAATAATAAATGAAAAAAAATAGAAGGAAAAATAAATAAATAAAAAGAAGAAAAAAGAGTAAAACAAATCTGTTACTACAAATTTATTCGGTGCTAATAACCAAGAGGTTGAGCACCTACTCCAATACCCTAACCCTATTGCGCTAGACACTCAGCCATTTGGTAGTGTAAGGTCATCACGCCCTACGCCTAATTTTGTGAGTGGCCAACATTTGGCTGACGGTTCTCACATACCCGGAGGAGAGGCTGTGAGTGAATACCCATTTAATTATAACCTTATAAAAACCCCTTCGGGACTGAGATTCGAACTCATAACCTTTAGCATGAGAGACTAGCGCGCTAGCCACTCAGCCACGGACTCCCCTAGGCGAATATGATAAGGTAGGGAATTTAAGAAAAGAATTTGCAGAGCATATATAAAAGGAATTATCAAAATACTATGGGTAGGAATGTGAAGGTCAGAATGGTGTGATCTGGTTTCAAGTAAGTGAATTGAGGATTTGAATTGAAGGATACTTTAATGTATTGAGGGTGCTAATGACTTATTAGAGGTAGGTTCCGAGGAAACATTGCCTCCGCATGGAAGTTAGGAGCTTCTTCGAGATACCTAAGATGAATCTTATAAACATACTTATAATCCGTTTGACTCAGTTGAGAATCGAACTGTCATTTTTTGTTATATTATTATATTTTGTTTTATATATATTTTTTTTTATATACATATATTTGAATAAATTTGAGAGATAAACAAGAAAAGCAAAAAAAAAAGAATAAAATGTGAAAAATAATTTGGGAAGGAAAATATTTAATAAGGAAAAAAGTGTTAAAAGAAAAAAAAATTAAAAGGAAAAAAAATGTTAAAAGAAAATAATATGTTAATCTATTTTTATGTGTATTGCATGCTAAGATTTTTAGGATGTTAATATATTTATATAAAAAATGTTGATATATTTATTTAAAAAAAAGATGTGTTATTAGCAAAGCAATTAAGTTTAGCAGCACCACTTGTTGAATAAAGTGTATCTCCTTAATCTAAAAGATATGACTTTCTATCGAAATAATGTAATTTTAACTACTACAAGTGAGAGTCCGCCTGTCTGCAAGGGTATTTTTGAATATATATTATGTTTTCCTAATACATATAATATAAGCTGATATTTAAAAATAATTTTCCTTGGGTTTTGACTAACTTTGATAGTTACCTTACCCAGCTCACAGTTTCGAAGGTTTCTAACATTCAGGCTGCCCGAGCGTGCCGTAAATTTTCAAAACCCTCCCTTCCCGAATTTCCCGGGGGAAATTAAATTTTGTTGCAGTTTGTATATGCATTGGGTTCCGGCTGCAATATTGTTACTGTTATTTCAGATAGGCGGAAACGAACAACGAAATTGCAGTTGGCTCAGGTGTTCTTGTATATTACATAATGAGCAAGATGTAAGTTTGTTTATTCATTTAACGTCACTTCTATGCTACAGTAACTGATCTGACGATGCTACAGTTGGAGTCCTAAATTTTGCCTATCCAGGTTTAATGAGGGTAGGGATCTTTAACGAGTACCTGACATCAATGAGGCTCGGGATTTTACAGGATTTATTATATGTCCCCTCTGAAGGACGGCACAACCCAAAATCTTTTATATCCTTTAAGAAAATCTAGGACTATCTTCATGGTTTGAATCCGCGACTTTGGGTATAGAAGAGTGTTGTACTAGCTACTACACCAGATATGACCTCTACTGGTAAGTTATTTAGTGGTATTTAAAAAATGTCAAGAGAGGATGTTTGTAGAATTTACTAACAAAAAAACCGTTAAATCGTTTAACTTTCGATTTAATATTTCTCATAAGATAGCAGAAGAGGTTCATTCGGGTTTGAAACAATAAAATTCCCTTTCTTTTATTCTATGATGTAAAAAAAAAAAAAAAATCCTGCATTTCCATAAGACAATAACACCTCTTGGGTTCAGTACATGAGATCCAGACTTCTTCGCCTTCGGCCTTGCAAGGAGGTAAAAACTAGAAAATCGCGCTCAGCTGATTGTTTCTCCAATCTTGGTCACCTGAGGCTAAGTGGCTTGCATAATAGTCGTCCAAGCCAAGGTCGAAGGTTCAAACCCGGCAGTTTGGAAAGAGAGTAATAAATCCTTGATTATTGCATTCTTTCGGGAAGAAAGTGAATAGTGATCCCGAACCTGTGCTCAGATGTCAGATACTGGTTAAATGTTCCTATCCTAATTAAACTTGGATAGGAAAAAATGTTCCGACTGTAGCATCGTTATATTAGCCACAGCAGCATAATGTGACGTTATAAATAAACAACTGAGCTTACATCTTAAATTAATGATCTTAAAAATGTGATAGGTTTAATTGTTGTCTCAATCCTTCTATGCCCAAGGTCACGGTTTCAAACCCGTAGGTTGCCATAGGATTTTAAAAAAGAGTAAAAAAACTTTAGTTTTTTTTTCCTTCGGAGGGCACCTGTGCGATGTCAGGTACTCGTTAAATATCCGTATCCTAATTAAACCTGGATAGGAAAAATATAGGACTCCCACTGTAGCATCATTTTATTAACCACAGTAGCATAAATTGAGAGGTTGATTTCCAAAAGGTACTTATCCATTCTAGGAAATTTTACAGGAAGCGCACAAATCACTCATTACTATATATAGGAATCTTATGAGAAATATCAAACCGAAAGTTACGGTTTTGTTGTTAGTAAATTCTACAAACATCCTGTCTTGACTTTTTTAAATACCACTAAATAACTTACCAGTAGAGGTCATATCTGGTGTAGTAGCTAGAATAATTAAACCAACTTATTAAAATCTTTTTGCACTAAAATCTAGAATTGTTTTTTCCTACTATATCAATATCTACATATGATTAGTAGCAGAAACGGTGGCGATCTTGGTGATATTGATATATCAGGGCATACTTTTGAACACGTAGAGAAATTCAAGTATTTAGGTTCAATGATAACAAGAAAAAATGAAATCCAGGAAGAAATAAAGTCCCGATTAAAGGTGGGAAATGCGTGTTATTATTCAGTTACTAAGTTACTTAGTTCGCGGCTTCTATCTAAAACCTTAAAGGTGAGGATTTATAAAACTATTATTCTTCCGACGGTTCTTTACGGATGTGAAACGTGGCCGCTTACTTTGAAGGATGAACAAAGGCTTAAGGTTTTCGAAAATAAGGTACTGCGTAAAATATTTGGTCCGAAGAGAGATGAGGCCACTGGGGAGTTTAGAAGGTTGCACAACGCGGAATTGCGGAACTTGGACATTGAACATTGGACGAGTCTGTGTGGACAGAATTTGGTGGTATCGGCATCGAGCCTTCGGGTTCGGTAAGCCTATTATTATTATTATATCAATATCATCATAATAAAGTTATGAAATGAAATGTTTTTGTATGATTTGGAACAAAACTAAATGTGTAATTATAATCTCAAGAAATTAATAGCATTTCTATGCACGTTATTAAATGACTTGAGTGCTCATTAGATACAATCAAGTTTAAGATTTAGATAAAACTAAATGATTAGAATACAAATATGTAAAAATATCAATTTTGTAAAAAATGGCACTTAGTACCTTTTGGAAATCAACGTCTCAATTGATGACCTTAAAAATATTTTATGTTCTTAAAAAAAAATTTAACGATTGTCTTGATAATAGTTTTACGATCGTATTTAAAAGTAGGGAGTTAGTGAACAGTTACAATGATAATTTTCGATGTAATAAAAAATTGTTTAATATCATATCAATTATACATATAATTGACATCAATCATCGAACAGTGACTTGAGTGATGCTGTCGACAGAGATGGATTGTACTGTCAGCAGATCCGTCATAGCTACTTCCAATATCTAAGTATCCATTTATAATAAACAATTTATTTATTATATTTAACAATAATTACATTATTTTAACAATCATTAAAGGAACCCGTGGCCTTAGGAGAAAGCACCGTCCGTAAATAGTTTGCTCCGTTCAGAACCGGAAATTTTGACTTCAAGACACTAAAGGTCGTCCTTTAAGTGTAGATGATAGTGTAGAACTGAAGGATTGGTTACAGACAACTCTCACTCTACGACTTAGAGTATTTTCATATTTAATTTATGAAAGATATTTACTAGAATCTGAAGTTTTTATAGAAATCACCTGGAAAAAACGCGATGAACTTATTTTAATACCCAAAACAACTTCATTTATACTAGGGTTATATCATTTATACTAGCTCTGTAATCAAGAGTTGTGTAGCCTTCTAAATTCACCAGTGGCCAAAACATTAACGTAAACCCTTATTCCCACAAACCTTGAGGCCTTATTCATCTGTCGAGAAGAATGGGACAACGTTTCAAGCCGTATATTGTAGAACGGAAGAATAATAGTTTTGTACATTCTAATCATCAAGTTTCTTGACAAAATCCTCGAAGTATGTAGTTTCACTAAAAAATAATAACACGCGTTTCCCGCCTTTAACAGCGTCTTTTTCCCGTTGAATTTCGTTTTTCAAGTTATCAAAGATCCTAAATATACGAATTTATCCATATGTTCAGGCCTATATCCTAAAAGAACCTTTGGTAAATACCTATCAATATTCGAGCTTGGAAACAAGGAAGCGAAGCCTGGCACAGAAAGAGTGAGCAAACTACCAAAAGGTCTAACGGCGGATATCCGGGCGTCGTCCGAGAATATCTCATGATGGAGGAAGTCAGCTTCCAGCCGGCGTTATTGCCTATAATAATTTGTCTTGGGAGCTCAAAAAGAAAGCATTTTTTAAGGTTCGGGCGGTGGCTCATAACTACCTAAACCCGATTCTATGATATTCGGATTACGGTTAACCTGTTAATAGTAACATAACCACGTATCTAGAATAAAAATGAGTTGATAGGTCTTAAAACCGGTTCTACTACAGCCCTCTGAAGGGTCTTGGATTTAGCATATGGCAAGGGTTCTTACTGTTTATTTTTTTAAATTTATTTATTGAGATATATTACAATTTGTTTCTATAAGAACATTAGTAATAGTGATATAAGATCCCATTCACGCAATATATACAGTATATATAATGATAAAGTCAAATTACATAAAATATAATATATATACAAAACAAACAACAACCTATAATTGAGATAAATACAAATATATGAAATAATAAATACAAATAAATTATATATATAGAATTAAATAATAATAAATATAAAAACAAAACAAATCCAAACATCAACCTATAATTGAGATAAATAAAAAGTTGGAAAATAAATAAACATCATACAAACAAACATAACTATATACAATATATACAACTTCTAAGGGGACCCCAGACTGGGCTTTTCCCTACACTTGTGGAGGAAAAAGCGGAATCCAAGAGATCCTAGCGCCTCTCTCTCAGCCACGTCACTGGTGTGACTCAGTGGAGGCCGAACTTTTTTTTTTTTTTTCAACAACAATTTTTATTGAGTAAAATTACAATCTGTCCCAATTTGGAACAGCGACTTTGGGTACAGTAATGTTGAAAGATATCATACATACTACATTCATACAATATTTACACAATAATGAATCAATACAATAATCAAGAATTCACTTATACCTATATACACATACACACACTCATACATACATCACATTGAGTGGAGAATCTAGCCAGTGCTAGAACTCCAATATATTTACAAAAGGTCGCGGGGCCACTGTTTCAACCTTCTAGGTGGGTTGTATGGATGAGTGGAGCTGGATAGGGATTGAGCTAGAGGATTAGGATGATGAAATAGGTTCTGGTGGAATTTGCAAAAATTTGGATGGAATTAGGTCTGAAATAAATGGAACATTGAGGTCGTGGTGCAAGGTATAGTTGGAGACATAATAAGGAGCATTTACTATTGTACGGAGGACTTTGGATTGAAAGGATTGAATGCGTTTGATGTTAGTACGTTTAGCTGTCCCCCACAGTTCAAGTCCGTAGGTCCAGATGGGCTTCAGTAAGGCCGAAGGAGGCCGAACTAGGGCGCAATAGTTACAAACATACATTACATGAGTGAAGGATCTGACCAGTGTCAGAACTCCAATTTAAATGTTTACAATGCGTCTCGCGGCCACTGCCGTTTCAATCTTCGAGGAGGATTGTACAAATGGGTGGTACTGGATAGATATTGTGCTAGAGGGTTAGGATGATGACTAAGGTTCTGATGAAATTTGGAAAATCTGGATGGTACCAGGTCTAAAATAGACGGAATTTTAAGGTCGTGGGGTAGGGTACAGGTGGTAATGTAATAAGGAGCATTAACTATTGTTCGGAGGACTTTGGATTGGAAGGATTGGATGCGTTTGTTGTTAAAATGTTTAGCTGTCCCCCACAGTTCAAGTCCCTAGGTACATATAGGTTTCAGTACTGTCTTGTATATTAGTAATTTGTTGTCAACTGTAAGATGAGATTTTCTATTTTGTAGTCTGTATAACTGGACGAATCTGCGGTTGAGTTCTTTTCTTTTAAGTCTTGTGTGTGGGTTCCATGCCCATGGGTCTCGTAAAAAGCCAAGATACCGGACTGTGTCAGAGGAAGGAAGCGGTATGGAATTGAAATAACTTGTGTCAAAGAGTGAATGTGACGTGTAAGCACTTGTTTTCGTTCACCTTAATACGCCGAGCGTTACACCAGTTTCGACAAGGGAAAGGTGCTTTTGTAAATTAAGCGATGCTGCTTCAGGATCGGAATTGGATGACAAAATGGCGGTATCATCAGCAAATGTTGCCAGAAAGGTATCGGCGGTGTAGAGGATGTAGAGGACGGCTCCCAAGAAGCTGCCTTGAGGAACACCAGCCTCAACAATATAATGTTTGGAAAATTCTGAACCACAGCGAACTCGGAAGAAGCGGTTTGATAGATAGGATCGGAGGACTAGGTATAAGGATTGGGGTAAGTGGTTTTTGAGCTTAAAGAGCAATCCCGGGGGACACATCCGGTCAAAAGCTTGAGTTCTGCATGGACTTCATTAGGTAGAGTCTCAGCGGTCTGAGTAAAGTTAATAAGTTATAACTGGACTGCAATTAAAGTCTGGTCCTAACATAATCATATTCATTCTTTCAATTTATTGAAAATATTCTATTATTTAATTGTTTTGTTGTGTTTTCCTTTATTAACTGTAGTTTTTCTTCTTTCTTACAGGTGAGTAAACTGATCAGTTAACTGCAATGATAAGTGAGTATATTAAGAAACAAATCCTAAACTTGGTACTTGGAGTGATGCAGGAATTTTAATGCCATAAATGATAGTAAATCCAAAATTAATTCAGGTAAAATAATCTATTAAATATATGTTATTGGACAATTGAGACGTTGATTTCCAAAAGGTACTAAAGGACATTTTTTACGAAATTGATTTTTTTACATATTTGTATTCTTATCATTTAGTTTTATCTAAATATTCTATTTGATGTTATCTAATGAACTCTCAAGTCCTTACAAAACGCGATTTATAATTACGGTCATTTTCTTAATGTACTAATTATTTTCGTTACCTTTCATTTTCGTTCGAAATCATTCTTAAAAAATTTATTTTATAACTTTAATATGATGTTATTATTATAGTAAAAAAATAATTCTAAATTTTAATGCAAAAAGACCCAAATTAGCTAGTTTAATAATATAGAGAGATTTTCGCGCTTCCTGTAAAATTTCCTAAAATGGATATAGTACCTTTTGGAAATCAACGTCTCAATTCGGCTTATGATTTCCAATGGATATTTCACAATTTAATTTTTTTAAAACTTATTTGTCGAGACACAACACGACAGATGACCTTTCTATTTTTGTTTATGTTTCAGCTGAAATTTTAGGTCTTCATCCGGACTCACTGACCGATGTCTTTATAAAGGCATACAATTTAAACTAAAACGTCAGGACACGATAATATTAAAAGAAGAAAAAATACAGTACCTCCACCAACGGACGACTGTTCAATAACGAAACTGTTTTGGACAGAAAAATGCCTAATTCTTATGTTTTCACCTGCTGAGTTCTAAAATGATCAAGTTTGAGATAAAATCACGTATCATTATGATGCTCTGAATTTCGTTTCTTCAAGTTGTTTAGCAACATGTTCTAGAGCGATTTCAATGTTACGAACTCTATCAATGTTGTTCTGACATAGCATGAATTTTTCGACTATTTCTATGTAGGGTTTTTTACAACCCTAAATTTGTGATATTTCACCCATTAAATGAAGGGAATATTTTAAAAATATATATTTTGTGTGTTCAGTGTGAATGTTTTACAGTCGATTATAGCTGGGTTTTTTACTGTAGCAACTTTTTTTTTTATACACAACAACTGTACCACTACAACCCATGAAGGATCTTGGGCCCAGTACATATAGAGATTCGTAATGTTTCATGTCCAACGGCTGTGCAAGGAGGTGATTTTCAGATGCTGGGTGTATTCCATATCCCAGTATCGCCTCAGATCTGAAGAAACAGAATAAATAATATTCTTTCACCTTCGAGATTCGAACCCAGGACCTGGAGAACAGTAGACTAGTGCTCTATCAACGAGCCTGCGCCGCTCCTATTTATTTTAATTTTTTTTTTTTTTTGAAATAGATTACTCATGTTTTTATTGTCTCCTTGTCTAGAGCAAATTGCTAAGGAGTGTTGAACGCATTATCAATATATTTTGATCTACTTTATTTTTTTTTAATTAAGTTTTATTGACTCCACGCCTATAGCTAAGATAAAACCCTACAATCCCTAAATTAATTCAAACTCGCACCGTTCCAGTCTTTAAAATGCTGAAGTAACTTTGAACTTCTCGACTCTTCTAGAACTGACTGGATCCAGCAAACCGCGAAATCGATACGTGGTATCGTTTTCCAGGAGAATGTTGCCGACTCCAGACCGCAACTGTAATCATATCCCCGCCTTTAGTAAATAATAAAATAGGCATTTAGCCAGAATCGATGCTGTCCAAAAATCGATTTGTTGTGTTCGACGTATCGGCCTCAGGAGCGTTGATGTCTTGGCTTCTT
This sequence comes from Piezodorus guildinii, assembly GCA_023052935.1. Classification (NCBI taxonomy): domain Eukaryota; kingdom Metazoa; phylum Arthropoda; class Insecta; order Hemiptera; family Pentatomidae; genus Piezodorus; species Piezodorus guildinii. The sequence continues at coordinate 168,177,128 of CM041294.1, read as the reverse complement.
GCCTAGTCGTAAAATAAAACAGCTGTTGTGTGATAGTTCCAAAATATTTATGAATTCGGTTTAAATGTTGGTAAATGATCTATTTCCTTGAATATTAAATATTAAACTTTTCCTTTAGCTATCAAACAACCATTTTTTTTAAAAGTATTATTACAATCTGCCCTTATTTGGACATGATAAAAAAACTAAATGTTTTCACTATTACTGACCGTTACATGAAATATATAGTAATGAAAAGTATTGCAACCGTAAAAATTTTCGAATTTCCAGTTTTTAACGAAAATACACGTTCTAGGGTCCCTTGTAACTTTGTACGATTTTCTCAAAAATGGTTCTCACGATTAAACTGGATGGAGAATTTAGTAGGCTTAAATATCATGTGGGTTTCATTCTGATTGACATAGTTTGACTGGGCTTCAATACCGATATTTAGAATTCTCTTCCTCTAAAATACCTTTAATTTTGGACATTAGAAAAAATTAACTATATCATCTTGTTAAGGGTTAATATTTAAATTGCACGAATTCTAAATTCAACACAGGAAGAAAAAAGCAAGAAAATGTTTTTGACGTGGTTTTTAATATAAGACCATTAATATAGATGTATGATATGCTATTGAAAAGTTAAAGATTTTAGTAAAAATATTATAGACGTAAAATTATAAAAGGCAAGAGAGATTTATGAAAAACCGATAAAAACTTATTGTTATAGATAATTAAATAAAACATATTTTTCGGATTCACCTGTAATATAGTGGCTATATTAACAGCATTCTTTGCCCAAAGTCATTGGTTCAAACCCGCAGGTAGCCCTAGGTTTTTTTAATAAGAGTAAAAAATCCTTAGTTATGGCGTTCTACAGAGAGGGACTTAAAAAGGTGGTCCCTATTCTAATTAAACCTGGATATGCTAAATTTATGTCTTCAGTGCCGTCCGGTTAGCCACAGTAGCATAAATTACGTTAAGTGTATAAACAAATAAATGTTTAATTTAGTTTCCATGAAAATCCCATCTACTTTACTGTGAAACATCTGTTTTCATAAAATAGTTTAAAAAATTTGGTGCGGGCAAGACACGACTTTCACTTACATCAATTTGAAAAATCAATGAAAGAATTTTCAAATAGAGTTAGAGTTAAAAATACGTGAAACTATTAAAGAATTAAATAAATTTAATTTATATAGAAACATGTGTTTTATTAAAAAATCTTTTATTTTATTATCTAAAATAATCAGTTAGTTTTATCTTCTTCTCATCACTCTCTATTAACTTCTAAAAGCTTGTGTATGAGATGATATTTTTTCTAAAATCTTTAGCTTTCCAACGGTATATCATACATGTATATTACTGCTCTTATGTTCAAAAACGAAAAATTGCATTAAAAAAATATTTTTTTCTGTTTTCTCCTTTAGTTGGGTATCGAATTGATTCAATTTATTTATTTACCTGATTTTCATCAGCGTTAACAAGATAATCTAGTTTTATTATTGAATCTACAAAATTAAAGGTACTTTAGGGGAAGAAAATTTAAAGTATCGGTATTTAAGCCCTGTCAGACCATTTTTATCTAAATAAAACCTACATGATATTAAAGCCCATTAAATTTTACATCGGTATAGCGAGTTTAATCAAAATCGTCGGAACCGTTTTCGAGAAAATCGAAAAAAAGGTGCAAAATGCATGGTATAAAGTGCCTCTTCTGGTAAGCTCATCTTGATGAAAAAAGTTTTGTTTCGTCTCGGGCGTATAGTTGTCTTAAATATGAAATTTCAGTTTCATAGGACTTACCGTTTCCGCCCGGGAGCTACCACAAAACACCACACACAAACACACACACACACAGACCTTTTTGCGGGACTTGGTTTTTTGGACTCAGGGGACCCTAAAACGTGTATTTCCGTTGAAAACTGGAATTCGAAAATTTTCACGATCGCAATACTTCCCCTTACTATATATAGTAAGTGAAAGTAAAAATAGTACTAATTAATAACGATGTTAGTTTATGGGTTAATTCAACAAGTTTTGTTATTAATTACCAGTTTTCAAACGGTATAATTCCGTTTATATCACTACTCCTATTTCAGGAGTAATTTTTCATTGACTTGATTAAAGCAAATTTAAGTTTCCCTTTTCAATGAGACACTTATTGAAATGTTTTTTACTTATAAACCTTTAGGATAGAATGCCCTAAGTGATAGTGAAAATAGTATCTAGTGACTTAGAAGAGTTGGCGGAAAACCAGTAATCACATAATTTTCTGTATATTCCGAATATTTTTAGTTAAATGATTATCATTTTAAGATATTCTGAGAAAGCAGTTATATGGAAAACCACGGCCTATTGAATTGTAATCTTCCTGCCTTATAGAGTATCGATTTATTGCTATCGATATATTATTCGATTTGCATCTCGATTTTATATTCACTCTGTCCCCTTGAGGATTTCCTCGCCTTTTCCGTTGAGTAAGTTTTATTAGCGACTATGTTCCATGATGAGTGTGACGCAAGATCAAAGACAGCCGATCTGCAATGCTAATGCGATGCCTCGGAAGGATTATAGAGTGCGCTGTCTGTCTTTAACTGTCTCCCTCCTCTCTCCCTTTAGTGTTAGTCGAAGGAGAAATCTTTATTCAGGTACTAAAAGTTGCATGTAAAAGAAAAAATGCACTTATAAAAGACTTGCAAATAATCATGGCTGTGTATGGTACTGCCTTATTTGGATTAAACGTATTGAACATTTCAGGCTCCAGATTCACTAAATTGACAACTATTAAATTTAAAGATTTAAAATATACAAAATTAAAAATCTGGTGCGGGACAACACACGACTTTCACTTACCTCCGTTTTTAAAATCGATTAAAGAATTTTCAAATACAGTAAGAGATAAAAATGAGTGAAACTATTAAAGAATTGATTGAATTGAATTTATATAGAAACATGTGTTTTATTAAAAATCTATTACATTATTATCTAAAACAATCAGTTAGTTTTATCGGCTCTTCATCACTCTCTATTAACTTTTAAATACTTGTGTATGAAATAATATTTTTTCTAAAATCTTTAGCTTTCCAACGGTATGTCATACATGTATATTACTGTTCTTATGTTCAAAAACGAAATATTGCGTTAAAAAAATAATTTTAAGGGGAATTTAATCAAAATAGTGATAGCCGTTTTTTACTTTCACTTACTATATATAGTAAGGGAAAGTATTGCGATCGTGAAAATTATTTTCGAATTGCAGTTTTCAGCGGAAATACGCGTTTTAGGGTCCCCTGAGTGCAAATAACCAAGTCCCGCAAAAAGGCTGTGTGTATGTGTGTGTAACTCCCGGGCGGAAACGGTAAGTCCTATGAAACTGAAATTTCATATTTAAGACAACTATACGCCCGAGACGTGACAAAACATTTTTATCAAAATGAGCTTACTCAGAGAGCACTTTATACCATGACTTTTGCACCTTTTTTTGATTTTCTCAAAAACGGTTCCGACGATTTTGTTTAAACTCGCTATATCGATGTAAAATTTAATAGGCTTTAATACCATTTAGGTTTCATTCGGATTAAAACGGTCTGACAGGGCTTAAATGCAGATATTTTAAATTTTCTTTCTCTAAAGTACCTTTAATCTTGTTGATTCTATAAAAATAACAATATTATCTTGTTACCACTGATGAAAAACAGGTAAATATATATATTGAATGAATTCGATACCCAACTAAAGGAGAAAACTGAAAAAATATATTTTTTGTTTTTGAACATAAGAGCAGTAATATACATGTATGATATACCGTTGGAAAGCTAAAGATTAAAAAAAAAATATTATCTTATACTCAAGCTTTTAAAAGTTAATAGAGAGTGATGAAAAGAAGATCAAACTAACTGATTATTTTAGATAATAATATAATAGATTTTTTAGTGAAGCACATGTTTCTATATATATTCAATTTAATTAATTCTTTAATAGTTTCACGTATTTTTATCTCTAAGTGTATTTAAAAATTCTTTCATTGATTTAAAAAATGGAGGTAAGTGAAAGCCGTGTGTTGCCCGCACCAGATTTTTTTTTAATTGTAAAAGGTGCAAAATGCATGGTATATACCATGAGGTACTTTAAAGGAAGAAATATCGGCATTTAAGCCATGTCATACTATTTCAACCGGAATAAAACCTACATGATATTAAGGCCTCTTAAATTTTACTTCCATCAAAATCGTTGTAGCCGATTTTGAGAAAAGTGTATAAAGATGAGAAATGTATCGTGAAAAGTGGCTCTTCTGGTTTGCCGATTTTGATAAAAAAAAAAACGTTACTGTAACAGCTCTAGCATATGAAATTTTGAAAAGTGAAATTTCATCGAAATCACACAGAACTTTTTGCAGAACTTGGTTGTTTGGACACATTAAAACGTGTATTTCCGTTGAAAATTGGAATTCAAAAATTCTGACGATCGCAATACTTTTTCGTATTATATATTATTTATAGGTAAATGAAACGGAAAAAAAATATGCCATCCCTCTCTCCTGTTACTTACTTGAACTATTGCTTTCACGTATATTCACTTGCTTCTGTCACCGTGTAGCGTATCCTCGGCTTTAGTAATTAATAAAATAGGCATTTAGCCTGAATCGATGCTGTATAAAAATCGATTTGTTGTGTTCAATGTATCGGCCTCAGGAGCATTGATGTCTTCGTCTTGCCTGTCGTAAAATAAAACAGCTGTTGTGTGATAGTTCCAAAATATTTATTAATTCTATTTCCTTGAATATTAAATATTAGACTGTTTGATAAAAAACTTTCTTTTTTTTTAGCTATCAAACAACCAATTTTTTTTTCTAGTAATATTGCAATCTGTCCTTATTTGGACATGATAAAAAAACTAACTATAAATGTTTTTACTTTTACTAACCTTTAGATGAAATATATGGTAGGCAAAGTATTGCAAACGTAAAATTTTTCGAATTTCCAGTTTTAAACGAAAATACAGTTGCTTCTTCTGTCACCGTGTAGCGTATCCTTAACACTAAGCCACTTTATTCCTTTTTATTCCTTGATTTTAATCAGGAGTACTTAAGATAAATCTATGGCTAATATAATACTATAAGGAAGAGAGAGGGAGAGAGAGGGTTCCTCTTTAAGATCGATATCATAATAAAGGACACAAAGGACCTTAGGATAATAGGATCCAGGAGCAGGACAAAGGAGTGTAATTCCAGAGCCTTCTCCAGGGGGTGGTTAAAGATATCCTGGAAGGAGCAACAAGTGCCTGTATTTAGCGACATCTGCTGGAGGAAGGAGGAAAAAATATATACGCCAGGATCAACAGGTCATTTAGCGACATCCTACTACGGATCTCGTCTTTGTTCTCGGGGTGTAGTGGCTGGTGCATTATTTGTTTATTTTTTTCTCATTCAGAGTTCGAGCATGCGCAAAATGTTAAAAGTATCGGTTAGAGAAATGTCTTATTTGCTATAATCACATAAAACATTTGCAGAGAAGATAACCATGGGTGTTACTATAGTAAAAATAAATTTATGACATATTAAATAAAGTTAGAATTAAAAAAAATCTGGTGCGGGCAACACACGACTTTCACTTACCTCAGTTTTTTAAAACCGATTAAAGAATTTTCAAATACAGTTAGAGATAAAAACACGTAAAACTATTACAGAATTAATTAAATTGAATTTAGATAGAAACATGTGTTTTATTAAAAAATCTATTATATCGTTATATAAAATAATTAATTAGTTTTATCTTCTTTTCATCTTTCTCTATTAACTTTTAAAAGCTTGAGTATAAGATAATATTTTTTCTCAAATCTTTAGCTATCTAACGGTATATCATACATGTATATTACTGCTTTTGTATTAAAAAACAAAATATTTCTTTAAAAATATATTGTTTTCAGTTTTTTCCTTTAGATGGGTATCGAATTCAATTTATATATTTACCTGTTTTTCATCAGTGGTAACAAGATAATATAGTTATTTTTATAGAATCTACAAAATTAAAAGCACTTTAGGGGAAGAAAATATAAAATATCGTCCATTTAAGCCCTGTCAGACCATTTAAATCAGAATGAAACCTACATGCTATTTAAGCCCATTAAATTTTACATCGATATAGCGAGTTTAATCAGAATCGTCGGAACCGTTTTCGAGAAAATCGAAAATAGTGCAAAATGCTTAAGTGGCTCATTTTAATGAAAAAGGTTTTGTAACGTTTCGAGCGTATATTTGTCTTAAATATGAAAATTCAGTTTCATAGGACTTACCGTTTCCGCCCGAGAGTTACCACACTCAGGCACACACACACACACAGACCTTTTTGCGGGACTTTGTTATTTGGACTCAGGGGACCCTAAAACGTGTATTTCCGTTGAAAACTGGAATTCGAAAATTTTCACGATGGCAATACTTCCCTTTACTATATATAGTAAGTGAAAGTAAAAAATCTATTATATTACTATCTAAAATAATCAGTTAGTTTTATAAGCTTTTTATCACTCTCTTACCTATTGCAAGCTTGTATATAAGATCATTTTTTTTTTTAATCTTTTGCTTTCCAACGGTATGGGCGGGCAACACACGACTTTCCGTGTATATTACATTAGTTTTATCGGCTTTTCATCACTCTCTATTAACTTTTAAATACTTGTGTATGAAATAATATTTTTTCTAAAATCTTTAGCTTTCCAACGGTATATCATACATGTATATTACTGTCATTATGTTCAAAAACGAAAAATTGCATTAAAAGAATATTTTTTCTCTTTTCCCCTTTAGTTGGATATCGAATCCGTTCAACTAATTTTTTAAACTGTATTTTATCAATTGTGACAAGATGATTGGTTATCTTAATAATATCTACAAAATTAAAATTACTTTTGTGGAAGAAAATTTAAAAATATCGGCAGCTAAGCCCTGTCAAAGTATTTCAGTCAGAATGGATCCTACATGATATTAAAGTCCATTACATTTTACATCGATATAGCGAGTTTAATCTAAATCGTTTGAGCCTTTTAAAAAAAAAATCGTAAAAAGGTCCAAAATGCATGGTATAAAGTGGCTCTTCTGGTTAGCTGATGAAAAATGTTCTGTAACATCTCGTGCTTGTAGTTGACTTAAATATGAAATTTCAGTTTCATAGGAATTTTCGTTTACGCACGGTAATTACACACACACCCATAAAAACACAGAAAGTTTTTGCAGGACTTGGCCATTTAGAATCAGGAAACGTGTATTTCCGTGATTAGGAAGGTTTTTCAACGATTGTTAAATCGATATTTGATATTTAGATGGCACATCCTTAATGAAATAAAGATGGTTCTCTTGATAAATTCTTATCACACCCGGAAATATAACTATCAAACAAGGAACCATGGTTTCATTTATAAATAGATATCTATTGCGTAGTTGCAGTTTTTAATTAATCAACATAATTCATATATTATTTAGCGTAAAGTGGTTTCGTTGGCAAGATAAATTCAGACTCAATTAGGGAAGTGACTTTAGTTAAGTAGGAGTGGCTATCTGGATACTCCCGTGCCCCAGAAGCACTAAGTGCCACCTCGCACGGCACTTCCGCAACATAACTCCTTCCTCTTATCCATGTCTGATCTTCGTTATATTTCTTCACATTTTTCGTTAATTCATAGTAAATCCATTAGTGTAAATATGTGGGAAACGTGCTTTTTACCTACAACGATATATTGAGCAAGCTTGATGGGATGTCTGTAGCGTAGTGGCTAGTATGACACATTTTTTGTACTCTAGATCACGGCAGATATGATTTTTTAAAGATTTTTTTATCGTATATCTATATCATTCTAACTATTTACTATAAAATTATTAATAAAAAGTAATAATCAAGATTATAGTTGAATTATGGATTACACTCACACAAGACTGAAACGACAATAACTGCTCGAAGATACCGATTACTACAACACATACTAGATAAACGTTCAAAACTTCCAGTACATTAAAAAAGACTCATTTACATCACTACTATCAGACCTATTTGGAGATATGGAATCGAGCTGTGGTGCTCTACCAAACCATCTAATTCCTCCTGCATCCAATCCTTACAATTCAAAATCCTTCACAAAATCCTCAATGTACCTTACTTCGTCACAAATCAACTTCTCCATAATGACCTAAACATCCCATTTGTTGCAGACATAGCCCGTTACAGATACATCTCTTTTCATTCTAAACTCCATGCCCACACAAATCCATTGTAGGTAATTTATCTTCCTTAGATATTCCTGTTGACCCTCCGACGCGATTTAAAAGAAGAATGCCTCGGGACCTACTGCCTTAAAATCTTTAGTGAAGTGCATGATTGTAACTGAATGGTATATTATTTAACAGAGTTCTACTAATACAGATTAATTTAATAAGTTGTTAAAATAAATGGAAAGTTGTTATAAAGTAACACTGTTAATAATTATTTCTAGTTTTAGATCATTTCACAAAAATAGTAGTTCCACTGTAACCTAAATGGGGCTCTAAATGGAAACTGTAAATTAACTTTAATTAATACATTAAAATGTGTTTAGAAAAAATTCTTTAGAAATTGTAATAAACCGAATAAAACATGAACCGTTTAATATAAGAAACAAGTAACTGAACCAATTTTGGATTTTTGAACAATTTATGTTTCTAATTTCTGCCAATGATTAAATATTATAATAATAAATAGACGTTCTATAATAAACATGATATTTTCTTGCTAAGTGCATTTTTCGTTATGATAAACTCATAGTTATAAACATTTAGTTGGTCGAACCGAAGTTTTTAAAACATAAGTGACATCACATTTAAATTGCACTCGTGCGAAACAAGGGCGTGTCACTAGTAAATACTAATTTAGTTGTTAGTGGTGTAAGATAAAGAAAAAAAATTTCTTCAAAAGATAAAAAAATAATTATAAAAAGCTGTTTAGAAATAGCAGAGATGAAGAGTTTTGAAATTAGCAGTTGTAATTGGCCGTTTTTCTTTGATGAATTGTTTGCTTTCCGTATTAGTTAATTGCCTGTTGAGAGCTATATAAACTAATATAGTTATTTAGAAATATTAAGCCATCCTGTGATAATTTGCAGCCTTTTTCCTTTACCTGTAAGATAGCTGTTGGGACGAGGCCAAGTAATATCCTTTGCCCCTTCCCATCCGCGGAGACTACCGTTGCGGTCTTGGTAGCTTAGCAACAGGTTCCTCTCAGGTACTCCGAGGGAATTACCTTCCTCCGATCATAATTCCGGCTAACGGCACAGCTTTCGATGGTTATGAGGTACTTCAGTATCCAAGGCTACGTAATGTCCGTATGGAAATATACCCAGCGATTTAGTCTCTCACCAGGGATCATAAAATATATAAGAGGAAAAAATAGCTCGCGTGATATAGAAATGAGAAGTAAGTAGAAATAGGAAGTTTTCTTCCCAAATATTAAGGTCGTTGAAATACGGACTATTTTACTTTGGCTGAAAAGTATGAAAAATCTTCTTCCTTTTGAAGGGTGTCCCAAAATTAAGGGAAAAATAGTATTTCCTTTATACAACTTTCACTTACCAAATAAATATCAATTTAAGAACTTTTTAATTAAGTTAGAGTTGAAAAAAAAAGTAAGGAATTTGGTAAGTACTTGGTAATTTGGACACAGAGGAACTTTAAACGTGTATTTCCGGTGAAAACTTGAATTACTTTCCTTTCTACCTATGCTGATGACACGTGTGTGCTATCAGTATTTAATGATCCTGTTACAGCCTCCCACATTCTTCAATCCCACATCCGAGACCTTGAAGTATGGTGCCAGAATTGGAGGATTAAAATTAATTCTAACAAATCCCACCAGATAACATTTACCCTACGTCGTAAACCAATGACTTCCTGCCCTACAGTATCCTTTAATGACACTTCACTAGCCCCTGTTGAACAGGTTCGATACCTAGGACTCCACCTTGACAAACGTCTGACATGGAATCCTCATACAAGACTTAAACGACAAGAAACTGCTCGACGTTTTCGACTACTTCAACACTTACTGGACAAACGCTCCAACCTTCCACTTAATTACACAAGACTTATTTGTATGACCATCATAAGACCGATATGGACTTACGGAGTAGAGCTATGGGGCTCTTCTAAACCATCGAATTCTTCTCCTATCCAATCCTTACAATCCAAAATCCTTCGTAAAATCCTTAACGCTCCTTACTTTGTCACGAATAAGCTTATCCATAAAGACCTTAATATCCCATATGTTACTGAACTAGCCCGAACCAGGTACCAATCATTCCATGAAAAACTCCATTTCCGCTCTAATCCACTAGTTTCTATCTTATCATCCTCTTCAGTTCCTGATAATCCTCCGAGGCGTCTGAAAAGAAGATGGCCCCGAGACCTTCTAGTTTAAAATATTTTTAGAGCGCTGCCAATGGGTGGCGTCTCTTCATGCATTTCATGTCAGTTTCCTATATCCATCACATTTACTTGTTGTATATAATTATACAGTTGTAAATATCAATAAAGTTTGAAAAAAACAAAAAAAAAACTTGAATTGAAAAATATTTACAATCACAATACTTTAATTTTGCATGATATAGTGAGACAATACTCAGTGTAAAAATAGAGATTATATATTAGAAAAAAAAAAAAAAAAAAAAACTGAAGCCGTTGCAATACAGAGTTTTCGGTTATTTTTATTCATTCTATTGAATGACTTTATTGAGATTTTTAATGCCGGATGAGTAGTGAAAGTAAAAACTATTTTTGTCGAATTATTCATTTGGCCATATGAAAACTTTTAATTTTTTTTTTTTTTATTAATTAATTTAACGTCACTTTTTTGCTACTGTGGCTAGTCGGACACTACTACAGACGGAGTCCTAATTTTTGCCTATCCAGGTTTAATTAGGATAATAGTAATCTTTAGCTAACTTTTTATAATTTTTTTTAACTATACCTGTTATACTTATTAACCGTTTTGGGAGATATCTTGACTCAGTATCTTTTAACACGTGTATTTCAAACTCGGGTTCAATTATTTTTCCATCACTATTCAGTTGACGTTAGTGAATTTTTTTCCACATTGGAACCTCTCAATATCAAGGAATAGATAAGTTACGCTTCGAACTAGCCGCCCGTTTATAAAAGAACCTGAAGGCCTAATATAACGAAACGCATCGCACCACATTTTAATATCCTTTGTCATGATAATTGTGGATATTACTAACAATATATGTAATATATTCCGGACGGTACGACACCAGGTCCAGCATATAATAGTCACCCTACCTTTCAGGGGACAGTATGCCTGCCTATAGTCCGTCCGGTGTAACGGACAATTATATCCCTTCTCTTTGTACATCTTATTTTAAAGATAAATAAATATTTCTTGGTTTATTTTTTATATAATAGTAGACCCAACCCAGCTTTGCAGGAGAACAATATGCTGTCGTTAGATGTGCAAATGTGCTTATAGTTAATTTCAAGTTTAAACAGTTTATTGCTTTAAGTGGTTCAATTTGATGTGTCATTTTTCTTTAATTTTGTTTATGTTATTGTTTTAAAATGTTTTTGACCATTTGAATAGATTAATTCGTAAGTTAAAGTGTGAATAAACTTGGTAAGCCGCTTAGGTTAGAACTTAGCACGTGGTTGGCTGGCAGAAGGAAGTTAAAAATTGCGTGCGGACCAGTAAAAACTACGCTGGAGTTGTGCTGAGGGAACCATCAGCGCTCAGCAGCGGATTAGTAGCGGGCAAAGCCCTTGCCCGCCCAGCTAAGTCATAAACATAATTTAAAAAAAAAAAAAAAAAATTTTTTTTTTTTCTTTATAGTTTATTGTGAGATCCAGTTTGAATAGTTACTTATGTTCATTTACTAAAGAATTTGTAGGATTCAGTATTTAGTTTGACAAAGTAATACAAAAAAACAATACAATAAAAATAAATTAATAACCTTTCACCAAATAGTAACCTCCGATAATAGTCATTCATAGCCATTCAAACATACTAATATGAATAAACCACCTGATATCCATTCACCAAATTTAAAAAGGAAAAAAACTAGTTGGATAAATATGAATGAATTGAATTTAACCGAATCACCGGAACTTATAAATAAAAATCAGTTTTTGATTATAGAAAGAGACGAAGAAGGAGATCTTAAAAAAGTATCTCCTTTCTTGATATATAAAACAATTAATAGTCAGTGTGGGGAACCGAAAAATGTCAAAAAACTACGAAACGGAACTATTCTGGTACAAACAAATACTAAAGATCAATCGGATAAACTTCTAAAACTTACCAATTTAGGCCCAACAATCAAAATAAAAGTAAATCCGCACCAAAAATTAAACATTAGCAAGGGGTAATTTTTTGTCCGGACCTAGATGGGGTAGAAGAAAATGAAATTCTGGAAGAATTAAGAAAATTCAATGTTAAGGAAATAAAAAGAATTATTAATAGAAAGATGGGAACCGAAAGAAAAACACATTTATATGTCCTTACTTTTTCAATACCTACCCTCCCTGAAACTATTCCGGTGGGATTTCAGAAAATAAAGATAAAAATGTATGTTCCAAATCCGATTCGGTGCAGAACATGCTTGAAATTCGGGCACTTTGCCGATAAATGTACCAAAACACCTGTATGTGTTCACTGTGCAAAACCGGATCATAATGGTCTACCATGTGATTCAATTGTTCCCAACTGTGTAAATTGTGGAAATCACCACTCCAGCTTAGATTTGAAATGCCCTAGGCTTTTAGAAGAAAGGGAAATTAAAACAATACAGTTTAAGGAAAAGGTGCCCTACAATGAGGCCAAAAGAAAGTATAAAGAAACGCACCCGACTAATAGTAATTTAAATTATGCTGATGCTGCTAAAGGTAGTAGAAAAGTAGGAAAAGGCATAGGAATTCAGACTGACGAACTCAAAAACTCCAATATTGCAGATAAAATTATTACTCCCTCAACCTCCAAGATGATCACACCCTCACCACATATATCCCCTCCCGTTACCTTCCCTACCCCTCTTCTCTCTCCTATTACCACCCCTCTCCCACCCCCCTCTCCCTTCCCTACTCCATCGTCCGCCCAACTCTTAACGGAAACGCCACTTGATTCCGAAGTCCCTTGCACTACAAATAGAAGTAGCGGCAAGAGCTATCGTTCAAAATCGAATTCGGAATTTAGGTCCAACATCCCTCAGCCTCAGAGCGGGGGGAAAACATCAGAAATAATGAAACCTCCGCCACTGCCACGGCGGAACTCTATGAGTAAAAACCAAAAAAGAAATACAGACTCCTCAAAAAGTGGTGATGAAATGGAAACCACCTGAATAAAACTATAATAATAAATAAATAATAATGTATAATAGATCTAATCTAACAACAGTTGACATAAACAAATATTACGAAACAGTTACACCACTTCACTACATTAATAAGTCAATTATTAATAAAAGGAATATTTACATTATACTTATGGCAATTAATAAAATAACAACAATCACAAATTTCTACAAGACAGTACAAATTCTATTCCTATTTAAAAGAAAGTTGCCCTTACCTATTTTAATATGTCTTAAAAATATAATAAAAATTTCTTATTTTGCTTACTTAGTTATAGTATGCTATATTATAATTACCATTAATATTGGGTATCTTAAGTTTGAAAATAAAACAACTAATAACAGTAGGTCTCACACAATGTTCTTTATACCATGACAATTATTAGCTGGAATTGTAATGGCATAAGAACGCAGTTTGAGGAAATGAAGATACTTCTAGAAGACATCAACCCAGCTGTACTCTGCCTACAGGAAACAAAGCTTGTTCCCGAACGAAACCTGAACATAAAAGACTATGAAGTATACAGAAAAGACAAAGAGATAAGAGAACAAGGACGAGCTCACGGAGGAGTCGCTATTGCAGTTAAAAATGACCTGTACTCGGAAAAACTTGATGTTCGAACTCCCTTACAAGCAATAGTGGTACGAGTAAAGCTTAACTTCGATGTGACGATTTGCAATATATACTTACCACCGACAGAAACGATCAATGAACTGGCTCTCACACAACTTGTTTCTGGTCTTTCTTCCCCTTACATTGTCGTAGGAGATATGAATGGATCACATCACACTTGGAGCCCAACAACAAACACGAGGGGAAACATCATCCGAAGGATTTTCGACAGTACAGACTCACTTCTTCTGAACACAGGAGAAGCCACCTACATCTGCCCACGATCAGGATCCACATCTGCGATAGACCTAACCTTTATCTCACCTACCCTTTATACGCACATGACCTGGAATGTTTGCAGAGACCAATTTGGGAGTGACCATTTTCCGACATTATTGCGATTCTGTTCCGAAATACCTAAGACCAAAAAGCATCAAAGATGGATTATCGAAAAAGCCAATTGGGAAGAATTTGAAGACAAAATAAACAATTCAGCACCGTATCATTCAGATAGCATAGATGAATTAACCCAAAATTTCACGCATAACATTATACAATCAGCTCTCCTAACCATTCCAAAAACAAAAGGTAATCCACAAAACAATTATACTCCATGGTTCGACGAAGAATGTCGGAAATACATCACCAAAAAAAATAAAGCCCTTAAAGATTTTCAGCGAAACCCAAATAAAGAAAACTTATTACAATACAAAAAACAAAAAGCTCTAGTCCGAAATCTAGTTAAAAAGAAAAAGAAAGAATCCTGGATTTCATATGTGGAATCGATAAATAGCAACACTCCTATGAAAAAAATTTGGCAAAAAATCCATAGCATATCTGGTAATAACAATACTGCAACCCTATCCCTAAAAATCCAAAATGAAATAATATCAGACCCACAAATAACAGCGGAAAGTCTAGCGCTTCATTTTGCCACCATTTCAAATTGTGATAACAATCAAAATCGACATAATGACCCCCAAGAATTAGATTTTACTTCGCCTATACAGGATAGCATATCCCTGCAGGACTATAATCGACCTTTCACGATCTGGGAGCTAAAAGCTGCAATTGACGAAACTAAATGTTCTTCTCCAGGAATAGATCAAGTCCACAATATGATGATAAAACATTTCCCTCCTCGAATAAATAATGAACTCTTGAAAATGTTTAATAGAATTTGGGAAACCGCTACATACCCTCAGGCCTGGCGAGAATCAATAGTTGTCCCAGTGCTGAAACCAGGAAAAAATAAGTTCCAACCCAACAGTTACCGACCAATATCGCTTACTAGCTGTTTGTCTAAATTACTAGAGAAAATGGTCAATAGACGATTGATGTGGATGATTGAAAAATTTAACCTCCTAACTCCTATTCAATGCGGATTCAGAAAAAGTAGATCCACAATGGACCAACTTGTGACTATGGAAGCCGAGATTCTCGACACTTTTATAGAGAAAAAAGAAGGAATAGGAGTCTTTTTTGACATGGAAAAGGCATACGACACTATAGATAGGGAAACAATCCTGAAAACACTATATGAGTGGGGCTTCAGAGGAGCTATGCCTAAGTTCATACAAAGCTTCTTAATGAAAAGATATATTAGAGTGAGAGTTGGCCAATCAATCTCTAGTCGAAAAGAAATATCTAAAGGCATCCCACAAGGAAGTGTCTTGAGTTGTACGTTGTTCGCTATTGCAATCAACTCAATCGTCAGCGTAATACCAAGCTCAGTCAAAGCATTTCTGTACGTTGATGACTTGGCTATATTTTTAAGGTTTAGCAACTACGAGTGGATGTGCAGAACACTACAGCGCTTGTTGAACCACCTCCAAGCTTGGTCTGAGAGTAGAAATCTCCGGTTCTCAATAGAAAAGACTAGAGGAGTATTGTTTTCAAGAAAAAGGACTCCAAGCACTACTCCTCAGCTCTCTATGTATGGAAAAATCCTGACGTTTGGTGAAAACATCAGATTTCTCGGCATGGTATTGGACAATAAATTAACATGGGTTAGCCATATAAAATACTTGCGAGATGAATGTTCAAAGCGGTTGCAATTGATGAAGATACTAGCCAAAACATACTGGGGTGCTGATCGAAAGTCAATGCTAATGGTCTATACTAGTGTTGTTCGACCTAAGATGGAATACGGCTGTATGCTATACTCCTCTGCTAAAGGAAATAGCCTTCAACCCTTAGATTCAATACACCACACTGGAATCAGGCTTGCTACAGGAGCTTTTAGGACGAGTCCAATAGAAAGTCTCTGTGCAGAGGCCTCCATAACTCCTATGGTTTACCGAAGACAAGAACTGACTAACAGATATATCGCTAAGATTAAAGTCCAAAAAACAAACCCTGCTTATTCCTATATATTTAATCCCCGTTGCATCAGGAACTATGAAATGAACCCAACAAAAACTGCTCCATTAGGTGTACGATATATTGAACTCGTTAGAGAAATTCTCGACCTGCCTATAGATCCTGCTGAGCCAACCGTTAGATCTCCTCCATGGAAATACCAACCCATAAAAATAGATTTAACTTTTAAAGGTATAGAGCCTACTTCCAATAAATATAAATTCCAACAAATTTCTCAAAAATATTCTGGACATGAAATAATATTCACTGATGGATCTAAGCAAAGAGAGTTTGTTGGCTTTGCCGTCATAAAAAGTGGAATAGCGATTAAATATAAATTACCCTCATATTGCACGATCCATACTGCAGAACTGCAGGCGATTGCCACAGCGCTTCATCTAGCCATAGAAGGTAATCATTCAAAACCATTAATATGCACAGATTCCTTATCGGCTCTTCAGAGTATTGTAAACATCAATAAAACTGGAACTATCCTAAATAAAATAAACAATTATTTAGAAACCCTCTACGATCTTGATAAAACGGTAAATTTCCTCTGGACGCCAGGACATTCCGGAATACCAGGCAATGAGGCAGCTGATAAAGCAGCAAAAGAAGCAGCTCATCTCAACATTTCACCACTCCAAGTATACGAGCCTAATGATGTCAAAGCATATCTAAAAGCTAGAGTCCTGAAAAGCTGGGAATCGGCTTGGAATGATACTCCTTTGACAAACAAGTTAAGAAATGTCAAAAAGACAACAAAAAAATGGATAAGTTCCGTCAGAGGAAACCGAAGAGAAGAGGTGGTTTTAACAAGAATGAGAATCGGTCACACCAATTTAACCCACAAATTCTTAATTACTAAAGAAAATCGACCGAACTGCGAAGTGTGTCAATTACCTCTTACAGTACAACATATAATTGAGAATTGTCCAGTATACCAGGAAGCTTTCGTATATTATAAAATACCTCGTTTCATCGAATTAGCTCTAAAAGATTCAAAAGAATCAAGTGACAGCGTCATAAAACTGTTAAAAGATACCCAATTATTCCAAAAAATGTAATACTAACAGTAACCGTTTAATTATATAAAATAGACTTTAAGGCAATGGTGTACACCTATTCAAAAAAAAATAAATAAATAAATAAAATAAAATAAAATAAATAAATAATAAAAAAATAAAAAAAATAAAAAATTAATTTTCAAAAAAAAAAAAAAAAAAAATGTTTAAAGAAAGAAAGTAAAAGTTTAACCAATCAAATTCTTAATGAAAAAAATATCAATAATAATTGAAAAAAAAGAGAGATCTTCAAAAAATAATAATATCTAATAAAAAGAAAAAAAAAGAAAAGAAAAAAAAAAAAAAAAAAAGTTCTCTACAATACTGTCTTAAGGTAAATGCTAGTTAGTTTGAAAATTGTATTTATAATGTATAAATTCTGTAAGTTAAAAAAAAAAAAAATAAATAAATAAATAAGATGTGAAATAATAATTATAAGAAAAAGACAAATGTATAAAATTAAAATAGCTAAGCAAAATAAGAAATTTAAGTACCTTGATGTTAAAACATAAGTCAAAAAATCAAAATTACGTAAGAAGTTAAATAATGAAAGGGCGTAATGACCTTGTAGTTGATCGCCTAGGAAAAAACAAGTAACCTAACCTAACCCAGCTTTGCACGGGTGAAGCTAGATTGAGGTTTCATTTATGTTTCAAAGATCTCAGTCGGACCGATTTAAAGTTTATCGCTAAGGGAGATTAAGTTTATCCTGACGAAAAGTATAATTAGCGAGAAAATATGTCTAATTTATTACGTCTATTCATTCATCATCGGCAGATTTTGAAAAATAGAGATTTTTAAGTTTATTTGTTCGTTACTTAAGAGTAAAGCAAAGACAACGGAAAATTTAATTTTTACTTTCACTTACCTCTATATAAAATACATAGCAAAGAAAAGTATCGTGAACATTTTCGAATTCCATTTCTCAACGGAAATACACATTTTAAGGTCTCCTGAGTCCAAATGGTCAAGTCCCGCAAAGTGTCCGCGTGTGTGTGGTAACTCCCGCGCGTAAACGAAAAGTCCTATGAAACTGAAATTAGATATTTAAAATAACTATACGCCCGAGATGTTACAAAAACTTTTTCATCAAAATCAGCTAACCAGAAGAGGCACTTTATACCATTCATCTTGCACCATTTTACGATTTTCTCTAAAACGGCTCTAACGATTTTGATTAACTCGCTATGTCGGTGTAACATTTTAAAATTTAATGGGCTTTAACATCATGTAGGTTTCATTATGATTGAAATAGTCTGACAGGGCTTAAATACCGATATTCTAAATTGTCTTCCTCTAAAGTACCTTTAATTTTGCAGATTCTATTAATGTAACTATATTATCTTGTTACCATTGATAAAAAAACAGGCATATATATAAGTCAGGCGAATTGGATATTCAACTAAAGGAAAATACTGAAAAAGGAAATTGTTTAAGGCAATTTTTTGTTTTTGTTTTTTGAGCATAAGAACAGCAATATACATGTATAATATGCCGTTGGAAAGCTAAAGATTTTAGAAAAAAATATTATCATATACACAATCCTGTAAAAGTTGATGAAGAGTGACGAAAAGCCGATAAAACTAACTGATTATTATAGATAATAATATAATAGATTTTTTAATAAAACAAATTTTTCTATACAAATTCAATTTAATTAATTCTTTAATGGTTTCGATCATTTTTATATCTAACTATATTTGAAAATTCCTTAATCGATTTTAAAAACGTAGGAAAGTGGAAGTCGTGTATTGCCGCACCAGATTTTTTTTATTTATTTTGTTTGTATTTGTATTTTTTTTTAAATCATTTTTATTTTTTGTTTTTAAAATTTTCAGATTTTGTTTTGTTTTCATTATATAACCTTTATAACATAATTGATCTTATGTATATTATTCAATCTAATTTCATGTAACTGAGAGAATATGTGTAGTATGCCTTAAAAAGGCATGGGACGTGTATACATTGTAAATAAACTAAAAAAAAGATAAAAAAAACAAACCTATTTGAGCCAGAAAAATACCAGTTAAAGATAATGAATTTCGTTTAAAACTGATGCATAAAAGCACCTTAACTAATCCTTTTTTACGTGTAGAATAAGTAAACATGTTTTTTACTTTCACTTACTATATACAGTAAGGGGAAGTATTGCGATCCTGAAAATTTTCGAATTCCAGTTTTCAACGGAAATACACTTTTTAGGGTCCCCTGAGTCCAAATAACCAAGTCCCGCAAAAAGGTCTGTGTGTGACTGTGTGTGTGTGTGTGTGTGTGTGTGGTGTGTGTGTGTGTGTGTGTGTGGTAACTCCCGGACGGAAACGGTAAGTCCTATGAAACTGAAATTTCATATTTAAGGCAACTATACGCCCTAGACGTGACAAAACTTTTTTCATCAAAATGAGCCTACCAGAAGAGGCACTTTATACCATGCATTTTGCACCTTTTTTCAATTTTCTCGAAAACGGTTCCGGGATTTTAATTAAACTCGCTATATCGATGTAAAAATTAATGGGCTTTAATATCATGTAGGTTTTATTTGGATAAAAATGGTCTGTGAGGGCCTGAATGCCGATATTTTAAATTTTCTTCCTCTAAAGTACCTTTAATTTTGTAGATTCAATAATAATAACTAGATTATCTTGTTAACGCTGATGAAAAACCGGTAAATATATAAATTGAATAAATTCGATACCCAACTAAAGGAGAAAAAAAAAATATTTTTTTAATGCAATTTTTCGTTTTTGAACATCAGAGCAGTAATATACATGTATGACATTCTGTTGGAAAGCTAAAGATTTTAGAAAAAATATCATCTCATTCACAAGATTTTAAAAGTTAATAGAGAGTGATGAAATGAACATAAAACTAACTGATTATTTTAGATAATAATATAATAGATTTTTTAATGAAACACATGTTTTTATAGAAATTTAATTTAATTAATTCCTTAATAGTTTCACGCATTTTTATCTCTAACTGTATTTGAAAATTCTTTCATTGATTTTAAAAATGTAGGTAAGTGAAAGTCGTGTGTTGCCCGCACCAGATTTTTTAAACATATAAAGGATTAAATTGAAATATTGAAAAACGCTACAAACATATTTTTAAATCCATCAGATAACAATTTCTATTGTCAGATTATTTATTCTAAATCATATGTTTTCATGGAAACTCAATGTAATTTTTTTTACTTTTTTTTAGAAAATTTTAAATTGATTTAAATAATGTAGTTAAGTGAAAGCCGTGTGTTGAACGCACCAGATTTTGAAGTCATATAATTGCAATAAGAAATGACTGAGACCCTAAGGATTACAGAGGACATGGACGTGTGGGTGGTCTTCGTCAGTGTTCTTTTTTTCCCCTTACAATATGTCACTTCCATTCTAAACGATTTCTGAATGGATGTGCTCCACACAATTCTTTCTGCTTTTGTTTCTTTTCCCTTTTTTTCTTCTAAAATTTAGTGAAATTTTGCCATCACGCGACTTGTTCTCCCATCTTCACTGTACTATCTGTAAAATTGAACTCGAATCCGTAAAATATGGCTTTAGTATTTGTCCCATTCTTGGAAAAACTATAGACCTGTCTATAATATGTCTGTCTTGTTTTTTTATTTAACGTCCCTTTACGCTACTATGGCTAATCGAACGATGCTATTGTGGAAGTCCTAAATTTTGCCTATCCAGGTTTTATTAGGATAGGGATCTTTAACGAGTACCTGACATCGCCCAGGCTCGGGACCACCTTTTTATGTTCTCTCTGAAGGACGGCATAACTAAGGATTTTTGACTCCCATTAAAAAATCCTAGGGTACCTGCGGATTCGAACCCGGAACCTTTGGTATCCTATGGGACGCTGTTATGCTAACCACCCTGCTACAGGTGACTTCTAATAAGTCTGTCTATAATCTACTGCTTTTGTGAGTCACGAGAAATTTAGTTTGTGGATGGACCGGTGGATTGATAAAATATTATTATATCATTTATTTACAATTTCATTTCTCCAAATTGCTATTTGCTATCTGCAAAAAAAATCTGGTGCTGACTCACGACTTTCACTTACCACGACAGTTAAAATTAATTTTAAAACTATTAACTATACTTTAATTTAAAAAAATATTTGAAGTTTATTTTAATAAAACGTGTATTCATTTCCGTTGTTAATCAGTAATAAGTTTATTCCCCATTTGTCAGAATTTTTGAGGAGCATATTCAAAAACTGGTGCCGCGTTATGACAAGTGCCTCAAAATTCATGGAAATTATGTAGAAAAGTAGATTAAGGTACAGACTTTCATGTAAAAATAAAATTATTGCGATCTCTTTGCACGTCTTATTTTAATTCCAAAACGGTACTTAGTTAAAAACATGCCTCGTAAATATCGGTATCGTTTTCTATAATAAACCTTTGTAATAGACAAAAATAAATAAATAAATATAACTGTTGTGTGATAATTTGCAGCTTCTTTCCTTGCCTGCAAGTTGTTCGGATGAAGCTCAAAATGTGAGGACTTGCTGGTCAGCCGATTTTAGTGGTTAAGTTGCGGTAAAGATCTCGGGCGTATAGTTGTCTTAAATATGAAATATAAGTATTTAAAACTTTTCGTTTTTGCGCTGGAATTGCCACAAACAAACCTTTTTGCAGGACTTAGTTATTTGTACTTAGAGGGCCTTAAAACGTGTATTTACGTTGAATATTGTAATTCGAAAATTTTAGCGATTGCGATAGTTTCTCTTACTATATATATCATTTGTAAGTAAGTGAAAGTAAAAATATGCCTTCTTCCTATTCCGCTACTTTCGTCAATTAGTAAGCTCTCACGAATTTTCACCAACTTCTCTCACTGTGTAGGCCTTAATTTAAAAGGGGTCAAGCTTGGAGCACCTAGTTACCAAAATAAGCGGTAGGTAACGCTGATGAGACGACAATCCTCACAGGTTTTAGACGCTAGCCTAGCGTCAGAGATGGGCAAAATCGCATTCGGATACACGAATACGAATGCAATCGTATTTAAAAAAAAATAGTAATACGAATATATTTACAGATGTAGACAAGTATACGCCCGAATTTCACAGGTTTGCAAAGGGATACGGTCATATTCCACTGGTGTGGGCCGTATTCCACTGGTCTAAAAACGTATACGGGCCTGTGTACAAGTCAATATTTTTTTGCGGTTATCATCACTCTCAATACAGCTTTGAATGTTACATAAGTACTTTTATTAGCGCTTTACTTCACTTCATTGTAAAGAATTAATTTTATTATTATTATTTTTCAACTTTCAATGTTTTGGATTGAGAGCAAACTTCTTTACTTAGAAAATAGAAACATAATCATGAAAAACCAATGAATCATTCCATACCTGGAGTACCTAAACACTTCACTGTAAATGCTTAAAATTCAACATTTTACCTATTCTTAAATGCATAGTGTGTATTTTCAGATAGTTGGTTTGAAATGTTAAAATATTTACTGAACTTTACTTTCAATATATAAGATTATAAGCTCAAGAAAAATATATTAAATTGATAATATTACTTTTCTTTTTTAATAAAATTTATAAGTGCTTACTGCATTAATGTTTTTCAAAATTAATAAATTTTAAGAAATATTTGTAAAATAATTTCATTATAGAGAAGAGAACTGTATGAGAGTTGATACATGGAAATAAATAGATATTGGTATTTAAAGAAGTTTTTAAAAAATTTCATAAATATTAAATTTTATCTCTTTTAATATAAGATATTATACGACCGTGTTCGAATTCACGCCTGCAAATGCACACTTGTAGACTTGTACACAGGCCCTTATACGTTTTTAGACCAGTGGAATACGGCCTACACCAGTGGGATATGACCGTATCCCTTTGCGTACCTGTGAAAATCGGGCGTATACCTGTCTACATCTGTGAATATATTCGTATTCGTATTTTTTTTCGAAATACGAATGCATTCGTTTTCTTTTTTGAAATACGAATGCATTCGTATTCGTATTTTCAAAACTCGATCTTCCCGAATGCATTCGTATTCGTATATGCGAATGCGATTTTGCCCATCTCTTCCTAGCGTAGACCCTGCTATCAAAGGTACCCTCCCCGGGGCCACAGCTGACTTATGGATCCGCAGTTATTTTGGTCGAAGAGACACGACTAGACACGACCTTGGCCGAGTCGCGGGGGCGGGGCTGCCAGCTGTTCCTATCGACCCGGGGGGGCTTACACCCCAACTTCCCCCCTCCTTCTCGTTTGTTTACTGCCTCCACGGCCCTGTCAGCTCCAAAGTGTGTGTAACCGCACTCTACGCACGCTCCAGTCTTTACGATCTTTAACCTATATTTGAAATATCTAGGAAGGGGAAGTATTCCAGTCACGAAAATTTTCAAAATATCGAAAATACAAATTTTACAGACACCTGATCAACAAATCCATTAAACAAATTCATAATATTAGCTTGTTAAATAAGTTCGTTACGTTTTTAAATATTTCAATTTAGTCCTCTCTGTGTTTATAAAATTATATTTATTTAGTAAATAATGTTTACATATTTTTTAGGTTTAAATAATCGAAAAATAAATCACAATAGTTCCTATTCATCCCTTTTTGTTCAGTCCGCTGGCGTCCCACAAGGCAGTATCCTCGGACCCATTCTCTTCACAGTATATACAGCTTACCTTTCCACGTATGCTGATGACACTTGTGTGTTATCAGTCAATAACGATTCTACTATTGCCTCTCAAACCCTACAATCCCACATCAGAGACTTCCAGATTAAGGCCTAATAATCATGCTCAGCTGCCTGGTTTTTCCCCAATTTGGGTATCCACTTTATAGAGGCTGGGTCTGCCCCAGGAGGGTCTCCATACCCTAGGGTCTCCCCCCGACTGAATTAACAGATTAAGTAATATTTTATCATAGTCGGGATTCAAACGAAGTAGAATTTCTAAATTGAGGATGTATAGTCGACTGTAGAAACTATTATAGGTGGAATAGTCAGGAATCAGTCATTTTTTGAAATTTTTTTTTAATTTTGCCAACGTTTCGGCCCAAGCTTGTGAGCCATCATCAGAACATTACTGAGCCATGTTCAAGCATAAACTCTCCAAGTTTATTCTTGGACATGGCTCAGTAATGCCCTGATGATGGTTCACAAGCTTGGGCCGAAACGTTGGCAAAATTAAAAAACTTTTCAAAAAATGTCTGATTCCTGACTATTCCACCTATAATAGAATTTCTAAAGGTATATTGTTCATTTATGTCGGTGTCAGCAGTGGTGTGGAGACAAGCATAAATGCTTTTTATGTTCAAGATTTCAAAACTGGCATGTGACCATAGGATTTTAATATGGAAGTAAAAAAATCCTTAGTCATACCGTTCTCCAGAGGAGGTTAAAAAAGGTGTTCCCGAGCCCTGATGCCCCCTACCCATTAAAGATCCCTATCCTAATTAAAGGTGGTTAAGAAAAAATAACGATCCCCACTGTAGCACCCTCCGATTGGACACGGTAGCATAAAGGAACGTTAAATGAAAAAACAAATAAAAATTAAAAATATAAACTCTCTTTTCCTTTAGGTGTTTCCCGAATTTGTTCAACTTCTATATTTTCCCCCTTATTTATTTATTTTTTTTTAATTAATTTTTACTAGACGAATTTTATTTTTTTCCGATTCTACAAAATTTTAAAATGTTCATAAACGCAAGACTTTCCCTTACTTCAGTGAGTCTTATATAACTATTCGATCTCAAAGAGGTAAATAATAAAAACAAAGCAAGATGCAAAGAAAATTATTTTATTATTTCAAAGACTACAGAATACAGTTTTATTTTATTGAAATTTCAAAATGATATCTTGTAAATGTCTACCTCCATTGTCCAAACACTGACGGAGCCTTTCCTGGAAGGTATCCATGACTCTGTGAATCATATTCAGAGGAGTAGCATTAATTTTTCCAGTGATGGCAGGCTTCAGCTCATCGATAGTTCGGGGGCGATGCTTGCACACCTTTTCCTCGAGGTAAAATTAATGCAAAAAATAGCATGGGGTTAAATCAGGCAATCTGGGGGATCACCAAATGTCACCTCGCAAATACATAAGAAGGCCGGGAAACATTTGCTTTAGAAGTTCCATTTTCAAATCATCTATACTAATATTATAAAGCTGAAGAGTTTGTTTGAACGCGCTAATCTCAGAAACTACTGGTTCGAATAGAAAAATTCTTTTTTTGTTGGATAGTCCATTTATCAAAGATGGTTATAGGCTATATAACATCACGCTGCGACCAATGCGGGGAAAATTATGGAAAAAAAAACCTCCCATCCCAATAATTCCAAATGATTTACCTTTTAATTTTAAAATAATTCAATTTCCCGCTAATTTATCTTTTGTGTAGAAAATTAATAAATCGCAGGTGTAAACATTTAAAAACTTAGGCCTCTATTTTCGTCAAGATCAAGTTGGGGAGATAATCAGTATGTTCTTCTGCCACAAGAAAATAAAACTAAAAATGTCATTTACGCGGAAGTACTTTTGACCATTAGTAAACCATATTGCATTTCATATCTGTTTCGTGTGTAGGTTCCTATGAAAATACATTCAATTGTTTTTTTGTTTTTTTTAATTATTTCAATTGGCTAGAAAAATATTAGTTTCAAGAACATAATAGAACATTATTTCTGAATTCTAAAAAAACGCGAGTGATTCAGGTGTAAGGTTTCGCCAACAAATATCAATAATTCACATTTAGGTTGGCAACGGTTTGTGATGATTATTTTTACATATTAAGTGATTATGGGTATAACTACTTCTACTGGTTCGCTATTGTGAATTTGACAGGAAAAAGTCTAGATCGGGCTTTAAATAATAACAAAGAGTAGCTGATATTTGATATTTATTATAGCCCATCATACCATAAACACTCATAAATAAATACGAAATGCAACATTCGCGAGCAAAGCTGCGTGTCACAGCTAGTAATAAAATAAAACTGCATTCTAGAGTCTTTCAAATAATAAAACAATTTTCATTGCATCTTGCTTTGTATATATTTTATACATAAGTATATAAAATAAATAATAATTGAATATTTACTCTTAGATTGAAAGCCCAGAAACACCAAGAATTGTGTGTTCGATGTTGCTATGGCTTCAGACTTCGTCCTCGCCTAACAAGTAAAGACCACTCAACAAACTCTTTGATCTGGGAAATTGCTTTAGCCAACACTTATGGTTTTGTAATGGATACATATTGGAGTTTAGGGAGTGCGAGGGCTTGTGTGTGTTCTTCAGTAATAATGTAGTCTGTCTGATGTAGGCTGCTTATGGAGCGTTGAATATTCTTACTTGTATCAACTCCGTGAAGCAGTCGAGAATTTATATATATAAATATATAATGTGATTTTCTTAAAATAGTGCAAATAAAACCCTTGTTTTTTAAAAAAGCAAATGGCTCACTGACTTAAATGTTTGAGGCGAAACTTCGGAAAAATTAAAATATTTTTTACACTACAGACATTCGATTATTTGTATTTATTTAAATTTACTACTGTACTGATAAATACAACCAGTAAATATGATAAAAGAAAAATGACATAAAAAAAAAGACTCGTAGAAGAACTACCCAATGGTAGCACTCCTGTAACTATTCTAAACTAGAAGGTCTCGAGGCCATCTTCTTTTCAGACGCCTCGGAGGATAGTCAAGAATCGAAGAGGAAGCAAGGATTGAAACTAGTGGTTAGAGTGGGAATGAAGTCTCCATACCCTAGGGCCGCCCCCGACTGAATTAACAGAATAAATAATATTCTGCCACAGCCGGGATTCGAACCCAGGACCCGGAGAACTGCATACTTAGGGCTCTATCCACTAGACCTTACCTCGCTCCCGATAAATGATAAAAAAAACTTATTTTTTACCTGGATGGTCCGCTTTTCAGGTCAAACAACTGTAATAATATTGTGATATTACAAGGAAGTAATTTTAATCAGATTAATGAATTATATAAAGCCTAAATGAAATAACTGGGGTAAACTATTTGTGTGGCTTCTGAGCCAGGGAGGGTGTTTTGGACGACTTCCCACCTCGAGGTATTTCCTATTAGAGGTGTTCCGGAGGAAAGGGAGTCTGAAGGTATGCCGCAACTTTATCGCAAGTTCTAAATCATCAAGTTTTCCTATTAAAGTAAACTTACTAAGTACAATCAGGAATGCATAGTAACAATTTTAGGGGCTATTATTTGAACCCTTTCCCACACACCAAAAAAATAAATCTGGTGTGTACATCAAACTTTTACTTTGGGACGCACTACACGGAGAGAGTTGAAGAAAGTAAAAACTAAAAATTTGCGATGTCATATGAAGTCAGTGGTAATGAATTATCATACACTTTCAACGTATTGTACTAAATATACAATAACTATCTTTCCGAAGATATTTATAATTTTTTTAAAACGTTCATTCTTAACAATTTTTAATAATAATAATAATAGGCTTACCGAACCCGAAGGTTCGATGCCGATACCACCAAACTTCGCCTGCAGAAACTTGTCCAATGTTCGCCGTTCAAGCCCAAGCCCCCGAGATCTCGACTCAAAGAGCGAGAACTCAATTATATTCACAGGGTACAAGCCCCGCAATTCCGCGTTGTGCAACCTTCTAAACTCCCAAGTGGCCTCATCTCTCTTCGGACCTAATATTTTACGCATTACCTTATTTTGAAAAACCTTAAGCCGTTGTTCATCCTTCAAAGTAAGCGGCCACGTTTCACACCCGTAAAGAACCGTCGGAAGAATAATAGTTTTATAAATTCTAACCTTTATGTTTTTAGACAGAAGCCGCGAGCCAAGTAATTTAGCAACTGAATAATAACACGCATTTCCCACCTTTAACCGGGACTTTATTTCTTCCTGGATTTCATTTTTTCTTGTTATCATTGAACCTAAATACTTGAATTTCTCTACATGTTCAAAAGTATGCCCTGAAATATTAATATCATCAAGATCGCAACCATTTCTGCTTTATTTCAAGTCCTGTTTCTTTACTGGTTTTTATTACCACACTTGTGTTTAGTTGTATGGTTTCCGTGTCTTCACCTAGCAGTACTAAATCATAGGCATACCTCAAAACCGGAATCTTGTCACCCATATTTAAGCCTTTCTCGGTACACATCACCTTTTCTATAGCATATTCTAAGGCTATATTAAACAAATCAGGTGAAAGGGAGTCACCCTGTTTCAAACCCGATCGCACCTCAAATCTCTCGGAGTAATTATGACCGATTCTAACTTTATGAAATGTTTCCGACAAACACATCTCTACTAGGTTTACTAACTTTCTAGGTATTCCCTGTTCAATCATGATGTTATATAGCTTCTGACGGTCTATGGAATCATAAGCCTTTTTAAAATCGATATAGAGTTGATGGACTACACCGTTGTATTCCAGCTTCTGCTCTAATATTTAATTAAAATATTAAAAACAATTTTTTTCATAATATGTGAAATGAAGTCGCGTTGTCTTAGATGAAGTATATAACCTATAATCCAGAATTTGCTTATCGCTGAACTGTTGGGCTCAGGTTTCTGACCACCCCAGATCCCAAGGTACACGTGGCCTAATCAGGAAGAGCTTTTCGGAGCGAGGACAATATTAAAGAGAAGTTAGGCCCGAACGTCATTGAATATTTATCAGAACGGTTCCACTCCAAACCTAAAAGGCTTAATCTCTAAATGCCCTCTCTACTCTGACCAGTCCAGTTAGTGGGTTTGGCTGGCTTTAAGGGCTCTGGAGGGGAAAAAACTTACGGTCGGGAGGGTCTGGTAATGATCGCATCGCACCCTAATTTCCAAAGCTTTCGTTTATCCAATAGAAATAAGTTATTTTATGTACTTATAAGTTGTTAGAGTTGTATAAGATAGATGTTTAAGTAAATAACCGTTTAAAATACCTGGATAGTAGATATGTGTATATCTATGATCCAGGTGTAGTGCCTTAAGCTTAAACATGTTCACGCCGGCGTGACCCACATGTGGGTCACACTTGACTTTCCGTGGGGTGGAGTGCAACACTTCAAACACGTTCCAACTTGCAACAGTGTTGCCCTGCCTCAAGCGAAACATAGATATTCGCCTTAGTGTTAAGTGACCCAGACTGATCACCACTTACTCGAAGTTCGCCAAACGCCTGAAATAACATAATAAATAATTATTCTGTCTTAAAGATTATGCCGTTATTCGAAGGGGACGTAAAAAGGTAGTCCCAAGTCTGTACGATATCAAGTACTCTTTAAAGATTCCTATTTATAGTACTCAGCTATGACAATGTCTAGTGTAGTGACTAGCATAACGGCCTGTGCTTTGTCATGCTGTCCTTCGGAGGGGTCGTAAAAAGGGGGTTCCGAGTCCGTGCGATGTTAAGTTCTCCTTAAAGATCCCTATTCTATTTAATTTTGGATATGCTAAAAGTAGGACTTTCACCGTATAGCCACGGCAGCATAAAACTGACGTTATTTGAATAAACAAACAAACAACAGACCCGGTATCAGAAGAATAATAATCTAGTACTTTACTCATTGGACCTTGTCGTTCATAAAATTATTATTATATCATATATCTAACTATTACAATAGTGCTACAAATAATATCACTATTTATGTCATAGTACCTCAGTTATTTCCCACACTAATCTGCTTGTTAGGGCTTTCTGTGATTTTATTGACTAGCATAACAGTCTTGTGTGCCCAAGGTACAAACCAGGGTGATGGAATAAATACAAAGGGAGTAATAAATCCTTGGTTATGGCGTCTTTCGTAGGATACGTTAAATCGTGGTACTCCCGCTGTAGGAACGCCCGATTAGCCACAGTAGGATGAAGTGACGTTAAATAAATATACAAACAACAATACACTTTTCCTCTAACCTCTCTTCTTTATATATTTCGACAAAGACTATAGGTCTGCAAAAAAAAAGGTTTTTACAAGACTTTATCGAGCCCATAATCGTAATTATTCGCATTTACTTAATCAGTTGTTGATTTCAGTAAATGATAAAGAAAAATAAGTTTTCACCAAGCGAAAAAGTCTTGAAATGCAGCTGGTTTTTCTCCCCCTTAAAAAATCAATGTCGGACTGGAAAAGTTCTCAGGAGGAGGAAATGCCATTAAGTCTCTTTCAGTTTCTTCCTTCAGAATCAACTGTCTTAGGACTAAAAGGGACTTAAATGTTTTTACGAAAAATAGATGGCAGCACGCTCGGACAGTTTAGTCTTCACTCCTAATCTCATCAAAATGTTTTTTTTTTCTTTTACTTTCACTTACCTACTAACATAATATGTAAGGAAAGCAATGCGATCGTGAAAATTTTCGAATTCTAATTTTCAACGGAAATGCAGGTTTTAGGGTACCCCTTGTCCGAATGAACAAGTCCCGCAAAATTATCTGCGCCAGTGTGTGTGTAAAGAGTCTAGCGCGAAAACGAAAGGTCGTACGATACTAGATTTCATATTTAGACAACTTCTCGCCTACTGCAAAATTTTTACTTAAATCGGCTAACTGAAGTGCTATTTAATATCATGCATTTTGCACTTTTTACAATTTTCTTAAAAAAAGCTATAATCTTTGATTAAGCTCGTTATCTCGATTTATAATTTAATAGGCTTTAATATCATGTAGGTTTTATTTATAGCTAGGCATAGCATAAATACCGATATTTTAAATGTTCTTCCTCAAATTTAAATTTGTAGATTCTATAAACAAAAGTACCCTCTAAATATTTCCATCGCTCCCGTCATCTTCTTGCACTGTCTACCCGTAAGCTCCTTGTATCCTCATTTATTTTCCCCCACTTTGACTATTGCTGTATGGTATATGGTGGCCTCTCGGCTGTGCTCGAGGACAGGCTAAAGCGAATTATGAACATATTTTTAAGATTTGTCCTTGGTACACCGAAGAGTCTCATGTGACCCATTTATACAATGAGTTGAAGTGGCTCCTTCCTTCTATCCGAAGACAATATTTCTAGGAACATATCTTTACCAAACAATCAACTCCCAGCTACCTCCATATATCTACAGACTTCTGCAATTTAAACGTCAGTCCACTCCCTCCAAACAAGATCGTGCCATTCCGACCTTTATATTCCTACCCATAGAACAACAACTTTTGATCATTCCTTTATTGTCTGCTCCACTACTCTCTGGAATTCCTTACCTACTCATATCCGCCATGCTTCTTCCCTACCATCATTCAAGTCCCAGCTATTCCAGTACCTACTGTCATCCCAAACAGACGCTCAACAAGATATTTCAAATGAAAAAGAAATTTGTTATTTATTGTTCATATTTTTATAAGGATCAATAATGAATCAAGTTCAATGTTTAGTTTTATTCAACACACCAAAACTTATTATTTATTTATTTTACTCTTTTAGTTTTATTATATCCTTTCTTTTCTTTATGTATCATTGTGAATAAGAATTAATTATATTCCTTTGTCTTGTAGCCAGACACATTATATATATCTTAGTTGTACATATGAATTGTTCTTAAGGGGCTTTGTCCCAGAATAAATATCTTTTTCTATTCTATTCTAAAGATAAACATATAATATGTTTAGCATTCATAAAAAACATATAAATATATACTTTGAGTATTATATTTATAACTAAACGAGAAAAGAACAAAAAAAAAAAATTTTTTCCAATTTTTTTGTTTTGAACATAAAAATGGTAATGTAACGTATTTATACGTTAAGCAAAGATTTAGAAAAAATTAATAATAGTCTTGAATTTGTATTATTTTTCGCATCGGACTTCAAAATTAAATGTAGAGTTTAGATCTAGCAAATAATTTGACGTTTGACCAATGTCGTCAAAAAATTAATTAGTTTTTATAATTTTTTCATATTTTTTCCGTAATGTAGGACCCTAAAGGTCCAATATAAATCGGTCATATTTTCCTCTGTGTGCCGTTCAAATATTTTGCTCTGAAGCAGTTCTGCAAACCCATAGGGTGGAAGCTTTACATCGACCGCAAAGCTAACAGTGATGGATTCATTTCGCTTCACACCGAACGAGATTCGAACCCGTAATTAAGTAACCTTCACCATCGACTAGGGACCCTGCAGTTTACATCTGTTCGCTCTCTATATTGCCTCCATCTATTATATCTGAGTTGTATACATCGCTCGTTAGTTGTGATTGATATCTTGTTTCTAGTATGTTACATTTGTTTGTGTCGTGTATATTGTTGTATTTGCATAATGCCGTAGATCATGGTTGCCTAAGGCTTATTTATTTTTATAATTGTATCGATTTTTTTTACCATAAACAAAATTAGAAGTCGAAGGTCCTTGCTTTTGCTCTAATAGAGTCTTAAAAAAAACAACAACATCAAGACACCTAGTGTATGTAACTACAGCAAGGGCAAACTCTAGACACTACCGATAATTTAGGGTGTAGCCGTAGTGTCATAATAATCAATAATTATTTTTTTAAAATAAATTAAAAGAAATGATAAATAATTTGTATAGAAGCTGGTTTGGGTTGCCTACGAAGATTTTTTTTTTTATTTATTACATTTACTATGATATGAATATGAAATACTTAGTAAGTAAAAGTATTGCGATCTAAAAAATGTTTGAATAAAAAGAATATATTGGGTTGATGCAAAATTAATGCAAGTTTTTAGTAGGTATTGTAAATACGCCATATCTTTACTTTAACCATATATATTTAATCAAAATAATTTCCATCTGAATCAATGCACTTTTGCCAACGTTCAACAAGCTTTCTTATTCCACCAGAAAAAAAATCCGAATCCCTGGACTCAATGAAATCACGAAAAGAATTTTCAATGTCGTCC
Source organism: Piezodorus guildinii (assembly GCA_023052935.1). NCBI lineage: Eukaryota > Metazoa > Arthropoda > Insecta > Hemiptera > Pentatomidae > Piezodorus > Piezodorus guildinii. The sequence continues at coordinate 168,143,890 of CM041294.1, read as the reverse complement.
TGGTTTTGAAAATTTTTCTCCCTCAAAAAGTTGTCCAGATGCCTGAAAAAGTGGAAGTCTGTAGGAGAGAGGTCAGGTGAATAAGGCGGATGTTGGAGAACTTCGTAGCCCAACTCGTGCAGTCGTCGAAGCGTTGGTTGTGCAACGTGTGGTCTGGCGTTATCGTGGAGCAGGATCAGCCCCTTCCGATTCATCAATGCTGGACAAAGACGTTGCAATTTTTGAGTTCCGAGTTCCGCCGCCATTTCTCGTGTGGTTTTGGTTGGGTCTTCTTCCACTTTTGACCTCAGCTGGTCGTTGTCCAGAGCAAGATGACGGCCCCGACCTTCCTTGTCTTCGAGGTCGAAATCTCCTCTGCGAAACTTCTGGAACCAACGCTGCACCGTGCACTCATTAATAGCCCCCTGACCCCACACTTCATTAATATTACGAGCCGTTTGCGCAGCGCTGCGCCCTAATTTAAATTCGTAAAAATAAATTTGACGAAAATCGCACTTTGACATTTTCGATTCAAGACCTTTGAACACACTGAACAAAACGATTTTACTAAACAAATTCATGGTGAAAGAGAGGGTATTAGATAAGGTTTGTTTTGGTATAATAATGATCAATGTTAGGATTAGCTTTGTTTACACAATTGGAATTAAGATATTGCAATAGAGGAAACCTGCATTAATTTTGCATCAACCCAATACATAAGTTGAACGTTAATTTTGTAAAAAAAACAAAAAAATCTCCTCTGCGTCTTGTCAGAAAAGATTAAAAACGGGCAAATGTACAAGATGAACGAATTCGATTTCCAACTAATGGAGAAAACTGAAAAAAAAATTATAATGCAATCTTTTGTTTTTGAACACAATAAGTGTAATAAACCTTTATAATATACTATTGGAAAGCTACAGATTAAAAAAAAAATATATCTTATACATAAAGTTTTAAAAGTTAACGGATGGTGATAAAAAGCCAATAAAACTAACTAAATGTTTGTTTGTTTATTTATTAAACGCCACTTTATGCTACTGTGGCTTATCGGACGAGGCTACAGAGGGATTTTTAAATTTTACCAATCCCGCTTTTATTAGGATAGTACCTGTCATCGCACAGGCTCGGGACCACCTTTTAACGTCCCCTCCGAAGGACGGTATAATATTTTACTCCCAATAACAAATCCTAGGACCACCTGCGGGGTTGAACCCAAGACCTTTGGCATATAAAACACGTGTTTCAATAGAAAAGTAATTTAATTAATTCTTCAATAGTTCCACTAATTTTCATCTCTAACAGTATTTAAAAAATCTTTAATTGATTTTAACAACGGAGGTAAGTGAAAGTCGGGTGTTACTCGCACCAGATATTTTTTATTTTGACTAACCTAGTTTTTCCGCGGAAAACAAGACGTTTTATTGTCCCCTGAGTGCAAATGAATAAGTCCTGCAAAAACTTCTGACTGGGTGGTTACAGAAACTTTTTCACAATCATCGACGAACCACAAGTGAGACATCATACCTTGCTTGCATTTTGCATCTTTTTACGATTATTTTCCAAAATGACTTTAGCGAAGGATGTATTCGATGTAAAATTAAATATGCTTTAATTTTATTAAGAATTAAAGTATTGTAAAACGTAATGCAGAAACCCGGAAAGGGCGTAGACTTTAGTGATTATTATAAGTAATAATTACTATTATAAAAGCTAATGTTTTTAGCTTAAAAAGTTATTTATTTTACAACTTATATAAAGTAATAGATGGAAAAACGATAAAACTAAGTAGTAGTTGTAAATAATTTCTATTATTGAATAAATTAATCTAAAATAATGTTTCCATGGATACTCACTGTAATTCTTTAATCATTTTTCAACTCAACTTAAAATTTAAAAGTTCATAAATTGATTTTAAAAACTTATGTAAGTAAAAGTCGTGATTTGCTCACACCAGATAATAAATAATAAAATGAACCAAATAAAATTCACAAAAATAATTAAAACAATAAATTAATGGTAACATACTAAGGAACTCGACTGCTTCTTGCTGTGTTATAGGAAATATAGTAACTTTTGGATGAAACTGAATTTTATAAAGGAAACAGTACTTTGTACTCGGAAGGAAATGTTTTTGAATTTCAATTTACAACTACTTTTTTTCATTTTTGTGAGTTTTTTTTAGATGAATTCGGATGGCGGGTACAATTTAGAAAACCAATATGTCAAAATATTAATTTCATAAAAATTGTCCTTTACGTTTGGAAATCAGCTTTTTTTAGGAATATTACTTTTCGTGATTGCCCCAAACTTTTTTTAATAGAGTGTATTATTTTATATCCTCACACAAGACTGAAACGACAAGAAACTGCTCGACGCTTTCGGTTACTTCAACACTTACTAGACAGACGCTCTAACCTTTCACTCAACAACAAATGTCACATTTACTAAACCCTCAAATACTTCCCGTATTCAATCCTTACAATCCGAAATCCTTCGAAAAATCCTCAATGCTCCTTACTTTGTCTCCAAAAAACTTATCCTTAATTTCCCATATTTTGCTGATTTGGCCCATACGAGGTATCAATCATTCCATGACAAACTCCACTCCCACTTTAACCCAGTAGTTTTAATTATTGCTTCCTCTTCCATTCCTGACAATCCTCCGAGGCGTCTGAAAAGATGGCCTCGAGACCTTCTAGTTTAGATTACCTAGTGGAGTGCTGACAATGGGCGTATTCTCCTCATGTCTTTTCATGTATATTATCTATGTGTATTATCAGCTAATTTACTTGTTGTATTTGCTAATACAGTGGTAAATTTCAATAAAAAAAAAAAAAATTATTTTATAATTATTTTTCTCTAAGATAATTTATGAATTGGCGAAGTACATGTTTAGAGGAAGAGCTACCTGGCAGTCCTAGTACCCTACCTGTTGAACCTGTTCGTAATTAGAGGAAGGTGAGGTAGGAAATATATTTAAGGAGTTACTAATAGGAAAGGCCTTAGGGACTCATTAATAAAATCATCAATGATGTCATTGATGAAGTCGACAGCTTACTATCGATATTCTGTTAGCAGTGGCTCGGTTCATTGATCTCGTCAGGCTAGGCAAATGCAACAGGTAGATCTAGGAGTCAGGGTGTCACTGTGTCATCTCTTAATGAAAACTCATTCATTGATTATTTTTTATTAATGAAGTATTTGTAAAGATGTGAAGTATTAAAAAAATCTATTTGGCAAATAAACCACCGAACAATAAAATCATATACAGATATGATAAGCATCATATTCAACTGAAATTTCTTATTCAGACCAAAAGTAACACTTTATCACATTAATGTTACATTTTTTTTTCCGATTTTCTCTAAAACAACAAAAAGGCGTTTGTCATGGTGGAGTCCTAGATATCGGATCTGTTCAACAGGAACTAGCGGAATGTTATTGAAGGACACTGTAGGGCAGGATGTCATAGGTTTACAACAAAGGGTGAAGGTAATTTGGTGCGATTGGTTGGAGTTTATTTTAATTCACTAATTCTGACACCCTCTCAGACACGGCTCTCTAATGTTGGATTGAAGATTTTGAGAGGCAATAGTTGGATCAGTATTGACTGATAATACACAAGTGTCATCAGCAAAGGTAGAAAGAAAAGTGTTAGGATGGGACGGGATATTAGCTGTATAGACTGTGTAAAGAATGGGTCCTAGGATACTGCCTTGAGGAACACCAGCAAACTGACTAAAAATGGATGAATAGGAATTATTATGATTTACTTGAAGGATCTGGCAGTGAGGTAGGACTGGATGATAAGGGGAGAGGAATCGATACTTTAAGTTTTCTTTCTTTCTCTAAGTACCTATAATTTTGAAGATTTAAAACAATAACCACGTCATAATTTTAGATTATAATTTCTGTTGATAGATTTGTTTTCATTTATAAGTTTTCTTTTTTTATTAATACATTACGAATAGCTCCAGAATGATGGAGCATTCCCCTCAGATTTTACATAAATTCTTGATATAAGTTTTATTTTCTTATAGTATTTTATACTGTTGGTAAAAAATCTAGTGCGAGCAACACACGACTTTCACTTACCTCCGTTTTTAAAAGACGATTGAAGAATTTTCAGATACAGTAAGAAATATATGAGTGAAACCATTAAAGAATTATTTAAATGGAATTTCTATAAAAACATCTGTTTTATCAAAAAATCTATAATACTATTATCCAACATAATCACTTAGTTTTATCGGCTTTTCATCACTCTCTATTAACTTTTAAAGGCTTGTGTATGAGATAATATTTTTTCTAAAATCTTTAGCTTTCCAACGGTATATAATACATGTATATTACTGTTCTTATGTTCAAAAACAAAAAATTGCATTAAAAAAATATTTTTTCAGTATTCTCCTTTAGATGTCTACAAAATTAAAGGTACTTTAGGAGAGAAAATTTAAAATATCGACATTTAAGCCTTGTCAGACCATTTTAATCAGAATGAAACCTACATTATATTAAAGCCTTTTAAATTTTACATCGATATAGCGAGTTTAATCAAAATCGTCGTAACCGTTTTCGAGAATATCGAAAAAAGGTGCCAAATGCATGGTATAAAGTGGCACTATTGGTAAGCTCATTTCGATGAAAAAGGTTTTGTAACGTCTCGGGCGTATATTTGTCTTAAATATGAAATTTCAGTTTCATAGGACTTACCTTTTCCGCCCATGAGTTACCACACACAGACATTTTTGCGGGACTTGGTTATTTGGACTCAGGGGATCCTAAAATGTGTATTTCCGTTGAAAACTGGAATACGAAAATTTTCACGATCGCAATACTTTCCCTTACTATACATAGTAAGTGAAAGTAAAAACTAAAAAAAACAACAGAAAATAGATTGATAGAATAGTTAATCTGAAAGACGTATAAATAGATAGTTTCATAGAAACTGGATGTAATTCTTTAACTTTTTTTAAACTCTATTTAAAATTTCTAAAATTGATTTTAACATCGGAGGCAAGTGAAAGTCGTGTGTTGCGCTTCCCTACGTTTTATTTTATTTTTTACTATATTATATACAAAACTTTAATTTTATTTTTTACTATATTATATACAAAACTTTAATTTTATTTTTTACTATATTTTATACAAACTTTAATTTTATTTTTTACTATATTATATACAAACTTTAATTTTATTTTTTATATATTATATACAAAACTTTAATTTTATTTTTACTATATTATATACAAACTTTAATTTTATTTTTTACTATATTATATACAAAACTTTAATTTATTTTTTACTATATTTATACAAAACTTTAATTTTATTTTTTACTATATTATATACAAAACTTTAATTTTAATTGATAGTTATGTTGTCTTATGTTTATTCTTATTGATATATTCATAATTCAATTATTTTAAATGTTGTTTACTCTTAATTCTTGTGGGGAAAAAAAAATGTTTTTATATCTTTAGTATTATGATCGTTTTTTGCCCTGATGATGAATCGCATGTTGTCCGAAACGTTTGTAAGTTCAAGGTATAATAAGAATGGTTCCTGTATTTCTTCCTATTACAGTAAACCTTCGTTTTAACGAACTACAAGGATCAAAAAATTCTTGTTCGTTATAAAAGAATTCGTTATATCCGAAAATATATTGTATGTATATTACGTATTGTCTTGGTATAAATTCAAGTGGTTCAAGGTTAAAAAGAAATATTTTCAATACAGCATTCGCTTTCAGGCACATGTTTATTTAGAAACTACAAAAGCAGTTAAAAGTACACTATCTACATATATCTATCTTATTTCACATTTTACGTAATACTTTAAGATTAACATAAACCATCATTCAAAATACAAAACTTTAAAAGGAACTTACAATGTCAAAATCACAGAAATTCATATAAAGTTGAAATGATAAAAATATGCACATCCCGATAAAGACGCAACGAGGCATCGATTTTATCTTTATTAGCAATAATCGTTGATAAAGAATATTTTGATATCCCGTATTTTTCCGCATTTTTTCGATTTCGACTCAATTTTTTTATTCACTTCTTGGAGAATCCCCAACCTTGTATTGAAATCAATGGATTTCCTCATGACCTCGTAGGAAACTCGAATTAAAGCAAGTAATAAAAGCAATAAAAACAGAAAAACTAGCTGGAACACTAGAAACCAGAAGTTGTCAATGACTGTGAATCACAGAATTGAGCTGAATAGAGGGAAGTAAGTAAGGATTTGGACAGAAAGGCGCCGCTCTTTACTGGGCGAAACGTCTTACTAATTAAGACGTTTCGTAATTTTTTTTAAACCGAACAAATTCAATTCTGAGGTCCACAAAAATAGTTCGTTAATTCGTTATAAGAGAATATTTCGTTATAAACGAGGAGAAAGCATAGTTTTCTATTCATTTTTCAAGGGACCGCAACGATAGTTCGTTATAAACGGGTGTTCTTTAAAAAGAGGATTTTCTGTATCATGAATATTTTATTTTTATTAAATAAAGAAAATAAACCAAAACTTCCGAACTCAAAACTTGATTGCTGATGCAGTTATTAAACTTGCCGACTAAGCTATACTGTCTTGGCAATCTCCTTGAGATGAAGGGGTGAATCCACAACTTTTAGCTAATGATCCTGCTTTCAAGTTTATCCTTCTTGTAATTGTTAAGGACAGAAGAAAAAAAAAAGATCAGCAAGTCCTAAAATTAAATCAGACTACCCCTTAATGAAGGATCACCCCTTGCAATTAAAGACTCCGGAAGATCGGAATGTTTTCCTTCCAGAGCACTTCCCCCGAGGGGCCGCCTCCCGAAGTAGCCCCGTCCTGGAGTATTGATCGTCCTGGGGGAGTGCACCTGCAGCGTCTTATCCCAAGCTCTTGGAGGTTATTGATGATGCTGAGTCTGCGGATGTCGAGATTAGCTGGAGGAAGGGAGGATGGTAATGTTTGGTGATGGTATGGCTATGGTGGGTATGTTAGTCATCACTATGGGAGTATGGTGATTTAGGCGTACCTTATGGTAAAAGAAAAAAAAAAATACACAGTGGTTAATTGCTGCTAAAAAGAAGTTTGATGAGGGACATCCAGACATAAATATACGAAATAGTAATCATGCTATACATTTTCGACCTTTTATTGGGTTGTTTCACATGAAATGTCCGTTTTTATAGTTTCTGAAATACATAAAGGATTTTGCAGGTCTCTGTTGTTTTCTTCCGAATGTTTACATATTTAAAGTAAACAGTTACTAATCCTCTACCTTTGTATTATAAACATTAGCTTCCCAATCAATTACCCACTTTTTAGTATACCTCCAATATGAATATGGAAACACGCGATTTTCGAGTAATATTTTTGTACGAGTTCAACCTCGGCAATTCAGCTGCTGAGGCCGCTAGAAATGTTTGCAAGGAGTTTGGGGAAGGGAGTGTTAATGAACGGACCATTCGCCGTTGGTTTGCTAAGTTTTCAGCTGGGGATACCGACTTGGAAAACTTGCACCGAGGAAGACCTCCGTCCGTAATAGACAACGATGTCCTCAAACATACAGTAGAAGGAAACCCCTACCAAACAGTTAAAGGACAACTAAATGCAAGTGAATCTATCTTTTCCATACATTTAAAGTGTATTGGGAGGAGCGGCAGCAAGACCCCATGTTTCAAAACATACCGTGCAAAAATTGAAAGAACTGGGCTACGAACTTGTCTCCAACAGATTACCACCTGTTCAGGAATTTAGACAACTTCGTCAAAGGAAAACTTTTTGAAAATGATGATCAAGTGAAAAGTACGTTTTCAGATTTTGTTTCACTTCAAAGCTCAGAGTTTTTCAGTACGGGGATAAAAAAGTTGGTGTCATTTTGGGAAAAATGTGTAGAAAAAGAAGATAAATACTTCGAATAAAATTATCTTTTTATCATATCGTATTTTTAATAAAAATCCTTTACCTTGAAAACGGACATTTTATGTGACACAACCTAATACATATTTGCGTATGTCTGTTTTCGATTATTTTTAGTTAAATTGTTTATAAATAAATAATTACTCTTAGACTCTAAAGCCCAATTTATATGTCATGTCAATGTTATTCTAAAGGGTCTTGTCCCAGAATAATAAATAATTTATTTATTTATCCATCCTACTGGACCAAGCCACGAAATCAAAACCTTACCTCCATCATAAACACTGATTATTCACGTAGAAAATAATAGCATAAAAATTCGGAAAATACCGAAAATTACCTATTCTCAAATAGAATTTTTATATTTAATTTTAAGGCTTGATTAGACACGTACTAGTGAATCAGAGGAAACAGTTTAATTATAAAATAACTCTGCAAATTATTTTACAATGGTTTATTATTTCCAAATAACTATATTAGGTCGTAACTGTTTATATAGCTGTATAAAGGCAATTAACCTAATTTGAAAAGCAATAAATAATACAAAGTAAAATGGTCAAAAACCATTTTAGAAAACATTGCGGTTTCCTGACCCTACTACTTAGTACAATTTTTCTATACCTTATTTTATAATTTTATTTATTTATTTTTTTTTTGTTTTGATAAATGCCAACAAATCCACCAAATTACCTTTACCCTTCGTCGTAAACCTATGACATCCTGCCCTACTGTCTCCTTCAATAATACTCCTCTTGTCCCGGTTGAACAGATCCGATATCTAGGACTGCACCTTGACAAACGTCTCACTTGGAACCCTTATACAAGACTTAAATGACAAGAAACTGCTCGACGTTTTCGACTACTTCAACACTTACTAGACAAACGTTCTAATCTTCCACTTAACTACAAAAGACTCATCTACATGACTATCATAAGGCCGATATGGACTTACGGAGTAGAGCTTTGGGGCTCTACTAAACCATCAAATTCTTCCCGTATCCAATCCCTACAATCCAAAATCCTTCGTAAAATCCTCAATGCTCCTTACTTTGTCACAAATACACTAATCCATAAAGATCTTAATGTTCCGTATGTTGCTGATTTGGCCCGATCTAGATACCATTCCTTTCATGGCAAACTCCATTCCCACCCTAATCCTCTAGTTTCAATCCTTTCTTCCTCTTCAATTCCTGACAATCCTTCAAGGCGTCTGAAAAGGAGATGGCCCCGAGACCTTCTAGTTTAGAACATTTTTGTTCCATTGGGAAGCTTCTCTACATGTGTTTCATGCCTTTATTTATTTCATCTAATTTACTTGTTGTATTCCTGTATACAGTTGTAAATTCCAATAAATAAAAAAAAAATTTGTTTTTTTCCTTATTATATTACTGTGATCATATAACTTACCTAACTTCTTATTAATTTTCTGATTGCATTGGTTCTTATTTTTTTTTAACCCTGATGAAGGTCCACAATGTAGGCCGAAACGTCGGCAAACGATTACAATATTACACTGCTGCCTATCAGTGGGTAATAGGTACCCAACCATCTTCATCATCTGATATTCTCAACAGCTAACTGAACTCCATCATTTTGTATTCAATTATATCATTCTTAAAATTTGACACTTAATTTATCATAACGAAGAATCAATGAGATCTTAAAAACATTAAAAAAAAAAACCCACAAACTAAGCTTGGAAACATTCCGGAATCCTACACGCCCACATCGAACACAGTCCAATGTGGACCTCCTGCCTTGACCCCGAGAACGTAGGCGTATTTCTGAATCCTGCTTATTCATGCAAAAACTATTCGAATGTGTGTAAATATAGGAAATAAATAAATAAATAAAAATGTGTAAATAAACTACATTTAAATGCTTTTAGAAAAAAAACAAAAAAAAAAAAAACAGAATATCCTTTATTGAATAATGAGTAACATTGCATTAAATCGATTGTACATTTAATCGTGAAATTTCGAAGATAATAAGTAGACGTTATTTTAATTTTTGACTTGTTAATAAAATAGTTTTTGTTTGTTTGTTTATTTTATGTCCCATTATACGACTTTGGATAATCGGATGATGCTCTAGTGGAAGTCTTAAATTTTGCATATACGTGCTTATTTAGAACAGGCTCGGGACCTCCAAAGGCTCTTATACTAGTCACTAAACTACAGGTGACCCCAAACATTGCTTTGCACATACCCCACAGAACGGTTTTTGTTTATTTGTTTAACGTCACTTTAGGCTACCGTGGCTAATCGACAATGCTACAGTGGGAGTCCTAAATTTTACCTATCCGGAATTAATTAGGACAGTTCCGAGACCACCATTTTACCTCTTCTACGAATGCTCTTATGGTAGTCACTAAACCACAGGTGACCCCAAACATTGTTTTGCACATAGCACACAGAACATTGTTTGTTTATTTTTTCAACGTCACTTCATGCTACTATGGCTAATCAGACGATACTACAGCGGGAGTCCTAAATTTTGCCTACCCAGGTTTTTTTAGGATAGGGATCTTTAACGAGTACCTGACATCGCACAGGCTCGGGACCACCTTTGTATATCCCATCCAGAGGACGACATAACTAAGGATTTTTTACAATTATTAAAAAAAATGCTAGGGCCATCTGCGGCTTTGAACCACGACTATGGGTATAGAAAGCTGTTTTGCTAGAGACTATGCTACAGTTGACCCCATGCAAAATTTAAATTAATGTATATTTTAATAAGATATGTTTTAATATTAGGTATCTTAAAATAATTATGGTATCTAAGAATATTTATATAATTTATCAATTTATATTATATTATGTCATTTATATTTATATATTTTTAAATAAGAAATAATTGTAATATTAAATGTTCTTTTTTTCTGTTTTAGGTGAGTGGGATGCTTTTGGCTATCGAGTTTAGTTTTAGGTAAGTGATCTAACAAAAATAAAAAAAAAACAATATATATATATATATATATATATATAAAATATATATATATATATATATATATATATATAATTTTATATATATAGGGATTCCAAGATTATGATTATCTAACTATGTTTTAAAATGATCAATAATATGTCAAACAGTTAATTTTATTCATCTGGATAATATGGGCTATTTTCATTAATGTTATACTAATTTTAATTTGTTAATTACTATTTCCCACTTTTGAAAAATTGTATGTTTAGTATTTGAAGTCCGTACATGAATGATTTATAAAAATATTTATTTTTTTTAAAGATTATTTATTGAAATTTACAACTGTATTTGTTAATACATCAAATAAATTAGCTAACAGAAATACATGAAGAGAAAAGGCCCATTGGCAGCACTCCACTAGGTAATCTAAACTAGAAGGTCTCGAGACCTTCAGATGCCTCGGAGGATTGTCAGGAAGGGAAGAGGAAGCAAGGATTGAAACTAGTGGGTTAGAGTGGGAGTGGAGTTTGTCATGGAAGGAATGATACCTCGTACGGGCCAAATCAGTTACATATGGGACATTAAGGTCTTTATTGATGAGTTTGTTGGTGACAAAGTAAAGAGCATTGAGGATTTATCGAAGGATTTTGGATTGTAGGGATTGAAGACAGGAAGAATTTGATGGTTAGGAATAAAAAATCTAATTTTTTTTTTAGATTATATTTATTTATTGATATATATTACAATTTGTTTCATAATGAACAGTAATAATAGTTATGTGATACACATTCATACAATCTATACAGAAAATAATGATAAAGTGAATTTACATAAAATCGGAAATAAATAAATTCAAATATATAAAAAAAATAACGGTTAATAAAAACAAAAAACTAATCAAAATAACAACCTGTAGTAGAGATAAATATAAGGTTGGGAAATAAATAAACTTAATTTAACTAAATTTAGGATTCAGACTGTAGGATCGTCTGGTTTTCCAGGCAGCATTTAAATTAATAAATTCTTTATTTTTTAAGTGACTTTTAACGAACAAATAACCATTTTCGCTATCAATGGCTTGTATATAATATACAATTATTATTAGTCATTTGTGATTTTAGTTGCATTTTATGTAATTTGACTTTCTTTTTTTTATATTGTATGAATGTAATCCTGTAAAAAATATTATTATTGTCTATTGAGACAAATTGTAATACATCCGAATAAAAAAAAAAAGAAGTTATTTGTGATTTTTAAAAAAAAATATTTTATTGATATTTACAACTACATAAAATATATACAACAAGTAAATGGGCTAATTTACACTTATGGGCGTGATAATGTCTTGTGAAGAAACTACCCAGTGGTAGCACTTCAATGTCTATTTAATTAAAGTAGGTCTCGAGGCCATCGTCTTTTCAATCGCCCCGGAGGGTTGTCAGGAATAGATGGGAATGATAAGTTGCGTACAAGAGGATCAATGTGGGTCGGGGTTTGGAATTAAAAGAGGCATATCTGTTTCGGGCTAGTTCTGCGACAAATGGGATATTTAGGTCATTATGGATGATTTTATTCGTAACGAAATGAGGAGCATTTAGGATTTTGCGAAGGATTTCGGATTGTAAGGATTGAATACGAGAGGAATTAGTAGACCCCCAAAGCTCGATTCCATATGTCCAGATGGGTCATTTGTGAAATTTAAAATAAAGAAACGATCACAAAGTTTGGTCCGGCAATAATTTAATTTAATTTTAATTTTTTGAAATAATCATGATGCATATAAGCGATACGGAATTAGGCAGTAGGGGAGAGGGGAAAGCATATTTCAAGAAAATAATTTCGGATGGTAACATTAAATATTACGTTAAAAAAAAATCCTACAACAATAAATATTATTCTTTAAAAAAAAGATGAATAAAATAATAACTTTGCTTTATTATTGTCGATAATGAACCTTTGTATTCGACCAAAAAAAATATTACGGTCCCCTCCCATGAAAAACAGAGGGTTTACGTTAATCCGTTTGTCCACCGTTCTCCGTTTTTCTCCAAAACTACTGAACCTATTTTTTTTTTTAACTCGGCACAAAAATACTAACACCTACACGTTAATATCCGCTGATTAGTTTTGATTTTATAGTTTCAACTGGCGGCTGAATAAATATGATTTAATTTAATAACTTAATTATTTATGGAGATACAGACAAAATGTATCTTATTAATTTATAAATTTTAACCAAGAAACCACGAATAATAATTTAAAAAATTAAAATTGAAAATAATTTATATTTGATATATAAATACGCCTATAACTCAGTTATTTTTAAGATAGACAGAAAAATGTATTGAGTATTGTATTGCATTAGGAACAGGACACCGCGGCGAATAAAAAAAAAAATGAAAAAAAGGAAAAAGGATAAAAATTTACTTAACTGCCTTAATCAGCTATGCCCTAATATAGTTATTTAGGATTAATAAACCATTTTGCAATAATTTTCAGCGTTTTTAAATTAAGACAAGAGTCAGGAGAAAATTCGTGAGAGCGAGGTATTATCAGAGTTGGTGAAGGCAGTAGGGGAGAGGGGAAAGCATATTTCAAGAAAATAATTTCGGATGGTAACATTAAATATTACGTTAAAAAAAAATCCTACAACAATAAATATTATTCTTTAAAAAAAGATGAACAAACTAAATAATAATATTATATTAAAACAAACAAGTGTTATATAAAAATCATGAAAACATGTTTTTTAATATAGAAACTCCATTTTAAAAAATTAAACATTATTTATAATAACAATTTAAACTAAAGAATGATAAAGTTTCATAAAAATACAATAATTGAATATGCATTATAATACAATACGCTGAAAGTATATGAGGGTGTATGATAATTCAAGATCAGTTACAACCTTAAAATATTTAGAATTAGATTTTTAATATTAAAGTGGCCTTTGCCATTGAAATGAATGGACGAAAGGATCCGCGAAAATTTTTTGTTGTGAGCCACTGCTGTATAGTATAATAGAAGAGGCCTGAGTTGACATTATAGCCCCCCCGTGACGAATACAGAACCCCTCACTTTGGACCTGCCTACGTCGCAACCTACACACTCCACAATTCACGTGGGACTCTCTCCGCTTCCTCTCATTGTCTCTCTGCCCGTTGCTAATTGTCATTAATATAAATTATAGTCTTTATTCCCTTGCATCGGCTCTGCGTGTTCCGCATCCTGCAATGAGTGCTATCAGGCCATTGTGATTGTGTTGCGTCCAAATCACGCGCGCGGAACTAAGTATTCGCGAAAGACGAACTTTCGTGCAACTTCGAACTCGTACTGGCTCAGTCTTTTCATTAATGATAAGTTTTCTATCTTGCGCACTTTATGAGGTGTGGTATTTATACGATAAGTCCAATGGAAATGGGTCTTTCACAATTAAAAAAAATCCAGTGCGTGCAACTCACGACTTTCATTTACCTCTGTCGTTAAAATTATTATTATTTTTTTAAATTTATTTATTCAAAGAAATTCACAACTGAATTGATTAAATACAACAAGTAAATGGGATAGATTTGAGATTGAGATACATGATTGTCCAGTGAAGAAACTACCCATTGGTAGAACTCCAATGACCAATTTATGGTAAGAGGTCTCTCGGCCATCTTCTTTTAAGTCGCCTCGGTGGATTGTCGGGAATAAATGTTGAGGAGAGGTCACGGATAAGCGGGTTTGAGTGGGCAGGAAGTTTGGAAAGGAAGGATGTATATGTGGATCGGGCCAAGTCTTCAACTAATGGGATATTTAGGTCTTTATGGATGATCTTATTTGTAACAAAGTAAGGAGCATTGAGGATTTTTCGAAGGATTTTGGATTGCAGGGATTGGATGCGAGAGGAATTTGATGGTTTAGTCGCATAGCTCAATGCCGTAGGAACAAATAGGCCTGATAATTGTTATAGAAATGAGTTTTTTGTAGGAAATAGAAAGTTTTGAGCATTTGTCGAGTAAGTGTTGTAGTAACGTCACTTTATGCTACTATAACTAATCGGACGATACTACAGCGGGAGTCCTAAATTCTGCCTATCCAGGTTTAATTAGGATAGGGATCTTTAACGAGTACCTGACATCGTACAGGCTCGGGACCACCTTTTAACGTCCCGTCCGAAGGACGCCATAACTAAGGATTTTTTACTCCCATTAAAAATTCCTAGGACCACCTGAGGGACTATTAGAGAGTTAATGTATATTTTAAATTCACTGTCTGCACGATATCACTTACAAGCGCTAAGCTTACTAAGTAGTTCAAACAAAATTTCTAAGAAGGTATTCATAAGACAGAGTAATCGAATCAACTCAAGGCTGAGTCACTGAGTTTATTAAGAATGAGAAGAGATTTTTCTAATTTAACGAGTACCTGTCATCGCACGTGCTCATTACCAGCTTTTTCGTCTCCTCCGTAGGACGGCATAACTATGATATTTTAGTTTCTGAAAGGCTGATGTGTCAGCCTCTGCACCGCAAGTGACCCTATGAGTAATGATATTTAATTGGATTAACAATAATCAAAAAGAAAAAAAATCCGCAGAATTGATAGAAATAAAACTCGTGCAATCTGTCAACACTCCAACGTTCTTTTGCTCTTAGGGACAATAAAGCATATAGCGTGAATCGGTTTTGTTTGTTTGTTGGACTGTTTATCTGTTTGTATTTATTGGGAAAATTTTTATTTTTTATTTCAATATATTATATATTTATATTGTGCAGTTAAATATAGAAGTATATAGATTATATATATATATATATATATATATATATATATATATATATATATATATATATATATATATATATTTATATAATTGAACATATCAACATATAATATACAGAAATAAAAATTTTCCCAATGAATACAAACAGTTAAATTACTAATTTTAAATAAATAAAATTAATTAACCATTGCTTTTAGAGGTGTATGAAAAATGCAAAACGAATTATATACCCAGATATTAGATATTGAAATAACATATTATTTCAATTATGGAAACTGAAATGGGGAGAGTCAATCTGGCTGTTAATTAAAGTCTAATTAAACGAGTGGTTTCCTTAATTGAAATTTTGCATCCGACACAAAATTACCACTTAATCTGTTTCTACGGAAGAGTGTCAATGAAATTAACACCTCGATTTTATTCAAAATCTGGAATTTTTTAACTTATGTTAGAAATTATGAAAGGCTTAGTGAACCCTGAGGTTCAATTCTGATAACTGTCTCTGACCACGTACAAGAGACCCTAGTTGTAACATCCGGCTAAGTGGAATTAAACAAATGATACTATAATGAGGGTAAAAAGATATTAATTGGAATTTTAAATAGATTCGCAGGCATATATTCAATCGAAAATGCTCCTTATCATTTAACTACGTTTTAATTATTCCAAAAAGTTAAATCCATATATATATATATATACATAAGGGAGCGGCGTGGTCTAGTGGGTAGAGCGCTAGTCTAGTGTGCTCCGGGTCCTGGGTTCGAATCCTGGCTGTAGCGGAATATTATTTATTCTGTTAATTCGGCCAGGAGGCTATGGAGACCCTCCTGGGACAGACCTAGCCTCTTTAAAGTGGGTACCCAAAATGGGGGCCTGTCGGCTGAGCGTTATCTCGGCTAAATCACCTCATTGCACGGCCGTTGGCCTAGAAACATTACGAATCTCTATATGTACTGAGCCCAAGACTCTTCATGGGTTGTAGTGGTACAGATTTTTTTTTTTTTTTTAATATATATATATATATAACCAGAGTAGAATGGTATTAATGTAATGGTAATTGCTTAATATACTTTATAGACTTCTCAAGATGGGAGAATATCCCGAAACGTCAAGCTGATGAAATAAAAAATTGAGTATTTATGGAAGAATTTATTCAGCCCGAAATCTAGCTTAATAATTATAGTGATAAAGTGATAGAGGGAAAACCATTAAATTAGTTTTTGATTTTCTTAAGGAGCAGTCATTATTACCGAAATTATAAAGACCATTCCTAGTCAGTTAGCATTACTAGCATTAGCTTTTTAAACTATTGTTTACATAAAAATATTTTTTTCTTTCTTTATTTTATTTATTTATTTATTTATTTTATTTAATTTTTTTATTATTTTTTTTCTTTCTTTCTCTTAATCACTCATTACCTGATAGTTCTTTCTTATAAAGGTTGAATATGCATATAGTGTCTAGGCGTTGATGACCTTAGGGTTTTACGCCTTAAAACTTAAACAAACCTTAATAATTAAATGAGATCTTCCGTGGTCTAGAATATATTGATATAATAGAATATTATTTAATTTAAAACATATGTTTCCGACGAAACATTTTTTTTTTTTTTTTTTTTCATCCCTACCTCGCCTTTGAAGGGAGTGAGGGCGGGGTATAAATGCAGAGATAAAAGTCCCCCCGGTACCGAGGCTCGAACTCGTGATGTTTTGGTTTCCAATTTTTGATTCTCTGTGGTTGCTATGCAACGCACGTCAAACCACACGCGCTATCCTACTCGGCAACCCCGTCCCCCGACGAAAGTTAATGTATTTAAACTTTTTCGAACACAATTTGCTACTTTAATTGATTTTAACAGCTAAAGTAAGTGAAAGTCGTGAGTTGCCCGCACCAGATTTTTATAACATAGTATTTACTATATGCTTCTTAAATACAGAAGGAAAATTAAGAAAAAACGACATAATAAAAAAGAAAAAAAAATAATAGTAAAAAAAAAACGAAATAATGCGACTTTAATGTTACACGTTTTTTCAATTAGGTTTCTTAAAAAAATGTGTTCCTCACTTATAAAAATGGATCATTCTCAGAGCAGTTTTTAAAAACCTTATTAATAGTATTGTTTTGCCAAATTATTTATATTTTAAGGTTTATTACCAAGCATCAAACTTAAATATTTTAATGGCTTATTACTTTCACTTACCTATATATGATATATATATAGCATTTGTTATATTAGGGTTTGTGAGAGAGACTGATTGGACCTCATATCGAAGCGTTGCAACCTCTGCAGTTTTAGAAAACAATGTATCGTTCTAGAAATGTTGAATTGAGACATTATCCCCTTCAAGACTGACGTAGCCGTAGCTAGAATCAGTAACAAGAGAGTTCGCCAGAAAAATCTCTTCTCATTCTTAATAAACTCAGTGACTCAGCCTTGAGTTGATTCGATTACTCTGTCTTATGAATACCTTCTTAGAAATTTTGTTTGAACTACTTAGTAAGCTTAGCGCTTGTAAGTGATATCGTGCAGACAGTGAATTTAAAATATACATTAACTCTCTAATAGTCCCTCAGGTGGTCCTAGGAATTTTTAATGGGAGTAAAAAATCCTTAGTTATGGCGTCCTTCGGACGGGACGTTAAAAGGTGGTCCCGAGCCTGTACGATGTCAGGTACTCGTTAAAGATCCCTATCCTAATTAAACCTGGATAGGCAGAATTTAGGACTCCCGCTGTAGTATCGTCCGATTAGTTATAGTAGCATAAAGTGACGTTAAATAAATAAACAAACAAACAAATTAGCGAACTAGAAGAGCCACTTCATACCATGCATTGTGCACATATTTTTTACGATTTTCTCTAAAAGGCTGTAACAATTTTGATTAAACTGGCTATAGCGGTGTAATATTTAATAGGTTTTAATATCATAGAGGTTTCATTTGGATTAAAATACTCCAGCAGGAAAGTGCAAAATCATGAAAATCCGGTCTCTAGTGATATGAAATAAAAATAATCTCATTAAGAATTTACTGGAAAAAATACTATAATGTTGATAGAAGATTTATTTTATTGTTGATTTTAAAGCAGCATTTGACAGAGTTGCCGGAAAATCAATATAGAAATACACCGAGACATACGGTCCTTTTTTCCTCAGTGGCCTAAAAAACATTAACATAACAAATTTTTTTAAACTTTTTATATTTATTTATAAATCACATCAAATAACCTTCACTCTACGTCGTAAAGCTTTGACTTCCTGAACCACCGTATCCTTTAACAATTTCTTACTTACTCCTGTTGAACAGATTCGGTACTTAGGACTCCACCTAGACAGACGCCTAACATGGAAGCCTCATACTAGACTGAAACGACAGGAAACTGATCGTAGATACCGATTACTACAACACTTACTCGACAAATGCTCAAAACTTTCTATTTCCTACAAAAAACTCATTTCTATAACAATTATCAGGCCTATTTGTTCCTACGGCATTGAGCTATGCGACTAAACCATCAAATTCCTCTCGCATCCAATCCCTGCAATCCAAAATCCTTCGAAAAATCCTCAATGCTCCTTACTTTGTTACAAATAAGATCATCCATAAAGACCTAAATATCCAATTAGTTGAAGACTTGGCCCGATCCACATATACATCCTTCCTTTCCAAACTTCCTGCCCACTCAAACCCGCTTATCCGTGACCTCTCCTCAACATTTATTCCCGACAATCCACCGAGGCGACTTAAAAGAAGATGGCCGAGAGACCTCTTACCATAAATTGGTCATTGGAGTTCTACCAATGGGTAGTTTCTTCACTGGACAATCATGTGTCTCAATCTCAAATCTATCCCATTTACTTGTTGTATTTAATCAATTCAGTTGTGAATTTCTTTGAATAAATA